>OX453249.1:9106633-9706633 GCA_949709985.1 Luffia ferchaultella | reverse complement strand
TGAAACACAGACGAACAGACAGACTTGAGAGTGATTCTATATTCAAATAAATTAGTCCAATAATCATTAATCAAAGTGAGACCACAATAAGCCGTTCAGCATTATCTTTTCGACGAGTGATTAAATCTCATTGGGGGCGCGGGAATGGACGTATTTGCATTCAATTTCCAAACGTCAGCGGCAGAACAGCGGTCACGGACAAAACCGCAGACATTTCGCTCGCTCGTCCATTACACTGGACCAGCTGTAGGATGAACGATTAGTTAAATGATTTTTAACTAAAGAAACAATAAAATTCGTGAAATGTTCCGTAGCCGTACCATCAAGAAAAACTTATTATACATCAATATTATGAATTCGTAGTAGATTTGTTTTGATGATTTTCTAATAAGTTTCTACTATGTTAAATTATCATACAATCTTCTAGTTTCTTCAGAACAATGGTTAAAATTAGAAGTGGAAACTTATAATTAATTCAAGAACGACCAATTTAAAGCTAAATATGTCACAAACGCGAACTAATTCATTTTATTCTTTCCGTACGGCCAAGGCACCATAACATAACTTTCACTACACTAATCGTTACAACTTCTTTAAAACTGCAACGTTCTCTCACGTCACTATTTTCCATTTATCTTCCAAAGATGGTCCACGTACGACAAAGAGATTTCGCATCTCCACTGTATTAATTCCAATTACATAAAAATAGGAACCACAACACCACAAATTTTAACCAAACACGTTTTAAGTGAAATTTTTTTATGTATAGACCAGAGCGGTAAGGCACCTTATGTCGTGATAGCCCAGAGCGCAACGAACCTGTCTCAAATTTGGCCCCATCGGGCCATGGTTCGAATCCGGGCGTGTACCAATGAGTTTTTCTGACTTAAGTACACAATATCACTGACACCGTGCTTCGGAGGGCACGTTAAGCAGTCGGTCCCGGACGCTGTCAATAGATGGCGGTCGTTACAGTTTTCAACCCGCAGTGGAGCAGCGTGGTGGACTTAAGCTCCAAGCCCCCCCTCCTCACCCTGGGGGAGGCCTGAGCCCCTGCAGTGGGGTGGGAGTGGGCTGACGATGATGATGATGAGCGGTAAGGCTCTATTCAAGTTCTATACTGTGTTATGTGTTAAATATCAAAATATTTCAATTATTATAAAATAAAATATATACTTTTAATTTTTATTATAGTTATTTTGATGAATTGAAGCGTTATTAAAAAGTTCGAAATATTTCAATTATATTAATTATATACTTTTAATTTTGATTATAGTAATTTTGATGAATTGAAGTGTTGTTAAAAAAGTTGAAAATTAAATTTTGAAACCTATGTAAATACAGTTAAAATATGTCTATTGTTACCACATCGAGTCTTCTATGGGACATTCAGTAAAACGCATAGCTAGTTCTTTCTTTGTTTATTTCGCAGTCCAACATTTAACAGCGTAATAAATCCAATATGGACGTTAACTCTTATAAAATCGGCACATCCCTTTGATCTGATCATTTGCTTACTTCTTCACAGCACTTGACTTCTATTTCCTTGTCATGACTCATTCTGACACTACACTCCAAACTATCGACTCGACTGACAACATTTTATAACTTGTCAAGTGAGTTTTGTTTATGTCTGAAGGTTCGAACCTTCCAGCGCTTTCCAAAAAAACTGCAATTTTTTAATTGATTGCTTGTTTTTACGTTAGTTTTTGAAACAACACGAATGCCAGAAAACTATAGACAATCGGCACCGAGGATGAGCATATAAATAATTTTATTATTCATTGAGTATAAATGATTATTAAATAACTATATACAAAATGTTAATTATTTAAAATATCATTTTTGTAAAATATATGTGTACAAATGTATCCGCCAACCCACATTGGAGCAGCGTGGTGTATTTAAGCTCCAAGCCCCCTCATATTGAGGGGAGGTCTAATCTAAGCGGTCTGATGGAATGGAATATATATGTACTTTTATTTTAATATGTTCGGGTTTATTGTAGAATTTAGTTAAGTGAAGGCGTGAAAACATTATTAAAAAAAATACAATTTAGGTAATCGCTCCTTCTAATGTTAATAATATGTCAATAATGGTAATTTTGGAATTTATACTAATAAAACAATTTTTAGTTTCGGCGATAGTTTTGACAGCAATTTTTAGCTTTCTGGATACTTATAGAGAAACCTTTTCCTCGGTTCGGTCAAAAGAACCTTTGGATGTCAAATTATTAACGCGGTTAAAACTTACTAAAATTGAATATATTTTATCCCAGATATATTTCCTTATTATTCTCAATTCACAGGAATATTTAAAAAATCAGTTAGTTATTAGGTATTGTTCGAAAGTTGTCGCTTGATTAAATTCCATCAGACCAAAATGTTATTCGTATGTTTGTGACATTTCTTGTGGTTTTCCGTGTTATTTATGAAATAAAGATATAAAAAAGTGTATTAGATTTTGTGCTTTGTATAAAAATGTATTAAGTAGGTGTATAAAATTCGCAAACCGCGTAAAGCACAAAATTGCGAGATTTACTAAAATAAATACAGGCGCATTTATATTTTACAAAGTTGGGAAATAAGTTCTGTGATGAATAAAGCCTTCGGAAACGAAACTTTCGTTTTACAGGCCATTTTCTTTGTTTCTGCTGACTAATAAACTTCCAACACTGCTAAGTTAGTTTAGAGTTTTGGTTACTGTTGCAATTTATGCTTTTACTTGTAAATTTGTACCTCTCTCGTGTTTCATAGGCTTTGCGGCTATAATGGCATCCAGTTTGTTGTTTGCAACCGTACTGTGGCATGCGGGCTGCGACCAAATGCATTACTTAATTGATCATTCTTGGTATAAATAGTTGGAACACTGAAGCGCTTAATGTTTATTGAGGCCTGTTCTGTTATAGAGGTACAATGTTTATAATTTAATTATAGCTGCAAAATATGTTTTGGTGTGCAAATTCTACAAAGTTATTCTATACGTTCAACATTGCTTTACAGATATAAAATTATGACACTTGTCTGTGGACATTTAACAAAAGTAGTGTGTCTATTAATGGATGTACTATTCCGCCAACTAATGCAAAAATGTAGTACCTAATTAGTTCTTATAAAGTCGAGCAGAGAGAAAAATACAGCATTCGATATATAGATTCCCAGAGGGCACAAGTCGAAAGTATGCGGAAACGGCAGTAGATAGGTAACGAGTATTTGATGTAAAGCGGGCGGTATGCGACCGTCGCGTCGTTTATCGCCCGAAGTGCTATCTCGCGTGACGTTCAGCGTCTTGTATTCGGATGTCTATTTGGGCTTCTGTGTTTAGATTTTAAAAACCAATAGAAACTGACATGTGACCGTAGACACAATCCCCACCAGGCGTAGATACGAAACTGTCAAACGCTTTCGCGAATTCGTACGCATGAAACAATTTGGAAAATAAAAATCCCGCGCAGCCCTGGGATTACGGAGGGTATAATTCTGAATGGGGAGTTAGTAAACAACATTTGATACGCTGACAATACCATTTTGATAGCTTATAACATTGAAGGCCTTCAGAAAGAATTAAACAACGTTGATGGTGTTGGTATGGACTTTGGCTTAAAAATAAATACAAAAAAAGACTAAATTTATGATTATATCTAGAACAGAAGTCGTCAATGAAAAATTAGTTCTAGGGAATTCAACCATCGAAAGAGTAAAACAATTTAAGTATTTGGGAAGCTATATATTAATGAAAGATGGGACAGTGAACAGGAAATAAGAATCCGGGTAGAGCGTGCCAGAAATTCATTCAAAAGAATAAATAGGATTTTGTGCAACCGACGTTTTAGCTTGAAATTCCGCATGAGAATGGTACGGTGTTATGTTTCCGGTTTTCGTTTTACGGTGCGGAGAGCTGGACACTGACATTTGCTCTGTGCTAAAAGTTGGATGGCTTTGAGATGTGGATAGGTATACCGTCGTATGTTCCGCATCTCGTGGGTTGATCGAGTGAAGAATACCGAAGTTTTGCGACGTATGTGCAAAGGCATGGAAATCATGAACACCGTTAAGAGTAGAAAGTTGGGATATTTCGGCCATACCGACGATCGCTTAGCCTAGTGGGTAGCAACCCTGCTTGCGAAGCTGGAGGTCCCGGGTTCGAATCCCAGGTCGGGTCAGTATTTATATCATGAATATCGATACTGTTACCGAGTTATGGTTGTTATATGTATGTGGTGTCTTCGCTTGGTACCCAAAACACAAGCTAATGCTTAATTTGGGGCCTAGACGTTGTTGTCATGTATACGTTATAATTATTATTATCATGAGGAATCACAAATACCGCATACTACAGGTGGTGATGTAAGACAAGATTCAGGGCAAAAGGTCCCCTGGCAGAAGGAAGACTTCCTAGTTGAAAAACCTGAGAGAATGGTTTGGTCAAAGCACCAAATCGCTGTTACGTGCCGCAGTATCCAAATCGAAAAGCAAATTGATGGTCGTTATCTCCTGTCAAGGATGACACCTGAAGAAGAATTAAAATAATATACTCTATCAGATCAAATTGTGAATCTAAACCATTCTGGAATTAACTTAATCGCACACACAAAATTTCATAAAAATCAGTTCAGCTGGTTATGAGGAGTTCAGTGACATACACCCAGACAGTAGTTATATATTATATACAAAGAAGATGTATGGCATTCAGTTGACTGTCTAGTGATCTTGCTAGTAATATATATTAATTAACTTTTTTAATAATCATGTAAATGAAGTAGTTATAAAATAACAATGGATACAACTCTGAATCTCGGTATTGTATATATCAGCTATATGAAGTATAAAGCAGCCTATAAATAGATAATGCTGTCCAGCTATGGCATCAATAATTTCATACCTAAATGTTCTTTTGACCGCGTAAACTGGTATTCAACTCTATGGTTTTATATGGAAAGTATCTCATGAGCTATGGATATCAGATGAACTAACAATCAGCTTCTATGTTAGACACCAGGCGAGTAGTACTTACACTGTAACAGTAATACTTTTATAGTTTATTATTATTATTTTTTTAATATAGTGTATGACTAAAAATCACTATTCACTCGTTTGGTATCGATAATAATTTCTTACTTTTAAACTTCAATCTATTCTGTAATTAAATTGTTTGATACTTAATCAAGGCTAAAAGGACCTCAATCTAGGCCCTAAACATATTATTAAAAAAAAAAAAAAAAGATACTTAATCCTTATTTTCCCACAATTTTTTCTGAACGACTATTCCGGGACGGGGCGGAGAACAGAAATATTCGTGGATTAATATTTCGTATATAACGTTTGAATAAAATCATTTTTTATTTTGTTAAATATAACTAATTAAATAAAATTTTTGACGTAATGTAGGTACTAATGTTTACATAGTGCAGTGAATTCGCAGCTGATTCCGATTTCTACAAAAATAGTTGGTGTTATGCTGCTCACCCACATCTAGTGACCTTCATTACCGATGAAACCGTAACTCGGGCATAATGTTCTCGAAATAATACTGACGAGCGTCGTCTCGGATTTGGGTTACTAAGTTTATGAGTGAAGCGTTTGCATCACTGCGTTGTTTATACAAATCAGTACATTTATTCAGCAAAAAAAATGTGCTATCAAAGTCAAAATTTTCGGATTACATGTCATATGCAGCGACTTTATTTAACCTATTCGCTACACATTAACCATATTTGGTCAGAGAGTAGGTCACAACCCATTTAATTAACAGAGACAATTGATTGATAATGATTGATGAGTTCGAAAATCGGTATCAATAACCTATTTCTCATTTACTTTTCTACCATTTTTCCACGCTCTTCTTCTACTCATGTAAAGCTGTCTTTTCAAGTCTCTTTAATATTCGAGAGTACAATACTAATAGATGTATTTTTATTACCCAACTAGCTTTCCGCCCGCGGGCTTCGCTCGCGCTGACCACAGTTGTACTGGAACAGTTAAAGGAACGCGACGTTCCAGAACATTGTAATAGTTTCTAGAACATTCTGAAACTTAACTGCCTAAGAAATCTCTATACCTAATTTCATGAAAATCCATTTCGAAATTTTAGCATGAAGAATAGCTATCCCACAAGTTGGTCCCAAAATCAGTCAGACATTTTGAAGATTAACTGAAACAAACAGAGTGACTAACAGACACTACGATTTTCTGTATGTATTTAAAAAAAATGTTTTTCAATATTGACAACGCCCTCATTATATTTGCAAAATTTTAGTAAAATCGGATAAGCTGCTTCGACGATTAGTCATAACAAACAGACAGACAAACACACAGACAAACAAACAAAAAGTAGCGTATATCACTTTTCACACCCGTCTTCTCACGTCTGCGAAGTTTCATTAAAATTGGTTTAAATGTTTTAGGGTTTAGCTCAAACAGACAGAGAGACGGCCAGACAGACAAACAAAAAGTATTGTATGTCACTCCTTACAATCTTTAATCACATATTTAAAAGTTTCATTGAAATAAGTTCAGCTCTTTCGGAGATCAGTTCGAACAAACAGACGGACAGACAGACAGACAGACCGATAAACAAAAACTGTTGTATGTCATTACTGATAATCTTTTTATCATATCTGTGAAGTTTCATTGAAATCGGTTCAGCTGTTTCGGAAATTAGCTCGAATAGACGGACAGACAGACAGATAAAAAAATTTGGTCATATGGTCACATAGATCTCGTCAAAATATCAAGTTTGAGTACCAACACGATAGGTCTGCGATTGATAGTTTCGAAAATATAAGCTTTTAAGAATTTGGTCACGTGGTCACATAGATCTCGTCAAAACATTAAGTTTGAGTACCAACACAATAGGTCTGTGGTTGATGGTTTCGAAAATATAAGCTATTAAGGATTTGGTCACATTGTCACATAGATCTCGTCAAAACATCAAGTTTGAGTACGACGATAGGTATGCGATTGATGGTTTCAAAAATATAAGCATTTAAAAATGTGGCCTGTGGTCACATAGATTTCGTCAAAACATCAATTTTTAGTACCAACACGATAGGTCTGCAATTGATGGTTTCGAAAATATAGGCATTTAAAAATGTGGTCACGTGGTCACATAGATGTCGTCAAAACATCAATTTTTAGTAACAACACGATATGTCTGCGATTGATAGATTCGAAATTATAAGCTTATAAAAATTTGGTCACGTGGTCACATAGATCTCGTCAAAACATTAAGTTTGAGTATCAATATGATAGGTCTGCGATTGATAGATTCGAAAATATAAGCTTTTAAAAATTTGGTCACGTGGTCACATAGATCTCGTCAAAACATTAAGTTTGAGTATCAACATGATAGGTCTGCGATTGATAGATTCGAAAATATAAGCTTTTAAAAATTTGGTCACGTGGTCATATAGATCTCGTCAAAACATTAAGTTTGAGTACCAACACGATAGGTCTGCGATTGATAGATTCGAAATTATAAGCTTATAAAAATTTGGTCACTTGGTTACATAGATCTCGTCAAAACATTAAGTTTGAGTACCAACACGATAACCTATGCCACCCCCGATAATACCCTCTGCATGTCTGCAAAGTTTTACTGAAATCGGTTCAGCCTTTTTGGAGATTAGCCGGAACAGATAGACAGACAGATCGATAGGCAGACAAACAAAAAACAGCTTATGTCACCCCCGATAATGCCCTCTGCACGTCTACCAAGTTTCATTGAAATCGGTTAAGCCGTTTCTGAGATCAGCTCAAACAGACAGACAGATGGACAGACAGACAGACAAAAAGCAACCTATGTCACTCCCAACAATACCCTCTGCACGTCTGCCAAGTTTCATTGAAATCGGTTCAGCCGTTTCGGAGATCAACTCAAACAGACAGACAGACGGACAGACAGACAGACAAAAAGTAGCCCATGTCACCCGCGGTAATGCCCTCTGCACGTCTGCAAAGTTTCTTTGAAATCCGTTCAGCCGTTTCGGAGATTAGCCGGAACAGACAGACAGACAGACAGACAGACAGACAGACAGACAGACAGACAGACACTTCAATTTTATTAATATAGATTACAAATTTTTATTTATAGTAAATATTCTTTGTCTTTTTAATTAGCAGTTAACTGTTACTGATTGTTTTAACGGTATTATTTGCTCAGGTGTTCTCGTGAAAAGGTCTCTGGTAGGTACCCACCTATTTCTTGTTATGTCACAATAATTTGACATGAAAAATATGTATTAAACAGGAATGTTCTTCATAACTCATCTATTATTATTTATTGTATTGCTCAACTACGTAGAGTGATTTCGCGCTGTCAATTGTTTATCTATTATCTGTTGCTTAATTCGCCATGTCATTTCTAAAGAAATATGTTCAAAATAGAGAGTAAATAAAGCGTTTGGTTCAAGTATCCGAATACAATAGTATTCGGAAAAATATGAAGATAACGTGTTATATTTCTGGCAATACTAAGTACCGGTGCGAAAATAATATACGTATATTGTTTGACAACTGGATTTCTTGAAATGAGATAATATTTTAATTATAAGCTACGAGTGTTTTTGTTCATATTTTTAATAATTTTCAAATATAAGTGAATAAAGAGAAAATTAGATATGTTTAGCAATTTTTTTTTGTGTCAAGCGTCTGCGTACTGTTAGTGCTCGAAAAATGTTTGTAGTGTTTATAGAGACGATGCTTTATATATGTAAAATATTGCAAAAATGGTTCAGTGGATTCAGGCCTGGTAAGTCAATGGGGCTGGTAATTTTAATGTCGAAGGTGTTCCTCGCTATGGTTGTCCTAATATAGTAAACGTTGATATTATAACTGAAAAAAAGGAAAAAATATAAATACAAAAAGAGGCATCGAATAGCAAAAGAGCTTGGCATTTACCACTTAACAGTTTGGATTATCTGCATAAACAAATTTTCTAAAAATTCAGGATCGGCTTTACAATGCTGCCTGATGAAAATCGTATTTATCACAATGATTAATTTGGAATTCGGCCATGATAGTTGATGATACATCACACAGGTCCACCATGTAAAAAAAATACGTTAGGTTAGGGTTCGCTTGTGATAATGCGAGAAGCAGATCAAGTAGAGCGAAGCGACAAGCTACCATGAAGCCCTATATTTTATTCGCATTTCCGTTAAAAAATATTTACTGCATGAGATTCCTAACTTCCTACACCCTGCCCTTATAAGCCTGAGCAAATAGTTTTTTACCTTTCGTGAGGAAACATTGTAAAGCGTTGTAAAAATCTAGACATTTGGGTGCCAAATGATTAAAATAAAAGAAACTGGATGGATAGGATTGCCATTTCTAATACGTTGCTCATCTCAAATGTAATCTATTCATAACCGGAATCCATATAATTACGTCATCTTCATCTGCCCGTCCATCTCTACTGATTCTGACGAAACACAGGTAGATGGGTAATATAAATCACTTCCAACTGCTTCCAGTGAAAAATGTTTTAAACAAGATACATTTACAAGTTTTTGAAATATCCGCAACTTTCCATCCAAGAAAGACCAGGTAAAATCGAAAAAATGCGCTATATGCGCCTAAAATGTACGTAACGATAACAATTACAATTTGGCAACTTCAGAAATATTTGATATGAAACGTTTTTTAGATTTGAGTTACAATTAAAGCTGTTAAATATAAAACATTTATACGAACAGAAACCGCAGAAATAGCAAAGCAGATATTAATAAAATTGGCACGCCTTTATCTTGTGTATAATGTTGTGCTGATCACTGAGGTTAATCACTGGATCATAAATGATATATTGCTTTATTTAAAACGTGAAATTATATATTAACCTGTCTAAATATAAATGATGTTTATTTTATTTAGTTAACGGTACCCTATCGTGCGTGACCCGGTACGCACTTGACGGATTCTTTAAAATCTTTTCTCTTTGCTTCCGACGCGACATCGAAGCTATAAGAATTATGTGATTGCTGAATTTCATCGTTCGACGACTTAAAATGAACTGACACAATGTAGTTAATTATAGCATAGATTTCATAAAACTCTACCAAATATTTTTCAATACATTTGCTATTAATACGGTTTTTATGATATCGAAACTTGTACCGTAATATTGTATTATAAAGTACTATGCCTTTTTACTTTACACCAATCACAAACTAGCATTCTGTTTGTGACGCATGCGTAAACCGCGAAAAGCAACCCACTCGCGCCTTTAGCTCCCGCCATTATTACATTTGAAGTATCTACCTAATTTTAATTGCAAATATATTATAAATATATATTATATGCAAAAAACGTCGTATGATGCTCGTAGGTACTCAGTAAGCTGGCTATTATAGTTATAGGTTTATTATAAGCGTTCGGCTTCGTCTCGTGCCTATAAACACCTCGACTATAATATGCAGCTTGCCGTATTTACATCATAATGTACTATTATAGGTAATTATTATAAATGTTCATTATTAATAATAAATAGTTATACTACACTATGTATGTAAGGTTAATAATAAATAAAATATTATAGTCCAAGAAATGAAAACTTAAAATCAGATCTAACTGAAAACGGAAATCTGTGCCAGCGCACTTATATCATTGCCAGTTCACTGGACTGCACTTATTTGATTTATTAAATTTGTATTCGTTTCTATTCCAGTGAGTTTTCTTATCCGTTGGTTTGTTGATCGGTATTGCTTTATTGGTTATTTAACGAACTTCGCTGCCATAAAACTAAATATATAGGAGCGATCCAACATCTGGCCCTCTGGAGAAATATGTCAAGCATGATTTAAAAGCTGAGATGATTAATATTCAGGATATTATAAACCTCGTGCCAAGGTAACCGCTTGTGGTTTTGTCATTAATGGCTTTGACGGGAACTGACAAAAAGCATTTTCTTCTTTCTCTTATATAAATTTGTATCCGATGTTAACTCTTGTTTCTGCAATATTATGTCATTTGCTAAAATTATACGCGGATTTAATCACCTTTTAACACCTTCGTAGTTATACATACGTAGTTATCGTGTATATACAACTCTACTGACGAACATTATGTTAGGTAACTTTTATATACCTACGACACAATAATTTATAGACCTTCATAAGTACGTACGTTTGAAAAATTATACGTATGTTAATTTGTCAATACTAATGGGGGATGTGACTTATATTGAACATGTTACGTAGATAAGTATATAATATTATATATAAAATAAACTTTATACGATAACAAAATGCATAAACAAAGTTATATTCGGTTAAAGAATATGGAACTTATAAGCTATTAAAATTTTATCTCTGTCTCTTGCAAAACAAAAATTAACATTATTTTAAATGACCTGACGTCACAGCTAAGTATACATGTCGTGCGGTATTGCTCTCTCTGTCTAACAGGATATTTTACTGTTATAATAAATTTAGAAAAAACTTTCATATAAAATAACTATTAAAAAATAGTCATCTACCCTATTGCGAAATTACAGTTTTTCATTAAATGATTGTGTGTTTGCAATATTAAATTAATCCATAATATTTTTGAGAAGTTAATTAGCAAAATACTACTTTGAACGCACTCATATCAGTTTTTTTACGATATAGCTTTAAAGTCATTATTTGAAATCTCTAAGTTTCATTGCTTATACAAAGAGTGAATTTTAATTAAATCTATTATCCTTTTGTTTCAGATCATTTTACTGAACAAACAAGAATAACGCAAGAACATTTCACATTGTTGCGTTAACTGTAATTGCAATGAAAACATTCTTTCACTGCGAGCCTTTAAACTAACATTTGTAATCGAAATGAACGTACCGTAATGTACGTAATACATTGATGATTAAGTAAGAAGAAATTACACTGAACATGCATATGAAGGAGTGATGGAGTAAGTGTGAAGATGTCGGCGCGTGAAGTGGACCTGACAGGCGGCGCCCCGTGGGGCTTCCGTATGCACGGTGGCGCCGACCAGAATCAACCGCTTAGAATATCCAGGGTACCTATATAACACATATATATTACGACTTACATTTCTTATCATCCTTCCAAAATACACTTACATATAAGTTTTTTAACAATTGAATTCGATACCAAAAAAATATATGAAGACATGTGTGGCCAAAGGTCATATCTGCAAAAAATTAAAAACTTGTTTTTTTGGTGTAACAAAGGTTTTATGATGCGCTTAATCTATTCCCAATGCTATATGAGCGGTTTCTTTTATAATTTTTAATTAATTTTAAGCAAGTAGGAAATGCACAACAAAGTTCATATTAAGAGAAACTTTAAACTCTGTTTTATCAAAATGTCTATTTTGTGAGTTACGACATTTGGCCACTCATGTCTTCATATATCATGTTTCGGTTCTTTAGCTAAATCTCTCGGTCTTTGAAAATTTATATAAATAACTTTATCAGATTGTCAAGGATTTATAATTAGTTTTATGCGAACCGTAATAATTATTATATATTTTGTTTGTATGAAGTTGCAATCCAATCTCTTCAGATGTTCTGTTTGTAACTGGCTGGTTATACTATCATTACAAAGGCAACATTTGAAAATAAAAAGACAAAATATAAAAACGGTTGTGAATCTAACGAAGAACTTCGATATATTTTGATATTTAATTATAAAAAGGAAAAAAATGCGCCACAGGCCGTGGAATAATTTTTTTGTCGTTTATGGGTCTAATGCAGTGTCCGTAAGAGTAGCACAAAGTTAGTTTAAGCGTATTCAATCAGGAAATTTTAATGTTAAATATACAGTTTGGTCTGTCGGCTTTGCGATGGATAAAGTTGATGTCGTTTATGAAAAAGTAGAGTAAGATCGGCACATTAGTACTTACGACATAAGAGAAAAACTGGGCAGTTTTGACTCATTTGAAAAAGTCTAGGTATACAAAAAAACTCGATGTTTGGGTGCCATACAAGCTCAATGAAAGAAACTCAATGAATCGCGTACTCATTTGGGATTCTCTATTAAAACGTAATGAAATGCTATTTTTGAAAATATTAATCATTGGTGAAGAGAAATGGATCACTTTCGATAAGAATGTACGCAAAAGATCATAGTCAAAATGCGGCTAAGCTTCTGTGGGTTAACTTTTAGATGCTAAAACTGCTGAACGGATTTGAGGAAATTTTGTACTAAGGTGTCTCGAAGCTTGGAATAACACAGGATGAATTTCATCCCGGAAATATACTAGATTCCTGGGGGATTTTGTGGGTGTGGGTGGGATTTTGCAAGCTAAAATATCTAAACGGATTTTGATGAAACTGATGTAGAAGTTTTTTAGGTAGTTAAGTTTCAGAACAGAAAATTCTGGAAGTCATAATTTCCTGGAGCGTCGACGCGACGTTGCGTCCCTTCAGCGGTCCCAGTACAACTGTGTAGTGTACGCTGGCAAAGCCACGGGCGAAAAATTAGTTCATAATATTATAAGTGGGTTATTTATTCTATAATAAAAGCGCTTTTATCTAAATTTAATTTGAAAAGTTTCGCGTACTGTATGTATTGCTTTTCGAATTCTTCTGATCACCGCATTTGTTTCAGCAGCGCTACAGCGACACAATAGAAAGAGTTCTCGATGTGAGTAGGCAAGGTGTTTAGTGTGTTAATATTTTTAACTAACTGATTAATAACAATACCCAATTACTAAATACCAAAGTTTACTGTGGACCAGACATATAATTAACAATATAATAATATATGACCACACAATATCGAATAATATTTTGCAATACACAACAGGAAATACGAGGCAGAAAAAAAAATGTAATTTAAAACCAGACTTTTGCTGAAAATGTAATGGAAGTGCGAGTATAAAATACGATATACGGATGGCTGCAACGGAGGGCGGGCGGGGCAGGAAAAATTACGAGGCTTATCGGCGACATAGCTCGTACATCTCCCACACGAACTGCGTGTTCTGGAAAACAGTTTTATACCCCATTTAATATTATTTTACAACATGGCACCATTAGATATTTATCGCTATCATATTTTATTTAGGGTATCTTAGTGTTTTTAAGTGCATTGTAGACTTAACCAACTAAATAATTATCCTGCATTTTTTTGTAAATCTGAAGAAGGATGGTAGCGAGTAGCGAAGGATATATGCAAGGAATACATCTGTGAATTGAAATCATGTGAAAGTTAAGTTCGTGTTAATCCCATTAATGGTATAGGTACGTACATGTTACGTGTGAAATTAAAATAGTTTATTTATGCTCACACTCCCCCATGTCATAGAAAGTTACGTGAGGCTGCTAAGTTCATATAGAAACCAACTAGCGACAACATCAGGTTGAAGCAATTGAGGTGGTGTTTAAAATTATTATAGGATTATTGAAATATGAATTTTGACATAAAGCAATAAGACATTGAATCACTTTGGTACGTGCAAAGTCTAGAATTCTTATCTCCAACATTCCGATGCGTTTCCATAAATATACAAAATCGCCCGCTTCTTCTTGTAAGGCGCGTATACCTATATAATATTGCCATTTCGATGCGCCTGATAGCCAGCTTATAGATCCTGTAATGTCGCTACTAGAAGCTGGATATTGAGGCTGTGTATAACACAAAATAATATCTAGCTTTTTCTAATTGTTCTTTAAACGTTATACTAACTACCTATTGTGATGATGAATACTAAATAGATATATGTTTTGTAAAAAGTACATACATACGCATGTGCTTTTGAGTAGCTTTTAAATGTAGGCGTTCGGAATTTATGATAGTTGGAATATCCGAACATTGCATATCAAGGTCTTTCGTCGTAACTAATATTCTGTTCATTTGAAATATTTTTAAAGTGTATAGTTTAATTATAACGCAGAAAAATAAAAATAAAAGATCCCTAATCATTGAATAGATTGACGACTTCTCGTTTGACTAGTTGGTAGACTCACACATGCAGTGCACTGCTATGGCCTCTTTTCCTCTCCTGATATTGCAAACCTGAGCGAACAGTAGAAATAACTTCGAAAGTCGTACCAATCTTCTTGGTTGATTTTTTGGTATTTTTTTCTGAGAACTGCAATGGCCTTAGCTAATCGTAACGAGAGACAATTCATCAAATGTCTCCTACAATAAGGCGCGTTTTTTTATGAATTGTGAGCCTACTAGTATCTTTATCTGTATGTTTGTAGCCATATATATGAATTTATTAAAACCCTATATCCAATCTGACAATTGACCTTATACAAGTGAGTTATATACACAGTAGCTGCACTATACAGTATTCATAAAGCTTAGAATATAACTCTCATGGGGGTTAATCTGCAATATATGGCCACCGGCTTTTCATGAGTTTACGTATGAACGGATATCCGTTTAGTTTGTTAGCTGCAAATGGGCAGGACACGATGTTAATAAATTGTCGATCGGACACCCGTCCGGGCAAACTTTCCCTATAAAACTTGCTAAGTGCCACTTCCCCGCGAGACAGCCGCGCACCGTTCCCTTGACTATGCTTATCTCTTCAAATAAATGACTAGATTAAGGAATTAAAAAGCTTTATAACATGGCTTACGGTACAAAATATTTTTAAAAAATTCATGGATTCGTTTGAATATATATTAAGTATTCTTATATTTATTATCAATAAAGTCCGCGATTGTCAGGCTTTGATATTGAAACTCGGATATTTGAGAAAATCCCTCAGTGAAAAGAGCGATTTCATAGCCACTTTTGCCGTATAAAATTGCTGGTACAGATCGCACGTTTTGCGCACGATAAACTCTCTGTAATTGAAAATTTAATCTTTAATATTTAGGTGATTATGTAAATTTCTTTAAATATTTATTTAAATAAATGTAAATTACAGTATATTTCATTAATTAAATTTCATCTCGAATCTACATAAATAAAAATAAGTTTATTTTCTTAATAAAGGGGGGGTAGGCAAGTGGAGGGTTATGGGATCTGAAGGCTCAAGGAGAAAAATGTTAGGTTTGAGAGATCAGAATATTTGGCAACACCCGTACTATAGACTCGAGCGCTTTTACACTCTTCAGTGTGCATTGATCAGGGGGGATACAAGCCAGCACAATGACACCGGCAAAATCGTCCCTGACAGATACGTCAATGACCGCCCGAAGTACGTCAACTCGACAAATGCCAAAAATGACAAGTTACAGCCGACGTATGACACCTACTTACTATACCCCTGACAGATTACAAATTTCGAAAGTAAATAATAATCTTGAAAAAACGTTACTCTTCATATTTTTCTCATACCTGGCGCCTTATTTGAAAATCGATTCTTAAAGAGTAAACTACAAAAACTGCAGTTTTTAAGAAACATAGTCATAAACATAAACCGAATGATTTGTGATTGCGATAGAAGTATTTATAATTTGGATATTTAATTTGAGCCGTACAAGAAAAATTTATTCTCAAATTAAACCCACGATGTCATTCCACTGGAATGCCTTTATCCATCGCTTTGTATCACAATTGAAATAATATAGCGTGATAAAATTTTATAAAATGTGCCTAAATAAACACAATAAATTGAGCATAGGATTTGTTAAGCGAAATTGTAAAGCTACGCACGCACACACGCCGGCGCGTGGCAGGGCTACCGAAGTAACGCGGGCCGAAAACATTACAAATTATACTGGATTAACCCCAAGGATGTACGGACAGGCTGGCTGAGATCTTTCTCGTGTGTTGTCGATAAATAAAGAATAATCCTCACTCCGTAATAGGAGCATTTAACTAGTTTAACAGCAACGTGGGGGGTTTCAATGTTTAATAGGATAGTGGAATATTGAAAGCTGACCAACGGAAGACTTTCTATTACTTATATTACAGGCAGACAGTTGTCTGTTTCACCCTTTTCATAAATCAGGTCAATCATGAAACAATTATTTTTAAGATCTGTATCTCAAAGAAATTTGAGTGTCGTGATAGCCCAGAGCGCAACGAACCTGTCTCAAATTTATAAGGCCATAGGGCTATGGTTCGAATCCGGGCGTGTACCAATGAGTTTTTCTGACTTAAGTACATTAATTATCACTGACTCCGTGCCTCGGAGAGCACGTTAAGCAGTCGGTCCTAGACGCTGCCAATAGATGACGGTCGTTACACTCCCCAACCTGCAGTGGAGTAGCGTGGTGGATTTAAGCTCCAAACCCCTCCTCACCCTGGGGGAGGCCTAAGCCCCTGCAGTGGGGTAAAATGGGCTGATGATGATGATGATCTCAAAGAAATTACAATTAATACCTCGGACATTCCACACAGCGCCATCTAGTTCCAAATCAATCAAAGCTTGTACTATGGATTTCAGACAACTGAGACACAGCGCCATCTAGTTCCAAACTAATCAAGGCTTGTACTATGTATTTCAGACAACTGTTAAAAATACTTAAATATTTTTTATAATACGGAACGAATAGACATTTTCATGCACACAAATATTTGTCCCGGCCGGGAATCGAACCCACGACCCTGGGCTCTGCAGTTAGGGTCTGTAACCACTCGGCCAACCGGTCATTGAAACTTCTATCTTATTAGTATCGTGTGCCCGGCGTTTGAAATAGCTCTCTAACTACTGAGCGGTTCAAATCAAAATATCTTTATTTCGTAGTTATGTAACATAATCTTGAAATACGTCATAAGAGTGAATTTTATTACTTTGTGGAAGAACGTAACCACAAAGGCGCATTCAAAAATGCTGGTTCCTCTCAGAAGAATGCGCAAGAAACTGAGGGACGCTCTTTTTAACAAAATTATTTAAAAAATTTTTACAGTAAGTGCTTAAAGAATAATATTATTGAAACAAACTGATAGGTGAGCGGGTTACACCCATGGATTTTTATCATCTAAGTAGTCTGATACTTTATAATAAGCTTTTGCATAAAGCTTTCGTTTTAGTGTAGTTTTAAACTTATTAAGGGGTAGATCTTGAATGTCAGCTGGGATCTTATTGTAAAAGCGTATACATTGCCCTTTAAAAGATTTCGTGATTTTATTGAGGCGGCTGACATGATTAGCAAGTTTATCTTTGTTTCTTGTATTAACATTATGCCTATCACTATTTTTTTTAAATAATGTAATATTTTTTTTACGTACATAATGTTTTCAAATATATATTGAGATGGCAATGTCATTATATTAATTTCCTTAAACTTTTCTCTAAGTGATACTTTAGGTCCCAGTTTATAAATTGCTCGAACAGCTCGCCTCTGCAACACGAAGATTGTATTAACATTAGCAGCGTGTCCCCACAGCAGAATGCCATAAGTCATTAAACTATGGAAACTACTGAAATACACCAACCTCGCGGTTTCTATGTCCGAAAGGAAACGAATCCTTTTTACAGCGTAAGCTGCAGAACCGAGCCTTCTCGCCAAGTTAGTGATATGAGGATCCCATTGCAATTTCGCGTCCAATGTGATTCCTAAGAATACAGTAGAATCCACAAGTTCCAATTTCTCGCTTTTAATAACAATATTGGTAGGTGCCTGTTTGACGTTCGGTAGCGAGAATCTTATGCATTTGGTTTTTTTTTTTGGTTTGTCACATTAAATTATAATTTGGCACTAAGGTACGGAGTTTTGGCGTATTATTTAATACAGAAGTAATTTTAATAATTTAATAATTGATTACTCATAATAGGCCCATAATAAATGTCTTTAAATATTTGAAATAAATTTTTTGTAACTATTAATTGTACACAGTTTCATTTTTACTTCCATAACTAGGTTGTGTTAACACAATTTAAAAGAAAGTATTGTTACAAAATAAAAAATAAACATTAGACAAAATCTAATCAAATTTTGTAATTTATCAAAGTTGGTTAGACTTTGAATGATGAATGAATGATCCCAAAAGATCTTTTAATAAATAGATTGAAGTTCCGATAAGTAGCTTAGATTTCCTAACTTCCTTTCAGAGTAAGTTCTAAATAGATATTTTTAGTGTTTTATACCAAATTTGGAAAAACGGAACAACCATTTTTAATGCGATTATCGTTCAATATATAGCTATCTATGACTTAGATATAGATTAATCTGAATCAGTTCTTCTACGATAGGTTCCTGTTCAAATGCAACTATAGATAGAAATAAAAATATTGATACGAAACGCCAGTCCATCTCGTACTTGACTGCGTTTTAAGTGCGTTGAAACTTCATATTTTTAAATTACGAAATCTAGTTTCCCAAAAGAATAAATTATAATATATATACGTTAAGAATACTTCCCTTTGATCGTGGCTATGAAAACATAATATTTTCATGAATTTTGAAGGAGGTAATTTTGTGTCATGTTGCATTTTAACTAAACGAGTGTAAATTTTTAAACTTTTTTAGCCCATATTCTAAACCCAAGTCAAGAGCTTTCAACCCGTAGCCCGCTTTGCATATAAAATTCTAATGAAAATTTTATGAAGATCATGTGTGAATAGAATTACATTTATATAAAATAGTACCTCCTGCTTGAGTGTGCTCTGCATGAACACTATCGTCGTCAGCAAAATTATTTTCTAGTAAAATTGAAGTTATCACGAATGTGTGATAATAGCGACCGCCCACTACTTTAACGGCGTTTTTATATTTTCTAAAGTTTACGCAGGAACCCAAACATTTTCGAAATGATAAAAATAAATAGTTCAACAGTTTTGCGTGGACAAACGGACTGACAGAGAAACAGAAAGTCGAAAAAGCCTATGTTACTCCTGTCAGTGTCCTATTCATGTCTGCGAAATTACATCAAAATCGTTTCAGCCGTTTTGGAAAGAAACCCGAATAGACAGACAGACATTAAGATTTTTTGCACTTGGGAAAAATTAACCGCCCAATTTTTAGATCCGCCCAATCTGTATCATAAAATTAATTCAAATAGAGAAATAAGCAATGTTGACTAATTTTAAAAACTCCAAGGATGCGATTTTTCGCACTACTCAGAGATTTAGTGGAGGAAGTACGTCATTGTGTATCCCAATCTCTCTGACAATAAAACACGTATTCTCTTTTCCGCAATGGTGGCGGCTAACAGCAAATTTTAAATAAAACATTTCCCACCTCTGCCATTATTAAAAGAATCATATTTAGTGAACTTCAAACAAGTGAAGTTCCACCGAGTGCAGCTTCGCTCTCTAACTAACTTAATTGCGCTAACAAGACGAGACACTGCACTGAAGTTGTGCATGTAATTATGGAGTCAGATGGGAGCGTCTGAGCTTAAGGCTCAGGCGGGCCTCAGAAAAATATCAAAAACGACAATGCGGCAGAGGGTAAGAGTGAGAGCGCTTGGATCGCTAAACGCTTTCTTTGCTTCTGGAAGAAAGCAAAAAAAGAATTTTCTGAAAATCATAATATTTTTCTATGGAAAAAAAAATTAAAAATATATATATAAGAGTTATAGCAAAATATCAGCATTGAAAGATGAGACAATGGGTATTGAAAAACATTTTTTTTGTCATTGGAAATGAATTTCATTTCGTTGGAGTATGAAATGACCCCCATTTGGGAATTTTGTGAGACAGGCAGATTGCACGAAGAGTTTTCGAGACATCGGGATGAACGTGCTGTCAAAAGACGCAGCTCGGCGAGCTCTACAAGATGGTAAAAGACAATTTGGAAAAAGTTCAAAAACATCGGCAAAAAACGGAAAAAATCGCAATTTTTTCCCCGTTTTTCATTTTGGGAGCCCGATATCTCGAGAACTAGGTCCCGATAAGAAAATAACAAAAAAACGGCTTGGGGTAATTAAACGGGGGATCGATTGAGACTAAAATTGTTAGAATCGGACAACCGGAAGTAGTGGTTAAGGGTGCCCTTAGTTGGAAGTCGGATATGCGTCGGTATTACATTTCGTACTAATTCGGTTTGTTCGATCGAAATGTCGTACAGAATGTTATATTTCGAAGTTTTAACCTTATTCAGATACGGTTGTGTTATTTTTTTTTTTGCGAAAAAAATTTATTTCGAAAAATAATTTCCAAAATGTGTGTGTTTACTTTATTCCGTTAGTTTAATTTCCAATGTCGTAAGAAATCCGTGCAAAAGCAAGAGATCCGTTGAATTTTTTTTAATATGGTAACATTTGTTTTTCTTAACAATACTACTAATTTCACTGCAAGAAAAATGAAAGAACAATATATGTTTTTTCCAGATTTCTTGATCCAAATACTTTTGAGTTAGCAGCTTTTATAGTCGTGGGTCTGAGAATGGTCTTAGTCTTAATGGGTAGTAGATTCCGGAAGTCTCAAGTTACGGCCGTATTTAATCTATTTTACATTCTGTAATTTGGGGATGTGTCGGTCTCGATTCTAACTGCGTTTATGAGTCGGGCTATCTACATAGTAACTGTGGCCTTTCCTGTTTCTCACCTAAATAAACGAATTACTTCATCTTGTAAAGCACAACCAAGATATAGTATAGTTTGCAGATGACACCTCACTTTTGTTTATTTAATGAAGACAAGTGGTTTTTGACCATGTACATAGTGTTATATCAACAGTAGTAAACAGGTTCTGTGTAAATACTTATTATTAAGTATAAAAAAAAAACTAAATTTATTAAATTCGTTGCACCTAATTAATGTAAAACACACCAAATAAGCATAGGGATTTGGAATGAGGATTTTGATATGGTTGGTATTACGGTGTTTCTAGGTATAAAGTTGGATGCCAAGCTCCAATGGGGTCCTCATCTTGGTTCCATCTTAGTTCTGAGGTTTTTGCATTAAAAAATTATCGTTAATTGACAGACATAGTCGCAGCACGATTAGTTTATTTCACTTACTTCTACAGTATTACGTCATAATGGTATTTTGTTGTTAGGTAATACTGTCGGTATCAAAAATTTATTTCTATAGAAGAGGGCTATTCGTGCTATATATAAAGTGGTGGCTGGTACACTACGGCCGTATCATTATCATAATTTTAAACAAACGTTTTGTTAAAGTGCACGTGAAATGTTACTTCAGAATGTTAATTTTCTTTTTCAGTACGGTTGACACAGTAAAAATTTCAAAACGTCAAGTCGCTTATATTTGGTCTCAGGCGTATATTTTTTTGCTTACATTTTTGTTATCACAACGCGATATCTATATGCATCTTAAGTATTTCTAACACAATTTCTAGATTAAAAGTTTTTAAAGCAAATTATAAGAATTAAAGAAAAATTATCGCCGTAAATTTTCCGTAAATTAATCATCAGATATTTGATATTCTTCATAACAGCAGAAGCAGCTTTTTAATAAATACTTAAAAAAATAATTAACTAAGTGGATACGTCATTGTAATAGTTTGCCATTCAAGGCCGATTAAAGAACAATTACAGGCAAAGTTCAGTATGAACTTCGTATAGAATAGAAACTTGTCACCTACGGGTATGTGCCGCCGAACGAAGCTCACAAAGAATGTCCATTATCCATATTAGTTGAACACGTTTAGGCTCTCAGTCTACTACTGTAAAGGGTTTGAAACAATCGAATCGATAAATCGATAGGTACGTTTTATAGAATGAACTTCTAGTCTGCCAGTCGTATTGAACTTATCTATACAAATAGCCAAGAAAAAGTTCTGGGCTATTCTGGGCAAAGAAGCTGAGATCAGCAGAGTATCGGTTCACCAATCTATTATAGCAATCCCACTTCTGGGCCATGATAGACATAGTTGAATGAAGTAAAAGTAAAAAAAATTAAAATATTTTCACATGCTTCAAGTTTTTTAGGTTCATAACGTACTTAAAAACGTCTAAAACTTCAATAATTCACTTACTCATAATCAAGGCCGAGCTGAAACCACTAAAGCAGATACAACGATGATTTTTTTTTAAATAGCGTATACAAGTAATTATAATTTGTATAATATCTGATTTGTTTTGTGATGTAAGCATCTACTAATAAAGGATTTTACTACCCCTAAAATAGGTAAGTTCATATGAAAATCCGTCATTTTTAAGTAAATTGCATGAACATTTGTATTGGCTTTTGGGTCAGAAAGTAAATCTGTTCTGTTTGGAGATTTTTTAAAATTAACCTCTAAGAAGAAAAAAAAACCGACTTCAAAAACATAAACTAAAAAGTTAAAAATAAAATTTTCACTTTAAAGAAAGAAGCATTGACAGGCGGCATATAGTTAATGAAGTCGGTGCAAACTCAGACACTAAGACCCAGGTAATAACAATTACAACAATGATATATTTATAACTATATCGAATATAGAACAAAATTTAAAGTGTCTGAATGCGTAGGCACCCACTTGATTAACTATATGCCGCCTGTTAATGCTCCGTTCTTTAAAGTGAAGTCGGTTTTAATTTCTTTTTTTTATATTTTATTTTTCAATTTTTAGTTAAACGCATCTGTAACTTATTTATATTTAGTATAAATGGGGCTTCTAAACGCGCTACTCAAATGAGACAGCGCCGCCATTACGCAACTTAAATTCAGTTTCAATTAGACGCATCAGCATGCCTAATAAGTAGTGGTATTCCTATGTAAAACTTCAATTTTAATTAAGTATCTATTATTTTTGTGCGAACTGAACATTTTGGTTTGAAGTAACCCCAACAAAAGATAACTGCTGTAAATCGTTGAGGAATTCCCTCGACTGTTTATGGGCTTCATCATCAGACCTGTAATGGCACTTATAACCCATGTGGGTACGAAGTTCTCATTAATAGAAATGAATTAAGCCCAAACACCAGGTAATTGCTGTAAATCGTTGAGGAGTTCTCGCGATTGTGTATGGTCTCCATCATCAGACCTATAATGGCACTTATAATACATAAAGGTGCAAATATCTCATCAATAGAAATAAATCAAGTCCAAACACCAGGTAATTGCCGTAAATCATTGAGGAGGTCCCTCGACTGTCTTTCAGCTCCATCATCAGATCGACTCCCGATCTTCATTAAATAGTACTAGTAGTAGTAGGTACTTTATAAAAATACTTAAAATACGATACTTTAAAATACGATTTTCGAAGGTTGCCCTCGATTTCTCTGGGATGCCATCATCAGATCCTGGTTTCTTTATCAAGGTACCACTCCTTTCCACAAAAAAAAAGTCATCCAATTCGGTTCATAAACAACGAAGTTATCCCTGAACACACATAAAAAAAAAACATATACGGTCGAATTGAGAAACTTACTTTTTGGAAGTCGTTTAATAAAATACGGCTTGGGTGTTTGTACAGGAACCCCGTAATTTTTAAGGACCCCTGAAGGGAAACATTTAACATTTTGACGTTAGGTTTTTTTTGTGATGTAAGCGTCCACGAAAGGATTTTTCGAAAATCTAGGAATAAGGGAATAACAAAGAATATTAATTATATTCCTTGTCATTCCCTAGTACTGAGTATATAGTTGTCTATTACACCTAAAATGTTATTGATAAACTTATTTTTTTATTATAAATTAACAAAATGACGTTTATTGTGATAATAACAGTGAATTTTGCATATCTTTAGTCTGAAATACATATATTTTTATAGGTTATGTTTTAGCAGTTACAAATCATTTTGTTGCCTATATTTGAATTCACAAAAGTTTTACTACTAAATCATTTTGTGGTTGGTTGGTAAACTAATATATTAGTAATATACAATAATATTAACTCTGGACGTAATATTTTAAGTTGAGGGAATATGGCCATATAAATCTAGGATTATTCTTTAGCGATGTCTTTATCTATAATTTTTGAAGTTGAATGCATGAAAATTGGTATTTGTCCTTTGGATTAGAAACTAAAAGCCACGGTCATCGCTTTTAATGAATATTTCTCATTATTGAATTTTTCCTTATATATTTTGATAGTATGTATCGTATAGCGAAGAAAATGAGTAAAAACAATATGTATGTTAACTGATTATATAAGAATAAATAATTAGAATGTATTGACAGAGAACCCATTGCAAAAATGTTTATATTATTCTTACTAAACGTAGATTGCATACAGTATTCAGATACACCGTCAGTACTACTGCGAAACAACCAGGTATGTCCCCAATATATCCGATAAGCAGACGGGATCGGATCGTATGTTGTATGCGAGTTCACACCATTTGTAATTCTCTACGCGTAGTCTACGCCCGCGGGGAGATATGCCACTGATGTAAGGCATAGTTGTATTGACGCTTCCCAAAAATGAGAGATGAAATCAATTTTTCTGGTTTATTACGATTACTCGAGAAAAAATCACCTTTTGTATCCTAAACCGTAAACATTTACTATTTAGGAAAAAACAAAGGCTTTTCTTTCATTTACATCTTTTTCCTTGTGTCAGAAGGATATCATTAAGTCTCAAACTAAGTCTGGCTTGCTTTGTTTTTCTTTGTTTGACATACGCTCGAGTACTACTAGCATACACAAAGGATTGCTCTCGCTTGGTAGTCCACGCGGCAACTTATTAGAGAATTTGATTGACTATGCTTGCTACAACAACCCTTGTTCTTATTTTTTTGTAATATTGTTTTTGTTGTTCTACTATAAATATCGGCATTTCGCTTGAAAGTACGCGGCACTTCAAAGTGACAGACCACCGTAGTGGTCGCATATGACACTGACTCGACTCGAGTACGCCGTTTTTAGCGTAGTATTCGTTACCGCATAATATTCGTATGCCGGTGGAGTTTAGTAAAAGCTCAAGCGAGACCAATCCTCAGTCTATGACTATTACATACGTTTTGGTGAAATTTCGCAAAAAGATAAAAACGTGAAAATAATTTACCTCAGTGTTAGCAATGTATATATATAAGAGGAAAGAGGAATATAAAGTTATACTCGTATATCATACGCCTAATATGAAAATTGTATCCGTCTTTATAATAAAATTCCAAAAGTAATGTTAGACCTAAATTCTTATCAATTTATAAAGCGTGTTAAAGTCCAACTCATGAAAAAAGCTTACTGTTGTACCTACTAACGAATATTTAAATGCTGAATGCGCATCGACATCATCACGTATATAATAGTTTTAGGCATTTTAAATTTAAAAAAAATTGTTACTAAAAACTTATAAATTTAAATAAAATAAACAGGGAAGAGTTTCTTGTCGGTTCTTTTAGGTACTTCTAGTTTTCTGAACCGGTACCTAATCAATCGAATTTGACTTACAATAAGTGTGTACGTGTAAACGTCATATATTGAATAATTTCTTTTCGATTTGATTTCATATAAATGGTTTTCTACTTGTACCTGAATACAAAATTCATAGAAATATTTAAAAGATCGGAGGCCAATAAACCGTTCAAATAAATTGAATGTAGATGCTCGTTTCGTATGAACGTTCACGACTTTGATAGGTAGAGTGCTGTAGACAAGATTAATATTCTTTGAGCGAATGTGCTGTGACACGACAATAGGCACGTTAGGCGCAAGCTTTGTCCTCAGCACACGCCCCGCATTTTAGTAATGCCCATATAACGTTTCGATGAAATTGGCTTCGGCTTACCTTTGCCCTACCGCTGGTTAGTAGTGCCCGAACCACCTTGAAATGTGACCACTATACTTGTAAGTTTTGAAGTTTTTTCG
Organism: Luffia ferchaultella; assembly: GCA_949709985.1. Lineage (NCBI taxonomy): Eukaryota > Metazoa > Arthropoda > Insecta > Lepidoptera > Psychidae > Luffia > Luffia ferchaultella. Next base: position 9,680,134 of record OX453249.1, on the reverse strand, counting down.
GCAAATAAAGTGTTTGGTGGATTCGCTTAATCGATGTCATATTGTAACAGAGCTTTTTAAATTCGATTAGGTTAGCTCAAATTTATTATTTGTGATCCAATAAGCTACATTTTACAAATGACAGTGATTTCAAGAAGATTAACAACAAGTACTAAAAGGAATGAAAAGACCAAAATAAATGCTGTGAGAACAACATGTTAAAATTTTGCTCGCCTTCGTCACGGCGCAAAGAGTCCGCAGTGCTGACTTCTAATGTGCAAGTAAATTAATTTTTATTTAAAAAATATGTAATATTATAAGTAATTTATATTTATAAGTATTTATCTATATTGTAATATTTCATAGGATAATCGGTATTATTCGGCCTTCTTTTAAATTTATTAAATATATTTGTATCGAATGGAGGGATAAAAGTACAGAAGGTATTTTTTTTTAAATTATTTTATGTCGATTTGAATCCCAGTTCAGACGAGCGACTTTCTTATATTTCTTATGTTTAAAAATAAAATATTGTTTCCTTTGAGTAAAATTTGTTGTCTTTAATATTTTTGTGTATACTCTGGTTCCAGGGCCTTTCGTTTGGCCCGCCCTGTGTTTAAAATTCCCTGTCCAAGTTATCACTAGTTAGATTATGTAAGAGGAAACATTTTTTTTTTGAAGTATGTCTCTGATGGAAAGCTAAGTGCTCTTTACTCACTTTACGGAAGAGCACTCGAAGGGAATTTTAAAACTCGCTGTTTAATTCTACAAGCGATGTTTTATTTTAGCGCTACCATTTTAATATTTTGAGTTACGAAACCCTGATACTGACATGGTTAATAAATTAATAAATACGCTATGGCTTAAGGGAACTATTTTTTTGTATTTCCCAAATAATTTTGAAGTGAAATATAATAACATTGTACCGTAAGGCAGGCCTTCTTTAATAACTTAAGCCTTGTCAATTCGATTGCAATTGCAGACAAAGCACTGTTATTTTTTTAAACATCACATGCATAATCACAGTACTCTCATTTTCACTGTTCGGTTTCATTTCGGGCACTTGGTTTTTTAAGCTTGTCACGTGGCAAACCAACGTGCCCGATTTATATATATTTTACGGCAGAACAGTAAGCAACTCTCGAAGAATCGCGAAGACAAACAATAGAGATTCTAATTTCAGAACTTCTCGAACATTCCAATTAGTTCACGTATCTGTCTTTCATTTGTTTTTCTAATTATTTTCGGAGTTCTGATATCATAGAGTAAATAAATTTGACACCAGCGTTCAGTTTTAATAGAGTCAGAAATGTCACTTCACATTATCGAAAGTATCAAACGCAATTTCGCGGGCATGAAGGCCGGCACGCGGGGACCTCGCGGACTAAACTCAGACTGAAAATCGCTAACTCGTATTGCGTACACACCAGCTAGCTAGAGTAGGAGTGGTTACGCGGCTTCTAGTCGATTCGTACTTTTATGGCTGGTACTTACCTGGTTGGTACACCACGGCGGTGTCAATATTTACTTGGAGGTGCAAATAATTTAATACATTTCCTTTATTCATCGAAACCATGATAAACCAAAGTACTCTAAACACATAATTGGAACATTAAGCCAATTGGTATGTAATTTCCCGCCGGCGAATGTCATTTGAGATGTACCATACTGCTACGTTTACAGACCAAGAACAATTATGTCATTAGGTATTTATAGCTAAATGGTGTACCTAAACATTATTTGAGTTTGCTTTAATGATCCTTAATTGTGGCTTAAAAATGTATGTATGTACATATTGTGGGATCTAAAAAGCCGTTTATATAATACGTCCCATCAAAATACGGATGATCTATCAAATGTGATAAAATTAAAAATGTGAAGGTGAATTTCACTTTCCATGAAGTCCTTCGATTTGACCAATAATACGATATTTAAATAAAACAAATATAAAAACTAAAAATTAAGATCAAAGAACATGAAACGCGGGATAATTAATTGGTCACATCCATCAGATAGTCTGCCTATGTGGAAGGTTTCTCTTCTAAATACAAAAAAAAAATCATTAAATACACCAAAAAAAAAACACAACTAATAAACATATACGAGTAGGTACGTTATGGATGGCTCTTAAACACGAAATAATGAAATTATTTAGATGCTTATTACTGACACTTTTCTAAAGTAAAATGTATGTAGTGGTAATTCCGTATGTTCAGTAATAGTGTATGTAATGGTATACGGTAATTCTTAAATAAAAAAATGTTTCCGTACTAAAAACACATGAGTAGATAGATATCCATACAGAGTCCAAGCTCTCAAACAACGTACAAATACCTATTCTCATAGGGTTGACATCGTTACACGTTAAAAAAATTAGAGAGAAAAATGAAATAAGGTTATACATATTAAAATGTATATTTGGAAAAGTAATAATGATTAATGTCATTTGACATATCCTAAAATAAAATTTGTTATAAATGATTAACCCTCAACAAGTTTTTTGTTGTTTTTTTTTTGTGTTCTACTGCTTTAACCGATAATATCTTATTTTATATTAAAAACTCGAAAAATATTTATGAATCGCGTTGAATGCGTCCGCCGCATCCGCAGCCCTGTTCGTTATACGCCAACTGAACTGGCGCAAACCAGTTCTTACCCCGGCTGAGGTACGTGACCCGTCGGTGAGAGGTCACGCGCGCATCGCCGCGCTATGTGTGAGTACTACAGCGGGCTGCTTCTATATAACTTGTACGGATATTTATTTATGTGCTAAGAACTTAAGAAAATAAACCTAGTTACATTTAATGTTTGTGATACTAATTATAAAACAGAGCAGATAAGAAATAGTTTTTCTGTTTTATTAATTTTTTGCATGTCGCCAGACACGGAAACCCAATTAAGTTACGAAGGTTTGTTTTCGTTGATTCCAGGTGAACCCGGGCCGCAAGGCTTCATTGAGCGGAATCCGCGAAGGCGACATCATTTCTTCCATCAACGGTAGGCCTACACGCAACATGACCAACGCCGATGCCCACGCTCTTCTGCGCTCATCTGGCCCTTTGCTGAAATTAGAACTTAACGAGTGAGTTATACTGTTTCAGATATTTCATTAAATTACTTTTTACTATAAATAACTATAAATTTAGAATAGCGTTAAATATTACGTTCAGCCTTGTACGTTGCCGGTTTCAAACCAATGCAAAGTATCTTATATACAACACCGAAAAACAGTCACTTATGTCGACATTACATCGTCTCAGTAAAAACAATTTACTCTTTCTGTAACAGTGATAATTCTATCTAAATTCTAAAGAAATTGATCTTCCTTGAACTGTTTCGTGTTCAAAATTTTCTTTGCTTCATGTAAGTTAAAGCAAATTTTTGTTTTAAGAATGCTTACATACTTGTACGAAAAAAAGTTCTTTCAATCAAAGCAGAAACACTTTGTTTTTGTCCATGCTCACGAAAATGTGAGTTAAAACTTGCGTCTTTATCCGAGAAGATCTAATTCTGAATGCAACTTTATAAAAGGTGACCTATAAAAAGGGTAGGCAGCTGCGATAGGCATATGCAATAGGCACCCTGTTAATACTCTATCATTAGAAGAATACGCCATAGCAATAGATGTCTATCATTCAGATTAGTGTTTCAAGGCTTCCCATGTTATAGATCACCTTACGCCACTGCTAGTACACTCGAACAAAGGTTATTCACATGAATAAACTTTAATTTGAATTATTTTACGACTCAGATTACAACTTAATTTCTGTTCCGTGTTGCAAGACGATTGAAGTACTATCTGTCATTTTACCTTGTGAATATGCTAATGGATTTGGTTTCTTCTTCACGTATTTCGAGATATACTTCATAACATGGAAATGTTCTCAATAGAAGTTTACAAAGCATACTTTAATGTAGGAAATTGTATTCTTCAACTAAACAAATTTTCTCTGCAGAAGTATAAAAATCAAGAAAAAAAGATTTATCCTGACAAGATTTATTCGGTCTTTGAAAAAATAATACTCTCTAAAATATTTTCTCGTTGTTTTATTTAAAATAGCGACCCGCCCCGGCTTCGCACGGGTAGCAGAGCATATAAGCCGTAATGTTTTTTCTGTCGTAATGTCATATCAGTTTGTTGCGTTGAACATGTGAATTGGATTTAATTATCTTTAAATATGACGTAAGTTCATCCTACTTGGAGTATTTTTAAAGTATTTTATTTCCAATTCTATAAATATATGTAAAAGTAAAGAATTATTACGTATAACCTAACCTAACCTAAAAACGCATGTCGCGTCGTTCAGTATTCGTGATAGCTTCTAAGATATTAATTTAAATTTTATAGTGTAAAGGGCAATCATAATGTGCATAAAATGCTGAAGATAAGTAACGTATTTAATTTGATACGGATTAATACTGTATCCGTATAAATTGCTTTCAAATTACCTCATCATATGACACCATTTTTTTAAACATAAAAATAGGTCTAGTAAGCTATCCATGAAAGATAGACATATGCCATTGCGGACTTTTCTTTAGTTCTATATAAGATACACCATTCTTCCATACATTATTTTGTTATATCTCAAAAAGCTTAGGCAGCGTTTTCGATGAAAGATCCCAGCCGGCTTGATTTTTTTCCGACTTCTTCAACAATAATCGTCATGTTTCAAAAGATTTGCACAAAACATTAATAAATTATACACGTAAACCTTCCTCTTGAATCACTCCGTCAATTAGTGCCAATAATATGCCAACCCGTTCGGTAGTTTTTGAGTTTATCGCGTTCAGACAGACAGACAGACAGACGCGGCGGGGGACTTTATTTTATAATATGTAGTGATAATCAGTGTTTCTTGAGTCAGGTATACATTTTTCTGTGATGTCTACTATTGAATTATTTTTATGTTTGGTTTTAATTTCTCTGCGATGAAATATTGTTTCCTCTTAATATACCTAAATTAGTTGTAGATATGTAATATAGATACGAACAGAATTGCTGTATGATCATAATATCGCTTTGTTTATATTTGAATAGACACACTTGATTGAATTTGAGGTCATTCGTGCTACACTTATCTTAACTAACTTATCTCCTATCCTAACATATCCTTATTTATAATTATTGTTTGATTTTATTTTTATGAAGAAACGTCTGAATAATAAAATATGGAACGCAATAGCTATTTCTCTTGCGGCGCTTTTCTAATAGAAGTAACTTTTCGAAGCTCTCGTAATTTATTGACACGTTAAAGTGCCTTACTGGGACCTGTTTGCTGAAATAAACATTTGCTTCTATTTGACTACGCGTTCAGCAAATTGTAGAGTATGCAAATTATGATTGGTATACATTTATTTCTGTTAAAACAAGTAACATTTAATATGGTAATTAATCTACTTAGTTCGGGGAACACTTCAAACACATCCGACAGTTTAAATCACTTGCGAATTGATTTTGCGTCACATAAACTTATTCCATGGCTCTAAGATTAGAAATTCGTCGGTTAAGTTCCAAGTATGAATCTACGAGACATTGCGTAGCGTCATTACCACGAAAATGTAAGCTAAAAATATACGCCATTGACAAACATACGCCACTTGATGTTTTTACATTTTCACTGTGAAATAGAATTTAGTGTAACGCACATGTAAAAATCAGTACTCACTGAAAGAAATAAAGATTCTTAAATTACATTTCATGTCTAATTTAAAAATGAAATTTGTACAGTCTGTCTAATCATTGAGTGTCATTTTACTCACATTTTTTATTTGTCGATCATTAACAGTAGAATTAGGGATTCGAGGCAATGGAAATTATCTTCAGCGTAGGCGCCATTATGAAAAACCCGAAGAAGTAAAAATTGATACAAGGAAACGGCTATGTTTCTGGCATAATTTTGTTTCGTTTTCCAAATTTTGTTTAAGCGTTAACAATAATTTAAATCATCCTTTTACAGAAAACTGTAAGTATTGGATCCAAACCTAGTTATTAACGGATTTACTTAAGAATACAAAACATATGCGTCCATTTCCAAATGTAAGACCTGACTTTTTATATTACCTTTAGCAAATCAGTTGATAGCTCTTCCTCTATATTGTGAACTATTTATTCGTAAAACAAAATGGAATTCCTCCTCAATCAGCTTAAAAGAAAAACTACCTACGTCATTTGGAAAAAGAAGGTCCCACCTTTGCATAGAGAGTCAGTTCAGTGTAATCTTATTCCGTTCATTTGGAAGTCAAAGATTAGCGCGGTGACACACGGCGCTCTAACTCTCCGGTTTGCGCCATTTCCCTTGTAAAATAGGTAGAACCTATTTGGAGGCAAATGTATAGGTACGTGCTATCGTCTTTGTAATATAGTAACCAAATCACGATTTACTCCCGTTTAACAGTTAAAGATTAAATGGAAGACTCAGGGTATTTTCACATGTCAATGAATTACACCAATCTGTCGGAAAGTGTCTGTTATTATAAAATGTGCGGTCGGGTGGGATTATAAAAAAAAAACTTTGAATGCCTGCGATGAGGAATGACTATGCGACATTTCAAGTTTATGTTTCCATTAATTATATACAAATTTAACGTTCCTTTTCGTGTAAAACAGATATTTAGTTATTAGTGTAGTAAAGTATTTATGCGAGGTTTGTAGTTGATACGCACGTTATTTATATTTTTTAGTGGTTGAATTTTAAAAAGCCCTGGGTGTCTACTGTAGAAATAGATGTACATAACTATTGGATGCCCACATGACGATGAGCAAAGCCTCTGAAAAATTCAAATTCCTTGACGCGTCGGTTCGAACTGTGTGCTGACATTCCAACTTTAACACCCCTTTTTATTCTTTTAGAATTTGTATTTTGAAACGCCTGTTATTAGCAGATGCTTACGTTATATGTATAAAGAACCTTTATGTCAAACTTATTCATAAATCTAGCGGTTTAGGCTGTACATTGATGTAGCATTCGGTTAGAGCTTGAATTTTAAAAATAGGTGACGGAACGCCATTTATTTACATTCTCTTCTTATGAACGATAATGCTTTTTTTTCACCACTTTGGATGTGAATTTTAGAAAATTCTTCCTTAATGTTTGACTACGTCATACAAGGAACTTCTATTCCTAATCCGACGCTTTGGAATGTGCGTTCATATGTCAGTCAGGCAGGACATGGTCTCTTAGGTACAAAGATAAACTTTCCGGTACTTTATCAAAAAGCTCTATCGGATATCAATGAAAAAGTTTTTTTTTTAAATGAAATTTTAGCTATTTACTAAAATATTATTTAGGAGTCTAGTTTCTGTTTTAATTTTGGCTTCAAAGTGATTTATATTAAAATTAGAGCGTACATCCTCAGTATAGAGTGTAAAGGGGGTCACCAGTGGGTAAACTGGTCCATAGGTACGCAATAATCTAAATGTTATCTCTACGCAATGGACACTCCTGTCTATTGCGTTATCCTAATTCATTCATATTTCAGTACTATCGAATAGTAAACATATTTAAAATAAAATTATATCATTCCTAATTTAGCTCTTATGTCAACATTATATAGTAACATAACCGTTGAAACGTCACGAAATAGGCTAAAATATTGTTTTGTAAAATGACCCACGGCAGCACTACGGCACGCCATGACGGTCCGTGAACGCGAGTGAAAATGAGTGTTGGGTAGTTTTGTCACAGGCATAAAGACTGCCAATAACGGACGGGAAAAATGCATTCACGGTAACGGAAAAACGAGAATAACCATGAAAATCACCCAAACTCATGTTCACCGCCTGTTCTCGAATCTTCACGGCGTGAATCTAAAGAACGTCTTCGTTAGTACGTTTGAGTTACGTTTCACCAGCTGATTTAGGAGAACTTCCGTTAGTCTATGAAATCGAAAGCTACCCGAATTTGATCCGAGTACTAAATTAATAAATTAATTTGATATAAATGATTGATGCTGCTGTTAGGATTGCTTCACGACGATTATTGGAACAGACGCGAAATTTTTTGTAAATGCTTAGTTTTATTGAAATACATTTTAGGCTCAAATTTGATGCTGCAGCAAAGACTATTCTGTTTACGAGGAAATTCCACAACTAATTGAGCATAATACAATTACCTACTTCTAATGAAAAAGTTACTTATTCTTGTCGTTATTCTAAAATTTTAAAGTTTTTTTAAATTCACTCTCATGAACTTTTTTTTACACTTGGTGTTTGGCCAGAATTTTATCAGGCGCTTTTGCTTACAGTTTATGTTTATAGACTTATTTAAGTTCTGGTGCACTAAAATATGACATCCAATATGCAATCCAATGCAATCACTGTGACTCCTTTAAAAGTTCTAAAAATATTTTCTTGTTACAGAGATAGAGATATGTCGCCTAGGAGACGCTCTCTGGGGAAAAGTAGCACCGAGTTGAAAAGTGAGTATTGAACTATCTCGTATGAACAAATAAAATGTTATAAAATAACCGTCTATAATACAATAATACATAGGATATCCACACAGCGCCATCTAATCCCAAAGTAAGCAAATATTATGCTTGTGTTATGGATTACAAGACAACTGATGTACGAGTATATACTTAAATATTCTTTTTTTAAGTAATATATTACATAAAAATATTTTACACTCGGACACGGAACTAAATAAACATGTTTATACACACAAATATTTGTCCCTGGCGGGAATCGAACCCGCTACTTTTGGCTCCGCAGTTAGAGTCTCTAACCACTCGGTCAAACGGTCATCGTCTGTCTTTAATTTGTTTTTTTTAATTAGTCTCGGTGGGCTGATACTTACCTGGTACACCGCGGCCTTATCAATATTTACTTGGGGTTGCAAATAATTAAATACACTTGCTTTGAATTATTAGATGTAAATAGTACATATTAAGACAAAACTAAGTACTTAATAATTGGAACATAAAGCCAATTGGTAGGTAGTTTGCCTCCGGCGAACGGCCATTTGGTCAGTCATCTATGCACATAATTCAAAGACCTGTTTTGCAGTACGAAGGTAAAATTATTAGGTAATGAATTATTTCATTGTGTTTATTAACATATTACTTATCTACGTTTCTATACTTTACTTTAATATTTTTTAAATTTATTATTTATCAGCATAAACCTCAAAGCAACGAAGTGTTACAAACTAAATTCTGTATCACCAACGATGAGAGCAGGGATAACTATAGGGCAGTGGTATAGGCGTTGCGAAACAAATCCTACAAATGAAGCAGGACGCGAGCTACTTTGGTCCCTTTTTTTAGAGTCTAAAATCTTTGCAATAATTTCCATCTTCAAAAAACCAACCATATATCAACAAATAATGGAATCGGTTCTCGTAACGACACTGAACGAAATACTTTCGATTTACCGCAGTAACCATTGTATCCTATCTACTTTCATTACAATAGAGTTGATTAACAGAAAAAAAGACAAGCATGATGTAAAGGAAATATTGTTATATGTATGAAAATAAATATTTTTGATAAAACTAGACTAGTTAATATCATAAATTCTTACAAATATAAAAGCGAAAGTGTATTTGTTAGTTTGTCCTTCTTTCACGCAGGAACTGAATAATAGATTGATGTATTTCTTTATATACAGTTTATGGACTGAAAGTGGCACAGGCTACTTCTTATTCCGGAAAAATGCTTGTTCCTGTGGGATAGTTTTGGACCATGATTTTGTAATTAATACATTACCAATACATTTAGCCAATACATTTTTTCACTAAAGTACTATATAGTTCGACGCAACCTAGAACGCTATGGGGTATCTTCGTCGTCCAATAAAAAAAAGTCGAACAACACCGAACTATTATGAGACGAAAAACATAACTAATAATAATACTTGGAACATCCCACACAGCGCCATCTAGTCCTAAACTATGCAGAGCTTGTATTATAGGTACCAGATAACTGATATACATATTTTAATTTTTTTTTTAATAAGTTGTACATATATAGATATTACAGACAAGGAAGAAATAAACATGTTCATGCACACAAATATTTGTCCCGAGCAGGAATCAACCCCGCGACCTTCGGTACTGCAGTTACCAAAGCTGCGGGTCTCTAACCACTCGTCCAATCGGTTCAATTCAGTGAATTATGCACTAACAACTTTTATTGTCGCCTATCAAGTTCGGCGTTTTTCGACTTTTACGAAAGTGACCGATGGCGTTCTAAGTTGCGTCGAACTACATACAGTGTGACCATCTGACCGTCATTAAATAGAAAAGGTCATGTTTTCGTTAGATCAACCATCTTATTCGACCAAAAATATAAACCTTTCAAGTCTCTTTTTCGTTTATTTGCTCTTTTTACCTCAAATGAAACGTTAAAACTCTTGATATCGCGATTGAATAGATACCGGTTTTAATGTATGTTAATGGTACAGAATGTTACATGAGGTTTAAATACGAAAAATTGTATCCGATTAGCTAACAAAATGAAACGTATTTTAAGTAGCATCTTTTAATCTTCCCATTTTATAAACTTTGTATTATCATAATCTCTTGATCACTCTGAGCATCAAAGACAGGTTGGCCGTTTCCATGGTTTACGTAATCAGCATTACGCTAGAATCCTTGCCTATAATAATATATGCCACGTTTTACACAGCGCTATCTAAGGCCCAAAATAAGCCAGTATTATGCTTGTGTTATGGGTTACTAGACAATTGATACTTAACTGTTCTTTATAATATATAAATATTTTACACCCCAACACGGAACGAAACAGACATGTTCATGCACACAAATATTTGTCCTTGGCGGGAATCGAACCTGTGACCTTTAGCTCAGCAGTTAGGGTCTTTAATCACTCGGCCATTCGGATAGTCGATGTCTATCATTGACGTTTTAGTCAGAATAACAAAACTTCCGAGAATCGTATAGAAAGTGATATTTAAAGAAAGAAATCTCAGATATACATAGATTGCTAACTGTCGCCGTTTTCTGGGCGTCGAATTAGTCGAAGTCCATTTAAAAATGTATTGTAGTATTGTAGTTAATAAAATGTGGAGTACTTTAGCAAGAAACAATAAGTTAGTGCACTTAATTTTTTGGCATAGATGTCATCTATCATTTACTAGCGACCGCCCGCAGTTTCGCTTGCGCAGACTACACATTCCTGTTTTAGGTAGTATTAACATTCGAAATGGTTTATACGTACTTTTTGCTAAAACTAATATTGGGTATACCCATTAAAACTTTCAATCTTCATTTTCCCCACTCCTTTAAGAAAACCGATACTCCCATACTTATCACCTCCCGTTTCTTACCCTTAAAATGTGGAAATCCAAAAACCCCGAAACACGTCATTATTTATTTAAAGAACAAAGACTCTCATACAAAGCCTCTCTATCCCTCCCTCCTTAAATTTGAAATTGCCAAATATTCCTTCCTTAAAAAATTAATACGTTATAAAATAAACCACTGTTCCAAATTTCGACTTCCTAGACTTAGTAGTTTCGGCTTTATCTACGCTGACAGATCAGTGAGGACAAACGACAGACAGCCACAAAAAGTAGCTGATGTCACTCTTGAGAACCTTCTTTCACGTCTGCAAAGTTTCATTAAAATCTGTTCAGCTGTTTTGGAGATTAGCTCGAATAGACACATAGACTTGAGGCAGACAAAAAGACAAAAAGTAGCGCATGTCACTTTTGACCACCTCCTTTTCATACCCGTGAAATTTTACTAAAGTCGGTTTAGCCGTTTTGGAGATTAGCTCGAATAGACAGATGGACGTACATACAGACATACAAAAAGTAGTGTATGTCACTTTTGACCATTTCCTTTCCACATCTGTGAAGTTTCATCAAAATCAGTTAAGCCGTTTTGGATATTTGCTCGAATAGACAGACAGACAGATAGTATTATTTTATACATATAGTCTATAGCCTTCCTCAATAAATAGACTATCCAACACAAAAATAAATTTTTAATTCGAACCAGTAGTTGCTGAGATTTGCGCGTTCAAACAAACAAACAAACAAACAAACAAACAAACTCTTCAGCTTTATATTAGTATAGATATGATTCCGATATTCGGAGCGCTCTAAACTTAATAGGTTTAACTGACCGGTTAGTCGAGTGGTTAGAGACTCTAACTGCGGAGCCGAGGGTTACGGGTTCTATTCCCACCCGGGACAAATATTTGTGTGCATGAACGTGTCTATTTGTTCTGTATCGGGGTGTAAAAGTATCTATATATGTATACATTATAAAAAAAGGAATATTTAAGTATGTACATCAGTTGTCTGGTAGGTACCCCATAACACAAGCATAATACATTCTTACATTGGGACTAGATGGCGCTGTGTAGGATGTCCCAGATATTGCGGAGGTTCCTAAAAAACGCATTCTCATACCTCAGTAATCAAAATATGTTAGACATGTCAGGTAGACGTTGCCCGCGTGTCCTAGCAATCTGAAAATAAAAGATGTGCCTGTTACAGCGTGTAGTGCATATATATTATGTTTGCCATCATGTCGTGTCTAAATTAAAACACTCCATATAATATATGAAGGCAATGTTTTTTAAAATGTATTCTTCAACATATACTTTAGGAGCGCATATCTAAACAACTGTTGACTGAAATAAAGACGTAATTATGAAAAATATATAAATTTTTTCAAATCTATCTATAGGGTGTCTCCATAGAGTAAATACATCAGACAGCAGCTGTTGGTTTTAATAGTCAGAAATGTCACTTTACAGTATCGAAAATATCGAACGGAATTTCGCGGAGGTGAAGACCGACGCGCACTAATTTCGCGGGGGTCAAAACCGGCACGCGGGGAACCCGCGGACTGAAACACACCATCTTCCATCAGCTAGCTAGAGTATGAGTGGTTAGACGGTAAACACAGAAGAGGGCTTCTAGTCAATTCCTACTTTTATGGGTATCTCACACATTAATGTGTTTTTTCATTCTTTCCTCGGTTACAATGTATGGCGACCAAATAAAAAAATATTTGTAATTTCATTACACCATAACATTGTATAGCGGTTCATATTTAATGATAGTCTCAAATTAAAAGGGCTGTGACAGATACAGACTGGCACACAAACTGACAGGTAGAAGGGCTCTGTTTTTTGCCGTTCGGCAACGGAACCTTAAAAACGGAGCATTTTTACCAGCAAAGTATAGTTCCAACCAAACTTTATGGCGGATCGGAATACAACGCTTTATGCATGCTTGCGCAGGTTCAGTCATATGCCCCTCGCGCCACTGCGTTCCGCTACACCTAAAACTGGTTACTGCGACGTGACTTGTGCCTATGTTCACATCCGCCATAAAAGTTGATTGGAACTGTAGATTCCAATTGTTGTTATTAGTTGGTACTGCTGCACTACAATATTAGTGTACTACAAGTGCGATACATGGCCAATTCAGGTTGACAAGAAGCCGAAAGCTTGTGATCTATGTTTTATTTAATACAATTTAAAAAAAAACTGGTAAAATAATTTTCGTAATACCTGCATAGTCAGTTCTTATAATATTAGATAATAACATACAGCACAAACGTCAAACATGGAATTTCCCAGCTGCACATTACAGCCAACAAACTATAGTAGGCTATATACTCCGTTACATCGACTAACTGAATGGCAATCTCTGAATGCCACAGCCGGGAGGCTTCTCTCCCGGTGCGATGGGATTAGCCAGAGATGCTTCTGGCTTAATGGGAAAACTCTAGCTTTTAAGCTCACAGTATCTAGGTCTGGATATGTTTGCCTCGAAATTAGATTATTCGCTGGGATTTCATATCATCCAGTGTGAATGAATATATAGAGAGTATCGCTGAGTTTGTGGGCCTGTGAGTACAGTATTAGTTTAAAAATAGTTAGGTACCAAATATTTCTTTAGGATAACGTTATTATTGTAAAATTATCTTTATCTATTATTTGGAAATAATAAATTATAGTGTGTAAGTTTAAAACTAATATAACAAGTAGATTGTTTATTGTTTTTTTTATTTTTTTTTATTTCATTTTTATTGTTTACGTTTGTTAAGTTATTTAAGTCAGAGTACCAATCAAACTTTATGGCGGATCGGAATACAACGCTTTAGGCGTGCTTGCGCAGGTTCAGTCATATGCCCCTCGCTCCACTGCGTCCCGCTACACCTAAAACTGGTTACTGCGACGCGACTTGTGCCTATGTTCACATCCGCCATGAAGCTTGATTGGAACTGTAATTAACGTTAGTTTTCGAGGAATGTTTGACATGAAGTGAGAATGAGTACGGCATCGTTTTCTTTTAGGTTTATGTAGGTATTAAACATGAACCTATGAATACTCGGACGTAGCATCGCCAATTAACTCTCGATGCACCCCTAGTAAGTCAGCTTGTTATGTACGAACTCGTCAAAATGAACACACTTATACCATAGTCAGCCTACCGACCGCCAGCATGCTGCGAAGTACCACTCACACATACGCGGCCCCATTGCAATGCTTCATTGGTTATTCCGCGATAGGAGAGTGTTTATTACGTCTGTGGTATTATACATACTTTTTCCCCTAACTTCCAATAAAATACTCTTCCTAAAAAAACTCCTTTCAGGTGTTCCTTTGATCTCGGAAATAAACGAAAATTACTAGAGGCATACAAATTCCGATAAATATCTAGAATTTTGCAAATTCCAAAGTCAGCTTTTTTTACTGGCGATTGCAACTCTGGGCTTGTGCACTGAGGCGTTGTCTCGGTGAAACAAAATAATTTCAGTGAGTTTGCCTCTCCGCTTTTTTACGCATTTCGATACGCAATTTTTTTTAGCTTAAAAAGCCCTCGATATACTTATAGAGCTCTATGATCGAGTTATTCAACAATTCCTACCCTTCGACTGTCCAAAAAAAAGAGCACACGATTATACCGCCGGAGGGAGAGTACCTTGAACCTCTCAGAAATGGCGGTCGTTTTCAATTTGGGGTATTTTTTTTCAGGGTCGTAATGGTAAAGTTATATTCCATTCATACTCAGATATCGAGTTAAACAATGAGAAGGATCATTCTATAACAATTCTAGAGAGCTTTGCGTAATCGCCCTTGTGAGTTATTTCTGTGTAAGCGCTATAAGTATCCATCGTGCATACATTTTATACCTTTAACGGTCATATAAAATGCTATGCACTCTATCTACTGAGATTTTATTGTTTTGTAAATCTTGTTTGGCCCATCCTCCAATACCTTATAACATTCCAGTAAAATTTATATTACTTGGTCACGTAGGTATAGACCAAAAAAAAAAAACTTTGCATGGTGTATTCTAAATTGTTTAAATAAAATTAGACACATTATAGAAATAGTTTTTCTCTTTTTGGTCAACTATTTTTAACGCAGTCAGATTTTAATTTTTTGTTACTGTTTTTTATCATTTTCCCGCAATATTATAATATTATAAAACAAGATTCGTATGTGATAACTATTCTTCTGATAGAATTCTGAAGATTTTAATGGAATTCAGTACGACGGTGTTGTAAGGCTTGGACTAACATAAAACAAATTTGATCCCGGAAATATACACAGTGCCTGTGGGATAGCTATTTTTCATCTTAAAATGATTCAGCGGATTTTGATGAAATTTGGTATAAAGATTTTTAAGCAGGTAGTTAAGTTTTAGAATTTTCAAGAAAGTTTCATAATGTCCCGGAGCGTCGCGTTTCTTTAACGGTCCCTGTACAACTATGTAGTCCACGCGGGCGAAGTCACGAGCGGAAAGCTAGTATCATTTCCGCTAAACATAACAATACCGTTTTCTAAAAATGTGCGTCGACGTATAAATATAATATAAAAAATCTTCAGAATCGATCTGCCAGTGGTAATTTTTAACTCATTTAGAAAATGACTTCGGAACTATATGCGCGTATGCCAAGTTACAGTTTGATGCTACTAACCACGTAAAATTTAGAAACTTATTCTGATAGGCGGACGTGCTCACGAGTCTAATCATAATCATAAACTCTTCAAAAACCTATTAAAAAGTTATTAAAAATTGTCGCGGCATGTATAGCTAGAACGATCCAGGACGTATTAAATAACCAAATTACAATATTATAGTATTAAGAGGTAATAACTGAATCAGTTCAACGCAGATTTTAGTTTGTGATGTTCCTAATAACTTATGCGTTTAAGTGTAGTTTTCTGCATGTTAACTATTTACAGTTTTAATGAATGTACTTATATTGAAACCACAGACTATTTCATTTATATGTATAGATAGTTGCATATGATTCATGAGCGGACCCTTTTCCGCTTTATGGCTGTGAAGGTTACAAACTGAGTAGCTTTTATACATTTGTACGATTACATATGAAAAATTTAGTAATGACAGGTTTGTAATATAACCTAAAAAACAATTCTTTTTAACCGACTTCAGAAAAAGGCGGTTATCAATTCTAAGGTAATGTTCAATGACCATGTTTCACTCTGGCCGACTACTGTTGGGGGTGCGACTCTCGAGTTTGTTGAAGACTACGTTTATCTGGGTCAAACTATACAGATGGGTCCACAGAAAAAAATATAGATGTGGGTGCGGTGAGAAATTAAGTGGGTGCGGTGTGTATATGCGATGGTGTGTTTGTCATCTGTTTCTTCCGGTATTATTTACTTGCATTTGATTGGATTAATAATTTTATTTCTGAGGGTTCATTTCGTTATCAAAAATATATTAGCATCGATAAATTATATTACTAAAATTTACGTATTTTACTTAATGACAATTGACCGGTAGGTATCGAAGATTTCTTCCCACTTCCCAATTATTACCAATTATTAGCAAATACAGTACCTATAAAATAGCTATAGAGAACTTGTAAAATTTAATAAGAACACTGATGGCGAGCACTATATCTACATATATCTTAGATAACATAATAATTACAGGATAGAGCGTCGTCATTATATCATTATTTTAAATAAACATTTTGTTAAATTAAACATGACATATAATTTCAGAACCTTTATTTTCTTTTAAAGCACGAATTTAAATCTAGGTCTCAAAAATGTTTACTTCTTTTATTGTACTTCTTTTGCACAAATTTTTATTTTTATATCGCGGTATCTCTATGAACATCCACATAGATGGGCATATATATATATAGATGATTTAACTGTCCCTACTAATATACTTATTCAAGTTTATTAATTTCATAAAATTATTAACTTTTCATTATGAATGTCCGTTTAAGGTTTTTCCATTACCTTTTTCGCAATAATTCTATAAAACGATAAAAAATATAACAAAGCGCCTTGATTATACATACGTAAATCTGTTAATGTAAAACATTTATGTCGCGCTACGTGAAATATTTCCTTGTGTTTTATTTTATCGTAGCCCTGCATATGTAGAGTTTCGGCGCCACCGCGCCGTGTCGAGTGGTGACTTTATCGCTGTTCGCCATTTGCCGGAAAAAAGGAGAAAAGGATCGAAGGACGTGCATCTATTCAAATTTAAACTTTAAGCTCTTTTACTTAAAAGCTGTTTTCCTTTGGTTTCGTTGTTTTATCTTTGGTCAATAGAAACGTAAGCCTGATTTAAATGACATAGATTCATCTCATTCTCTAATTGATTGCAACACGCTCTTATTTTATTTTTTAGATGTATATGCTAAAGACATCACAGGTTCCAGTGCGAACGTATCGTAAAAGCTTTTCTCTGTAATTCCGAAAAGGGTTAAAGCATATTGTCAAATTACGGCCGCGGATGTTTTTTCTATTTATGTTTATAGATATATCACATACAATCAATATAGTTTAAATTAATTTAGGTATTTACTTACCATAATATTTAATTTTAATTTATTATGAATTTTAAGTGTCGTGATAGCCCAGAGCGCAACGAACCTGTCTCAAATTTATAAGGCCCCATAGGGCCATGGTTCGAATACGGGCGTGTACCAATGAGTTTTTCTGACTTAAGTACACAATATCACTGACACCGTGCTTCGGAGGGCACGTTAAGCAGTCGGTCCCGGACGCTGTCAATAGATGGCGGTCGTTACAGTTCCCAACCCGTAGTGGAGCAGCGTGGTGGACTTAAGCTCCAAGCCCCCCTCCTCACCCTGGGAGAGGCCTAAGCCCCTGCAGTGGGGTAAAAAATGGGCTGATGATGATGATGATGAATTTTAAAACAGTGCAATATAACTACTAAGTCATACTTTTTTTTGTACATATAAGTTGATTTACATTTTGTTTCAGGGCCTTCTCAACTGATAGCTGAGGTGCAAAATAGCAGAGCAACTCCACAGGCGCCGGTTTATGCTACAATAAGACCTTCTCATTCGCCCAATAAAATTAGTTCGTCTCCACTACGTACGTCGCTCAATTCTCTGCCCGGAGCGCTTGCTTCTACTAACCTCGTGAAGACGGCTACTCCAGAACAAAATGAAGAACCACTCCGGTTTCATCCAACGAACCCATTTTATTCAACATTGCCGTCAAACAACTACTCCAGTGCTTCCAGATTACCCGTTCCCAATGGGAGAACGTCTTTATCAAGCTTAGATCGAAGTCGATCTATTAGCAAATCCAGGGATTCTTCAATATTTAACGACTCCGCTTATCCGGACAGTCTGAAATCTCCAATCACAAACTATTGCGACTCTGGACCTAGTAGCTTCGTAGGTTTTAATACCAATAATTTAGAAACGAACAACTATGATTATCAGAAAACAGACACTGCCAATGAAATTGATAATGATCATTTTCTTTTTAATATTGATAAGGCAAGTAATGGTTATGGTCTTCCAGATGATTCCTATTTTAAAATTTACGATGGATCAATAAGTTACTCCAAACCTAGTACTAATGATTCAAATGGTAAAGTAAAAGATCCATTCGAAAAATATCTACACATGCCAAACAAAGAATACAATTATGATGATACAAAAGGTGTGACGAATTCTCATAGTTATAATAATTTTGTTAATAATAAAGAAGAGGTAATAAGAAAATCTACTATCACCGAGCATAAAATTGATAAAATCGAAGAAATAAAAACGATAAAAAAGGTTGTGTTTAATGGTACTAACGAAGACAGCGAGGCAGTGCAAGACCTTCAGGATAAAACTGAGACGCCAACAGGTCAGTGTAATAAATAATTACTTACATATTGAAAAATTTAAGATCATGGCAAACCATAAAAACTAACAAAGTGTCGTTGATTCGGTACATTCAACATGTTTTAAAGCATATTTGAAAATTCATCCTAAAATGAATGCTAGACATTACATACAGTGCCCGGCAATAAATATTACACATCGGCAATAATCGCATTTCCGATTACAAACGAATGCCAATATCCATGTCCATCAATTATTAGATGATACCTACTTAAAATTCTCTCTGTATACTATATTAACTTTTATGTATGAAGAACCACCAATAGATCTTCTAAAATAGCTTGTGTCGTTGTTCTATTTTGATAAATGTGATAGAAATTTTTGTTGTTGATTTATAAAGGCTGCTTTTATATTATCATGTACCAGTCGCAAAAAATAATTAAAGCTTGAATTGACTAAAAATTCCAAGCCGAATTAAAAACTTCGATAGAGCAGTATGTTCACAAACATTCGATAAATTAAATCTAATGTAGCTTAAAGTCATAGGTTGCTCAAGTTTCAGACTCCATACGAGAGTTCTACCAGTTCTACACTAACATTAAAAGTTTAGAACATATTAATCACTTCAGAACTTTGACGCAAATGAAAAGTTTAGTCCGCGAGCGGTATACCGCATCCGGATTCTGCTATAGCAAATAATTATATAAAAAAAACCGACATATTTTCAGTAAATGAATATTAAATACTTTGATATAAGCAGTTGCTTGATAATATTGATTAATTTTCCTGGTGTTAGAAAGGAATAGGGATTAGACACGATACTTCTTTAAAATGTAAGAAAAGGATAAAAAGTGAACAGGGAATATTGGAAATAAAAATAGGTGAACTACTATGTTCCTAATAAATCACTAAGTTTTTACTTTCTTTGTCGAAATGGGAGGTGATTGAAGGCTATCTATATGCTATTTATAAGAGAAACTCCATTTCACTTACTTCAAATCTTTCTTGGTACGTACAAAAACTTATAATGCTATAAGCTTTGACTTCGTTTCTTTCTACCCAATCAGAAACATGTCCTTTGGTCTAGTTTAGTTGAAACGTATTGGGACGCTTTCTTTCAAACCTACGTATCACAATGAATAAGAAGAAAACACATGTAAACCAAACTAAATAAATTTTGTCTATAACTTTCATTATGACAGTTTTTAATTTGTTTTGATATGCATTTATAAAGTAAACACTTAGAATATAAAAACTTCTACCTGAAATGGCCGATACTGAAGTTTTTCGTTAGGAGCTTAATCAACTTTTAGTTTCTAACCAAAAGGTTAAATATCAATGTTTACTATACAAAACTCCATCCACTATTTTGCTACTTTAAGAGGATTGTAGTGGCAAATACCCATACAACCAGCGTTAACGGTTACATCGCATTAAACGTTAACCGATTGGCACAAAATAATTATATGGGATTCAGATCAGCAAAAACTAGGTTTATATGATTTGAATTTTTTAAATATTTTGATATACTTATCATAAGAAAATAATACATAAATGCGCGGATTTTTTTTTGTCGAAACTATTTAATTTTTCGCATATTCAACATGAAACTAATTGCATTTTATGAAACTACATCCATTTCTTTCGTCAGTGCCTATATGAAAAATTTACCAAAAGTTTGAATTTTCATACTATAGTATAGTAGTTTTTTGAGCCTTTTTAATGACATCTAGTGTATATACTCGTAGTAGTATCATCGGTTACGATATGTACTCTCTACCATACTAGTTTTATGATAAACAGGACCAAGATTATACGGCATAGAAAGTTTTCAGTTTTTAACAACTAAAACGCGGTATTTTCGATTGCATAGTTACATGTGAAAAACTATTTTTGGTATAATACGAAAACAGTAAAATTATTAGTGTTGTTGAAATAAAAACGTAAGTAAATACACTTATTCAACGAAAGTGGAGAAAAAATCGTGTTATGGTGCCATGTCGTTAGGGGCCGTCCATTAATCACATGATCTTTTTTTAAGCATTTTTTAACCCCCCCTCCCCCTTGGTGATACATGGTGTGGTTTAAGACTACCCCCCACCCCCCACCCAGCATCACGTGTATTTTTAGTATCTACAAAAAATCTTTAATTTTTAAGAATATTTTAGAATATTATCTTAAATTTAGGTATAAAGTATAATCTTATTTTGTTCTGAAATTAAGGACCATGATAAAAATGTCTAGACAGAAAGGTTGCAGGTTGTTTTTGATTGGCATAAAAATAATAATAAACGAATGGTGTACACTACACGCCGCTTTTTTATTTAAAAACCGCGCGTTTGAAAAAATAATGAAAAAATAAATACACGTGATATCTTACTACACCCCCCTCCCCCTTGTGATATTTCGTGATTTTTGTCAAACCCCTCCCCCCCCTTTCAAGTCTCACGTGATTAATGGACGGCCCCTTACTCATTTTTGGAAAGAGCATAAGTAATTGACATGTGAGAACATATTGATCTAGTGAAGTTTTTATAGTACGCGAAATCACGCTCTGAAGAACAGTATTATACGAAAATCGAATTTACAGATTTCCGAGACTTGCGATATCCTCCTATAAGTAATGTGAACTTATTCAAAACTCCGAATATCTCATTTGTAGTACGTCACTGTGAAACCCTTTTATACTTGAAAACACAGATGAGTTTGAAATGTCAACCCATTATTTGTTTAGCTATAGTATTCCACAAATATATTCGGGGAAAACAAGAGTTAACCGCTGAGAGCCTTTTCAGGCACGCCTTATTTCCCTAGCGAGGAAATAGTTTTTTTTTTTTTTTACAAAGGCCCATTGTAATGGAAATTCAGCTTCGGAGCAAATCTATCTTACCCGCGTTCGTGCAGAAAATTATCTTGAGCGTGTAATTACTTTTTCGACAGTATCCGTTATTGCCCCTTTTTTGTTGTCGTTTCGGAATTACCACCATCGTTCTAATATAATTCTTCGGAAATTCAGTTAATCGTAAAGGAAAAATGAAATATTATAGTCTTTGAACATTTATTATGCAAAACACAGAACTTGTTCTTCTTTGTAATTCAGTTTGCCATAACTTTTCAATGTGTTCTTTGATAACATTTAATTTTTTATATATTAATACAAAACGATCGACCGTTAATAACATGCAGAAAAACATAGAGTGAATAAATTTGACAGAAGCGTTTTGTTTTAATAGAGTCATGAATATCATTTCATAATATCGAAAATGTCAAATGCAGTTTCACGGGGGTGAAGACCTACGCACAGGGATTTCACGGGGTTGAAGACCGGCGCGCGGAACCTCACGGACTAAAACTCGCCATATTGCACTAGCTAGCTAGAGTATGAGTGGTGAGGCGGTAAACGCAGAAGAGGCGTTCTAGTCAATTCATACTTTTATGCAAAAAAATATAATAAAATGTATCGATTGTTTACCAACTTGAGGAAAATAATTAGGAAACAAATGGAAAATACGAATCTGATTACTCGTCTTTCCGAAGCTTCCGAAGCGAAGACTGTTACACCGTGCCTGCTCTACACAAGAGTATTATTTATGGTCAGTTAACCCTTCGGTTGAACTTTGAAACCATTTGGTTCACTTTCAATCAATTCCAGATAGACGTTTCAGACTGGTTCGATTCGACTCGAAGGCGCCCGGGACCGACTGCTTAACGTGCTCTCGAGGCACGGAGTCAGTGAAAGTTATTTACTTAAGTCAGAAAAACTCATTGGTACACGCCCGGATTCGAACCATTGCCCTATGGCCTTATAAATTTGAGACAAGTTCGTTGTGCTTTGGGCTATCACGACTCCCGTAGCATATAGCTCCCATAGCACATAGTATCCCGTAGAATAGCAACGTAACCGGGTAGTATTAAGCATTACGAGAAACAGAAAATTCTTGATTTGAATTTCGTACTTACTCGGATTATACACATAGTTAACGAAACGCACTTCAATTGTTGTGAACTATATGTTTATACTATATGTTAAATTTTGATCCATCTCTATGTATGGCAACAAAACTAACAACGTACCAATGTAGTAAAATAATTTTCCAATAATTTTGCAGTGTTGATTTTAGCTTACCTTGTTGATATAGCTGGAGATGGACCTAATTTCGAACCTAAAAAATGCGATACGATAGAAAAAAAGAGATAGCACTGTTGCAATAAAACTATTGGTAACGTATAATGGGCTAGTAATTAATAATATAAGACACTGATACATTATCGCATAGATGTAGGATATAATATATAGTAGCCACTAGACGCCCCCGGCCAGGTGGACAGATGACCTGAAGCACCATACCGGGGGTACTTGGATGCGAAAGGCCGAGCACCGTGTGTGGTAGTGAGCCTTTGGAGAGGCCTATGTCCTGTAGTGGAGAGACACGGGCTGATGATGATGATGATGTCTAGAACATAGAACGCTTACGCTGCCTCACCGGAACTACACTTAAATTAAGTGTAGTTGACGCGCTACGTTTGGCAACAGTACTTATCAGAGGTTCAATAGAATATTAATTTTATTAAAGAAAAATGATCCAAGAAGATGTCGATAACTCTGATACTCTATTTCCCTTTGCTGTGAGTTACTGTCGCTGTACGTCTTCACCCCACCCACACTTCGCCGCATACCTTCCCCCGCCTTTGCGGCTTACGGCGTTCTAATAGTTCACTTGAATAGCGTTTATTCTAGTGTTACTAGAATATTAATACTACTTCTATTCATTATCGGTTTGTTTATTAAACTTACATAATAAGTTGTAAAGGCAGTTCGAATGTAAAATGTGTGGAACCGTATTATTATCTTAACAGCAATAAATTCGTTATTGGGCGTTCAAAACTTTTGCCCTTCGTAATATATACAAAGTGGAAGGTTACAACCATTGTTTCATATTCGCATTAGATAATATCTAATATCGGATCGATTAATAAGCTTACAAATAAGAAAACAAATCAAGGCCCACATTGGGCTGGGCACGGGCTTGTCTCCACGCTTGATTAGCTACATCACAGTTGCTCGGCTTCAAAAACGCAGTCTCGCCGCTAGCTTGTTTTCATACACCGTTCAAGACAGCGACGTTTATAATTTATTAAATGTAAAGAAAATTGTGTGCACAGATCGGCAATGAATTCCCCATGTTTAACTTCGAGCCCTTACATATTCCATCCGATATCCGAATCGTCGGCGACAGAATCTGAAGACAGTTCTGATTCGGGTATGGAGAAAACAGTCTCGGCCGGCGGCAAGCGTCGAACGAAGTACGACGATCCTAAACGGAGAACGATTAACAAAGTCAGCAAGAAAATATTGAAAGCAATCGAGAAGCTTACTTGTAACATAAGAAGGAACAAAGCGAAAAAAACTACCGCAGCACCCGTTGCATACGGTCAGTGAGTTTGTCTTTTTTTTTACTGTCTGATGACCTTTTCCACGATATTTATTTTTCCAACTGGCAACAAACTTTAAACGTCGCGTTGTCGCGTAAATTTAGAGTACGTCGTTGGTGCTGTGCTTTTGGAAGCCGTAATAAAAACATTTTTTTTTTACATCAAATAGCTTTTTAGTATTTTTTTTACTTAATTATAATTGTTATATAAATGCAAAGAATTAGTAAACGAAACTCATATTCGCAATAATTATTTTTTTAATGTCAAGACAATTTAATAATCTTTGACAAGCACACACATTATCAATAAAAGCTTAAAAAATTAAAAAGTTTCAATAAGTTTCTATAGGTATCTATACTTCTAGGTATATTGGTTGTTTAATTATAGTGTGAACTAGTTATATTTGTTATAATTGCATGCATGATTAATATTGCATGGTCTGAACTTTTTCAAACACAGTTACATGTTAGTTATATTCGTTATTTAATTTTGGATCATCTAAGCTTTTTCAACACAATTATGTACTTATATATTGTTAATTATGCGGCGAATTTATTATATTCGCTTCACTTATCTCATAAATGATACCCTAAATATTTCTTCGAAAGTATTAATAAATACACATTCATTAATGTACCCATCGAAAGGGGTTCAGGTGTAGGGTTCAGGGTTTTTTAATGCCACATCATCACCTCACGAAATCTGAAATCCCCATTTCTTCTGCTTCTACGCCACATTTACACGTTGCCTTTATATTAATAAAAAATTTCGGAATTTAAAATGCCAGATTTTCGGAGCTGAAAATACTACTACAAAATTAAATATGTTTAATTAATTTTACTCAGAATTACGTAGTAAGGCAATAAACAGTCAGCTAACCTGAAATAAAGCACTTGCAAGCTGAAGAAGCATGTCAAAAATTGTCAAATAAAAATTGAGTGTATTTGCGAAATTTTTCTTAATCCTGAATTTACTGGCAAGGTTTTTATTGTGTACCATGTAATGCTTCATACCGCATTAAACTCTCGGTAAAAAATGTTACACAAAAAAATGGTTAAGAAATTGTAAATCGTTTGATTTACTAGATTTTTGTGTGTATTCTTTTTTAGACAACACCATCTTTTTTGCACAAAGATATATATATTGGATTGTTAATAAAAATATAAATTTGACCAATTATAGTCACTAAGAAATCTATAACTCGCCGACGATGTCATATATATTGAAGATTGAACGAGAATACGAAAATTAAATCTCTGATTATTCGCATGTTTTCCAAAGGCAGTAAGACTTCACATAAATCCTATATAGGCGTATTTATACCAGTGAAAATGGCAAACCGAAATTATATAACAAGGACAATAAATCATTTTATTGAGAGAGGACAATAAAGTTTAAGTCCCCGAAGAGGGATTTATTATCATCAGTTTATTGTCGTTTGTATGCGGGCCGCCGGAAAACTCGTGTACATGTTTACTACGAGACAAGCTTAAGCGTGGGATCGTTTTGGATACTTTTACAATTTATTTGACATGTCCAAATACGTTTTTCAATATTTCTGAAATTATTAACTATCATAAATTATCAAATGTTATTTTACTGTGATTTTTTTAAAGTGAATAAATAGTAAAGAAATGACGCGTATAAACTATTGGAATTTACGTAATAAATATTATTAAATTCATTAAAATCTATTCCAAAATTATTTATAAAATTCTGTTATAAATTTTTTTTTTTAATTTCAATATACAGTTAACGTTAAATAACATCAAAATAAATTAAATTCTTGCACCTAGTTAATCATAAAAACTTAAATAGCGTATATACTTTTATTCCGATGTGTCAAGAGTATATAAAATGTTGAAATTATGTACATTTCGTTTAACTACTATGCCATTTGGTTTTCACATTTGTTTTTTTTTTTAAATAAATTGTGTGCTTTTTGCATTTTCAGTTTCACCCACGTAAAACTGAAAACGCGTTCGTTGGTATCGCGACGATCCTCAGCGGCCGTTCATAATGTAACGTAACGATGGCTATAAATAAATGCAATACAAATTCTCTTACGTGGAAAATTGTCCCATTAAAAAAACTTCAGGAAAAATATTCAGGAAAATATAAAGTATCATATATTACAACTTATACGTGTGCCCCTATCTTTATATGTTACACAGTTGCATTCGAATATTTTTATTTCAAAGCAATACGCATTTTCCCGAAATGACACGTGTTACGTGTTTGAAAGCTTATAACTTTTGTTAAAAATTGAATAATAAAGGTTTATTCAAAACGGGTCTAGTGATAGCGTTATCCGTTGTAAAGGATTATAATAGTTAGATAGCGCCATCTGTGGTAAAGTGTAGCAACTAATTCTATTTCAGATTAATTTGCTTCGTCTATTGGATATTTGATCTACTCCATTGGAATTACACCACTTTTTTCAGTATTTATCAAACCACGTCGAATAGAAAATCATAAAATTGACACTGAAGGTATTTTCGTGTAATTTTAGTTTTCATATTGAATTTCATAGGGGATTACCTTTTAATTTGTAAACAAAAATTCAATAGTGGTCAATACTGAACTTTGTACTTTAAATTGTTATGCAGTTAGAATTATTACCTGCGAACTTAAACGTGTCGAGCAAAGTGCAGATAATACCGAAAATATGTCCATTCAATCATCGGCTATTTGTAAAAATAACATGACCATGACAATATTTTTTTTTAAACCGTAAAAAAATAGCGACAATTACAAGAAACCGTACGAACAGTACGAACGTACAATAATGCTGGGTAATTTTGTAATTGCTTTCCAAATTTTTATATTTGGTGTAAATAATAAAACACCGTGTTGTTTGAGTATGCCTCAGTACTAAAATATTGAGATTATGGCGCCACAAAGTTAACGTATTACCATGGGGATGCGCGTGCTGCTGAAAATCGTGGCGATCGCTAGCATCCGGCGGGCTACCCATTTCCTCCTAGACCCATAATCACTCTTTTCTCGTGCGTATTTCTGTTTCTCTAAGTAACCACACTGTATCGATATTTCCTTCGGGCAAAATATTTAACTGTAGAAAATTTAATTATCTATTTTAAAAAAAAGGAGTCCTTATATAATAAATATAATATAAATATAACGTATGAACATAGATGTAAATGACTGTTTGTTTCTAAATAAATTAAAAATAATAATAATAATAAATACCTAACGCTTAGGAAAAAGAAAAATTAAAAATCTCCCTTTATGTTCCCTTTAAATCGCAGCGCATATTTCGAGATAACACCTGAAAAATTCGATAACCCGAAACGAAGACGCAAAATAGAAACGAAAATGCGTTCGCGAGTGACGCGACTTTAGGCTCATCGGCCGTTCATAATGTAACATAATGATGGCCATAAAAGTAAGTGACACAAGTTCCCTTTCAAACAATCGCAAGTTTATTGCGGCCGTAATGAGAGTGTCCGCCCGCGCCTCGCCCCAACCAAAACTCATAAAGCTCGACACATAAACGACAGGACGCCGATCGAAGACGGCTGCAGTAAACTGCCGCGCATTCACTGTCTTTTAGAATTATATTCACTCAAAAGCTATATCCAGTGACGTGTTATGTTAATGCATTTTGTACTTTACTAATGAAAAAGTTCTATACACGTGCACATCAGTCACGTTGCGTTATTACATACATTACTTACTTTCTCATTACTGAAGACATCTTAAATATCGTACTGAATGAG
Source organism: Luffia ferchaultella (assembly GCA_949709985.1). NCBI lineage: Eukaryota > Metazoa > Arthropoda > Insecta > Lepidoptera > Psychidae > Luffia > Luffia ferchaultella. Next base: position 9,651,900 of record OX453249.1, on the reverse strand, counting down.
CAGGCGGCACAATTTGATCTTTCTCCGAAAACGGGTCAACTGACTCGTACAGCGTGACTCGTTTTCTCAGCTATATAGTCGTATCTGACCCCCACCCTCACGTATTTATAATTACTTTCACGTATAATCTTATAGATATGTTGTTAATGTTAGCGGCTATCTTTGCCTTTGAATTAACAACATAATTTTGTGCTGACTTTTTTGTCAATTATTTTTAGGGTTCCTTACCTAAAGGGTGTCAACGGAACCCTAAAACAAAGTTAAAAATTAAAGGAGGTAAAAAATAACAAATAATAAAAACAGGCGAGGTGTGAATCGGAGTCGCACTGATTTGTAGGTACTTCCATCATATATGGGCATCTGACCTTATACAAGGTGAAATTGTGTGGTGAAAACCGATGGCTGTCAATAGAAAAATATTGAGATATGACAACACAAACCTTTCCCGAAAAAACCAATAACTGCGGTCACCATTCACGGCCGCTGCATCCTCCGCCCCGTTTCGGTCTCAAGCGCTTCGTGAAAAAAGTCAACCAAACGTTATAAAAAAGACTAGGTATAGATAAAATAATTTATTATGAAAATGTTACCTATATTTATTATTTACGTGATGAGGTCTATTGATAATACATTTTGCATTTTTTTGGATGGTTGCTAAAATTTCGACCTGTATAGTGCATACTATTAAGTATAAATTCTCAATTTTATAGCAAAAATAAGTTGTGATACATATATAGTCATATATGATCCCTCAAAGCTAACAGACGTTATGTGTAAGATCGGTTTTAGCTGATACGCTCCCATGACTTCTTTAGTAATTAGTAACGATCTCAAGTACTGGATTAGATCTTGACACGATCTCTTGTGAACTGTACTATTTAAAAAAAATGTTAAATATTGTACGGTGATACAAAACCCTTTGTATACAAATCCGACGCGCACTTGGCCAATTTTTTCTTGTAGTTCCTATAAATTAACTTGAAAACTTTGTATGACACTTGAGTTTATTACACTGATCGATTGTTCATTTCGTTGTTTGTAATCGATTCAATAGTCATATAATAATAATTTAATAAGTACAGAGCTTTCAACCATTGCGTCCTACCTACAATGACGTACGGTGCCGAATCCTGGACTCCTACTCGATTAGGGTAGGGTAGACCCGATTGGAGTTCTCGGGTGGAGGCCACGTACCGGGAAGCGAAGCGTTGGACGCCCCCTGGGCAGGTGGACAGATGACATGAAGCACCATACCGGGGGTAGTTGGATGCGAAAGGGGAAGGACCGTGTGTAGTGGCGAGACTTAGGAGAGGTCTATATCCTGCAGTGGAGAGACACGGGCTGATGATGATGATGATTAAGTACAGAGCATACGTTTAATAGAGAGAGAGACAAATTGGAATTATTTTATTAATTAGGCTTTCTTATAAAATTTATTTATACCTGTATAATTGTGAAAGTGTGTTTGTTGGTTTGTCCTTTTTTCGCGCAACAACTTAGCAGCGGTTTATGAGCTGAAGAGTGACATAGGCTACTTTTACCCCAGAAAAGGCACCATTCCTGTTGGATAACTATTATTGATGCTAAAATAGTCGAACATATTTTGATTAAATTTAGTATGAAGGTGTCTTGAGACTTTGAATAACACACAAGATAAATTTCACTTCGCAAACCTATATGGTTCCTGTGGGATAGCTATTCTTCATGCTAAAATAACTAAATGGATTTTGATGAAATTTGGTATTAAAATAGACATCTATACATACGTACAGAAAAACAGAAAATAGTTCTAAAAACAGTCATTTTTACTTAAATATAGTGTAAATAACATGCTCGATTTAAATATTTGTAGTAAAGAAATCACGGACACACTTCAATTTTATTTATATATATAGATTAATAAAATACATGTTTAAATAAATAAATATTAAAATTAATTTACGAATTATTAACATGAGTTGAAATATTGTGCCTGCTTAGCTTTTGATTGATCATAGTTGGCGGGTATAACTTCACGTGCGATTCATTTCGACGCAACGACGCGGACGCCGCGCAGTCGAGATTCCGATGTTGAATGAAGAAGTGAATATTTTATGTGACCCAAATATTTTCAATATTTTCTCTGAATTCGCAGTTTTCTGCCTTTTTCGAGGGGTTCAAACTTGATCTTCGAAAAAATATGCTAAAACTTTCTCTCCCAGACGGGGCGTGAGGACGTGTCGTCATACTTTCTAGGCGAGAAACAAATGTATGATAAAGTTGTTTTGCTTTTCGGCTTTTCAATCATCGGTTGAGCCGATATGACTTGATTATGTTTTTTCGATCATTATTCTTATTCAAATGAAGAAATATTGAATTCAGAGTTTATGAAACACTATTGCCGGCCGTGGTTTTTCCCGCGTAAGCTACACGTTTGTGTTGTCTACGTTTTGGCCAAAAAAATTTTGGGAGTTCATTGGCACCATTTTTTTTTTATTTCATACTGAATTTATTTCAGTTAAAGTCAAAACGTTGTATGCTTCAATGCCAAATAATATAATTATAATCGTTATTTTCTTTTTATTAGATCAGGTTTGTTATTTGCTAAAATCAGGAGGCATTGTTTCTTCACTCACAGAAATCGAAAAGGACATCCATGTGAAAATATAACAATTTTAATATATCAAACCTTAACGAAGATAATGACTAAATATACGTAAGAAGTCTAAATAAAATCGTATTTTTTTACATTTCAAGTTTACAGATAGTACCATCACGAAATACTGCTCTCAGTTCCGTGGTAATTACTCGATGAGAAAGAGTAGTACGTTAATCGTAAATATTCGATACTGTATGACCTGGTTCTAAGGTATAATGTTAGAAAAGAGTTGTGTATGAGTTGGTCGAAGGGATATTAGTCTATCTAGATATCCCCACATTAATTAATTTAAACGAAGTGAAGTTTAAGAAATTGATTTATTTTTGAAGTAGCGGCCAATAGTTTTCCGTTATATTATATTATTATATTTACTAAAATTCAAACTACGCTGCTATATAAATCATCATCATCATCAGCCCATTTTTACCCCACTGCAGGGGCTTAGGCCTCCCCCAGGGTGAGGAGGGGGGGCTTGGAGCTTAAGTCCACCACGCTGCTCCACTGCGGGTTGGGAACTGTAACGACCGACATCTATTGACAGCGTCCGGGACCGACTGCTTAACGTGCCCTCCGAAGCACGGTGTCAGTGATATTGTGTACTTAAGTCAGAAAAACTCATTGGTACACGCCCGGATTCGAACCATGGCCCGATGGGGCCAAATTTGCTATATAAATACAAATACCTAAAATATATACCGATCAAGTAAGTAACAAGGAACGCAGAAGATGTAGGTCGTTGAAGCGAATCAAGAGCAAGTATAGACCACAGAACAATATATACTTCCCTACGGGAAGAAGAAATGTAACTCTATGGGAGGAAAAAACGACAAGAATAGCGCCAACTACTGGTTGCCCCTAGAACCATTTAATTGTCAGCAACCACAAACCTCATGCCTCTTACACTCCTACATCTAAACACGCACACTCACACAGACACACACATCTATGTTTCATGTAAAATTATTAGCCCCCACTGGCCCCCATACATAACTGAATAATCAGCTAAACTTGCAGTGTTACCATGTAGTAATGTGCAATAATATTTTCATGTATTTGAGGTAGAATTCCTATAGTTACAATTCTTACCTAGTTTAAGAGATACAGATCGCAAATTGATATTATATGTTATTTAGATGGATTATATGATTACGAATAATAATATCAGTACTGAATAACTGTGAGAATTTTTAGTTATGTAATACACCGAATAAAATATTTTGTTATAATTTTACTAATAAAAAATCATTATTATCTTACTATATAGATATGTAATGAAAAATTTATAAATAAAATTGTAACATATTCGTATGGTCAACCTTGTACATAAGATATTTTTCCAAAACAATAATTGTTGTGGGTTATGACGACTGCTTATCCTAGTGGGTAGCGACCCTGTCTACGAAGCTGGAGGTCCCAGGTCGGGTCAGTATTTATATGATGAATATTGATACTGGTACCGGTAATACTGGTCTTGGTTGTTATATGTATGTGTTGCCTTCGTTTGGTACCTAAAACACAAACTAATGCTTAGATTACTTAGTTTGGGGCCAAGACGTTGTTGTGATGTAGACGTTATTATTATTATTACGATACTTAAAACAATCGTTTTTGGAATTTTTATCTATTTGTATAAACACGATAATAAACACAAAAACTACTGAACCTATTTCGGTAAATATTTTTGTGATTTAGCAGTTGTAATCAAAGGTCTAATATAATATACAATTTGATGATAAGGATGCAGAAATCAAACATCAGTGATGTAAAATCAAATAAATATATATAGGTAGGTAATTATTATTTACAAAAATTTGTTTGTGTAGTTCTCCACATGTTTTGTAGTTGTGAGTAATATATTTACACTAGATTTATTCATCACCTGTAAAACTTTAATATTGTGACTAAAATATTGAGATACAGAGCTGTGGCGACGCGCCAGCGACTAACAATAACATTGTAGCGGTCAGCGGCCATTTGTAGGATACCCCTCACTGTAACTCGCAGTCGCACCGTTTTTGCGTGAATTTATGTTTAACTTAGTAGGTAATCTCGAAAAATGTTGTACTTGTACATTGTCCTGGTGGAACGTAGAAGATAATTTGTTTCTTCGTGAAATGCCGTAGTGTTTCCATAAATATTTTATGAAAACGGTTTACAAATCGAAATAACATTCGCTGTTGAGAGTTTTTTATTTCTGGAGGTAGGAAATGTGGATTACACCATAAGCATCCGAAAAAAATTAAGTCATTTTGTTAGACGATAAAAAACATTGACTGACTTATTGGCCGAGTGGTTAGAGACCTTAATCGCAGAACCAAAGGTCACAGATTCAACTCCCGGCCGAGCCTAATATTTGTGTGCATCAACATGTCTATCTGTTTGGTGTCTGAGTGCAAAATATCTATGTATGTATATACTGCAAAGAATATTAAGAGTGTATTTCAGTTGTCTAGTGCCCATAATTTCAACTCTATACTCTTTATGGATTTGTTAATATGTCGTCATTTGGTCGTTAGGTTTCGTTCAGTCAATCACCTTTTTAAAAAATCAAAAGAACTAATTTAGTTTTTTTTTTTAAATTTTTAACCATATTTTGGATATAATACAAAAAAGGTACCTATACTATAAAAAGTGATCCTATCGAATTAACCATTCCCAAATTTTTTAAATAAATTCTAATACATTTTTTTTAAAGAATATGCGATTTTAATTACAAAATAGGTAATTTATTTGATTAATGGGACAATAATCAACAGTTTAATTAAAGAGTTCGTACAAATATTTCACACAATGATTTTGTTAAATTCTTATTTAATTTGCTCACTGCACGCGCATAGTTTATGAATTGTTCCATATACATCGTTCATAGTCGAATAAAACACTTTTGTTACAGTCATTCATACATTCTGCTGCGATTATCTTGGGGAAAAATCTTGAAAACATAGGGTAATTGTGTTTCTGGTATCATTGGCAAATAATGTTGCTACAATAAAAAAGAAAAGTTGGCACACAGTAACTGGTATCACTACTCCTGGCCCCCGTAGGTATGTCCATGACCGCGGCGAACAAGTTGCCTGGGCCTGGTATAGACCGAGTGAGTACGTCCAAGGGCGATCATTTGTAATGACTGTGTTCAAAGCTCCCTGCAAAGTTCGCTATACCTTTGGCATTATAGTAAACAAGCGGCACGTCTATGAAGGATTCTCCGTTGTGAAAGTTTTGTCACGAGAAGCATAGTATTTCTAAATGGTACAAGAACTTTTAAAAAGTTCGCCAAACTAATATTCACTCGACCATCATGAAATCTTACAAAGAAAAATATTTTCATATAAATAAGATGTAACCGTTAAGCTACAATAAAGACAGTTAATAGTACACAATGAAAGTTTAAAAAAAAATCAGGGTACTTTAGAACTTTGAGACTGAATGGCCAAATTGGGATTTGGCCATACAGTCCCATCTCAAAAACTTAAACTATGAGAAATAGCGAAGTGTTCAAAAGAGCCATGCTCTCATCTTTATCATCATCATCTTTACCTCTAAATATCTCGGGAACGAGGCATTTTAGGTTACCGTATTACTTGACATTTTTTGTTTGTATAAGTGTCCTCTATCAACACATACTATCAATTTGCAATGAAATCTTTGAAAAAAAAAAATGGCGGCATGTTACTATGCCACAAAGGTTCGATCCCCTTTGGTAAGTGTATATGTAAAATACGGTCTCAAAATTCATGGTTACAACTTGGTTTCTCAAATATCTGCCTGATAAATATCGACATATTCCGACAGAATATTAAATGACGTGCAGTTTAAGAATTCACGGAAATGTTATTAGCAACATATGTTGTGCTAATCTTGGTAAGCGAACCTGTGAAGTACTTGGATATGGGTTCTAGTGCTAAAATACGAACCGTTTTCGTTCAGGAAAATGATCGTACTGACGTGAACAAGATTCATATGTACCTATAGGCCAAGTACCATTCCTCAGATTCATTAACATCGAAAAATCACGTACATATATCGCTGCCCGCCCGCTACACCGAATTAGCGAACGTAGTATGAATTAGCCTTTCATTTGTGAAATGGCGTCTTTTATAAAGTAAGTCCATCGACGTTTTTTTTTCGCTATAATTCGTCGCCATTTTCTACACCAAACGCCAAAATTAGAGACGAAACTGAATAACCAATCGATAAAATGTTCATTTTAAAAATGAGTTGTAATAAAAATTACATTTATAATTTCTATTTTGGTATAATTAAAAATATTCCCAATTTTTTTAAGTACGACATTCTTTATATCTACAAATATAGATTTATGTCTGACAATCTTAGTCTATTAAATTATCGTAGTCCTCAAAAATGTCTACAACATTTGGTAACATTTGTTGTAACACCTTTCCCCTGTCTGTGGTAACGCTAAATACACAATATTAAATTAATAAGGGCGCAACCCCACAAGCCTAAGAAAAGACAGTAAAGTTTGTTTCCCTCACCTAACGTGGTTCATGAACAAACTCTAGCCATTTCTTAAAGTAGGAAATTCTACAAGATTGGTAGGTTAAGTGAGGTACGCTGTCGCTATAAAAGTTTAGGATCACGCAGTAACAACCTGTTACGGTACGCCCTTTACTTTAAACGTTATGCTTTCACACGTGTTTTATATTTACTACGCAATGAAAAAAAAGACGAAAATTGAGTTTCGTAGTACATATAGATATTAGCAGATTCGATTCTCAGTTCGTAAGAGATGCCTAGAAAGAAATTTAGTATCCTTAGATATCCGAGATTACTAAATTCTAGATAGGTATATCTGAAGTAGTGTTGCAACGATTATCATGCATTGAATAGCCATCACGATTACGAAAGAGATTATGAATACAATGCATCAACTTAGGTAAGTAAAAAGAAACAGTCCAGTGTGTGTCGGATACACATCGACATGTAGGTGCTATACAAGCAATCATCTGTCACATAACTTAAATTTGTTGGTAAGTAACTGAAAATGGCGTATTTTTATCTTAAAATCTCGTAAACGTATCTTGTTTAGGGCAGTTTTCACTGGAAGCGTTTGTTGATTTCTACTTGTTTTAATTTTTCACCAGGTGTTTCATTCGCATGTTTATTTATATGTATAAAAACCTTGACAGGTCAACTTTTGCGTGCTCTCGGACTAATTTATTTCTGTTGTCGATCTAGACATTCTCGAAAACTCTCTCGGCAGTTCGGTAGATGCGTTCGAAATTCGATTAGAAGCCACTAATGATAAAATTGCAAAAAGTTGATAAACCCCCTATCTATGACGATTAATACTTTCCGAAATCGGGACAAATGACATCCTACCGACATCCTTGGCGGGATGCATGATAATAATTACTCGTAATAATCATATTTGGGACATCTCACACACGGCTTCTTAGTCCCAGAGTGAACAGAGCCTGTATTATGGATTCTAGACAACTGATATAAATACCCAGAACAAATGCGCATAATTGGTGCACATAAATATTTGTCCCAGATTGGAGTCAAACTCGAGCCCTTAGATTCTGCAGTTGGGGTATTTAACCTCTTTACTAATCGGCCAGTATAATAAGATCTGAAAATCGAATTGTCCCACGAAAATTTGGTTGTTTATATTCCTAAGACCAACTGACGATTGACGCGAGCACAGCGATCTGTGAGCACAATGCTCCGCCACTCAGTCGCGGAGACGAGACCCCGTGCCGTCATTGACGAATTTCATTATTTCTCAACTTCGCGAAGCCTGTTTTAGTTTTTATTTGTTATTTATCTCTTTACAATGATTACCTATGAACTCTACTAACTTTAATATTAATATGTAATAGTAAATAAACGCATAAAATAAAAGATAAAAGAAGTCATTGATTAATTTATTATAGATTTCATTTCCGGACTTGTATTGATTAGTCAGTGATGTGTTGTAAACTAACTCTTTCAAACCATTTTCTTAAGAAAATCTTGCCCAGGAATTGAGAATTCTCACTATTTTAATTTTTATTACATTAAATTATCTATTACATTGGAAACGTCGCACCAGACACCATAGTTAACAAATGTTTGACTCTAAACTTTTCGTGCTTAAAGCTACGAGTATTAGTAAAAGTTCTAAATATAGCTATTATAGCTAACGTACAGAAATTTAAATGCAAGCACAAGTAACTGATATAATTATAATCATATGTGAAAGAATAAAAATAATTTTTACAATTTATTTCTTTAGAAACTTTTTTATCTTTACATGGGCTCACACCACGCAATGAATGCGCTGATGCAGATTTTTTTTTTGTCGAGCGAAATCTATCAGCATGATATTCATTATGCCTTTACACACATATTTAACTTTTGTTACGTTTCTAATACTATACAATTTCAGCTTTCTAATATAATAATAGTTAAGTCACGTGTATTTTGATTAGCTATTTACAGGATAGAGAACTTTAGAAAAATAAAATCCTTTTCTAGGTATCTAAATTTATAAAGTTTCTCTAATATGTAAAAATAATAATAATAACGTATACAACACAACCACGTCTTGACCCCAAACTAAGCATTAGCTTGTGTTTTGAGTACCAAGCGAAGACACCACTTACATATAACAACCAAGACCGGATACCAGTATCAATATTCATCATATAAATACTGACCCGACCTGGGATTCGAACCCGGGACCTCCAGCTTCATAGGCAGGGTCGCTACCCACTGGGCTAAGCGGTCATCAAAAATAAAAATATAATTAAAGAATACCTACGTGACAGTTAACTGTATGAATAATATAATATAAACAATCACTATTATACTTTAGTTTCACAACGGAAATTGAACAATAGTACGCACTTGAAAGCATCGAAACGAAAGGTTTGGGGTGCGTCCACGCATTGCATTACATTGACAGGCGAAGTTCCGTCCCTTTGACTGCTATCGGTAGCCTCGTTCCATACTATATTGTATGTACGGTTGGAAAAATACATTGACAAATTTCAACTGGAATTAGTTAGTTATGGTGTCTTTGATATGTGATTTTTTCAATAAAATGAGCCAAGAATTTTGCATTTGACTATAGTTTTACTACACGCCGTTATACATTCTTTTTATATACCTGTGGATAGTGACCTTGTGGACTGCGTACCGATCTATATTGAATGCGATTGTTGAAGACTTATCGAATGAAGCTTCATAAGAGACCTAATTTTGAATGCTCCAAATATACAAAACTAAGTTTTATTTATGTGGTTAATAATTTCGTTACAACTTGTATGGCTATAATTTTAATCACCGTTAAATAAAATTTAAAAATCCCTTACCTTAATTCTCTACTGAATTTAATTATTTCGTACTTGATCTATCGCGTTTTTGTAATATAATTCGTTTTCGAAACTGCTCCACCATAAAATACAAAAATATTGCGCGCTATTAACGAAGAAGAACTTTAATGAGGCGGTAAATAATCTAATAATGGCATAAGTTAGGTACTGATAGTTAACCATTAGTTAACGGATTCTTTTGTATTGTTCATCAGAACGCATTATTCTGAATTTTCGTTGTTAACAATTTATAAGTAATGCAAGCGTACAACCCTTTTCTAAACATGTACCTAACAGTTTAGTTTTTCAGTACTTGAGACTCATTAAATAATTTTATTACATTCAATGACAGTTTGAAACAAAACAATAATTAATATGAACATAATCATAAAAGTATGAATTGACTAGAAGCCCTCTTCTGCGTTTATCGTCTAACCATTCATACTCTAGCTAGCTCGTGTAAGATGGCCAGTTTTAGTCCGAGTTTCAGTGCGCAAGGTCCCCGCACGCCACTTTTCATCACCGAGAAATCCCCGCCAACCCCGCAAAATTGTGTAATATCACTTCCATACTGTAAATTGATATTTATGACTCTATTAAAACGAAACGCTGTTATCAAATTAATTTAGTCTATCAACATAATAAATAAACAATATTCGTTAGTATCGATTTTGTTTCCTCTACGTTTGTTTTGAATATTCATAAAGTTATGTGTTATGCTAGAATTAATATTACGCTTAATATTAATAGCACGCTTTCAATAAGATTTCGACTTCTGAATTTGTATCAAATACGCATAACTAAAATCGATAAGTTTTTGAGACAAATAACATCCAGATGGAATCCGATGTCTTTGAATGTGACTCTGTATAACTTGGATTACTATACAATAAACAATGCCCATTTAAGTTTTCACACATTTAAAATTTGTTTTATTTTATTGTCTAATTATAATTAGTACAATATTAGTGTTATTATCATACAATTACGTTTTTTTAGGAGTTTAACCGCCTACCGAAGTTTTAAAAGTAAATGATTAAAAATACCTACTACTAGTTATATATAATTATTTTACAAAATTAAACCAAGAAGATGAAGTTTGAATTTTTAATACAATCAATATAAAATAAATAGTTTTTCAATAGAATGTTATAAAACGTCGTGAAACGTATGTCGTGGTACTAGAATTTTTAATAAGATAATATGGCAGAAAAAAAAAGGTTTTTGGTTGTAATTGTAGTAAATTAATGATAGTTAATACAATTAATGTGGATCGAGAGTTTTGCTGCCTGTACCTCGGTCTATATAATCACATGCTTGCACAACTTGCCTGTATTGATGATTTTCCCGCGTGGACTTTATTGAATGAAAACTATTGAATCGGATGCGCCTTCCCATCCCACGGCGTTATGCAATCCAGTACAAATCGATATATTACTACGCAACCTTATTATGTGCACATTGCGATATTGTGACTTTTACGTTGGAACATTTTTTGTGTCGTTTTACGACATCCGTTACGAACGTTTTTGCTGTTTTGCTACAGATTTAAGTTTGCGGGAATCAAATGTGTTAATCCAGTATATAAAAGAATATAGTTTACATTTCATCATCATCATCATCAGCCCGTGTCTCTCCACTGCAGGATATAGGCCTCTCCCAAGGCTCGCCACCACACACGGTCCTCCGCCTTTCGCATCCAACTACCCCCGGTATGGTGCTTCAGGTCATCTGTCCACCTGACCGGGGGGCGTCCAACGCTTCGCTTTCCGGTACGTGGCCTCCATTCGAGAACTCGTCTACCCCATCGGTTATCAGTTCTACGGCAAATATGACCGGCCCATTGCCACTTCAGCCTGCTGATCGCTTCGGCTATGTCGACAACTTTAGTTCTTTGACGGATTTCAGTGTTTCTGATTTTATTCATCAAAGAAACACCGAGCATAGCCCGCTCCATAGCACGCTGAGCGACTTTGAATTTATGGATCAGTCCTGCCGTGAGAGTCCACGTTTCGGCACATTCGGTTTACACGTATTATCTCAATTATGTATCGGAGGCATTGTACTCCAGATTCACTAATGAAGTCCTGGGGGTTTGTGTTTACACTCATTTTTATAGCAGTAAACCCAACTAAGTCATGATGTGAACGTGTTATAGTCGCACCTCCACAGGTTTTTTTGGAAAAACCGCGCATCCTCTGCTTGTATGAATACCGTCATGTGTACGGGCCTTAAGACTTAAATTTCATGTCGAATATTAAAAACATTACATAAATATATACGGCGTGTTCGGCTTAACGGCTGTTGGTAGTTCAAACTTATATAGCGTGTAGAGCTTACTGAACAAAACAAAAGTTTAAAGAAAAATAAGGTAAGTAATAAAAAACTATTAAAATATTTTTCTCGGTAACCTTTAGTTTGCGCTATCTGCTCACGTGCAAGTTTTTGATAAACAAACAGAGCGTATGGACTTAAACGGAACAAAAATCTACAAAAGTCTACATTCAAAGCAAGAATTTACACATTCATGTCATTTGTTCAGCGGGAGTACAACCACTTCACGTGCCATGTAACCGAAGCAAGTGTTAATTGGCCTGTATAGTTTACAGGTCTCGTGTTAAACAAGAGATATTATTCGTGCCTGCGGTCTCTCTTAAATATGTAATATTAGGCCTTTTCAAATTAACAGTGCTCGTTTTGTAATTTAGCTTTCTGGCTTCGTGTTTCCGCTATTGCGTTGTGATCGCTATAATTTTGTCGCCTTTGTCCAAAGATTTCGGCTCAGCTTTGATAAATGCATGAGTGAATGGTATTTCAAATATAATATAATACATCACTTGTAATATATATATGTATATAATGTAGAATACAAAAAATGCGTAGTTTGCGTGTCCTCATATGCAATTAGGTTTGTTCATTCTAATCTAAACGCTTAAATTCAACAGTTTACTGCAATTTATAACTGCGTTAAAATTTTGAATCTTACCTCATCTTTCGACTTTACTGGTTTATGTGTAAATAAAGCATTTAAGTGATAAGGTATTCTACTCTTCTGGTAGGTAGGTAGGTATGCTCTCTAACATTACTAGGTCAGGTATATATAGTACTTGTAGGTATAGTTTGGTGGGTTTTTGCCCGTCCCAGTTTTGTGGAGTAACGAAATAGTGAATTGAATACGGTGACACACATCAGAGTGATTGATGGTGCGGGCTTCACCTGTTTTGTCGTATACAATTAAACTGACAACTGCCACACCTCGCCTTTGAGCGATTTATTGTGTGTCAATCACTTGCACGCTATGCTGTTCAGGTTTCTGACCGTGCTTTGTTCTTTGTGAAATTATTGTCTTATATTTTTAGTGCGTAAAAAAATAATTGAGGTGCCATGATTTTAACTATTAATTTAATTAAACAATTCGTAGCTGTTTAGTTGCTTCGTGCTTTAGGTGTAAGTGCCTGTTTGCATTTTTAATTTTATTGTATTTTTGCATTACCTAATTACGTGGCATGAGGATACATATATTGTGATGAGAAATTAATTTTTTTTTTTTAAATGATTTACTTATACGCTCCACGGTGTACAAACAATCTAACAGTACCGTCTAACCTTACGCTTCATGATAGCTAAATTGAAACGTACAGCCTCTGAATAAAATTGTATTGGGTACATAGAATTGGTAATTTGGTTCTTCTCGGGATTACCAAACTTTTTACATTGAAAGTATTGCGAGATTTGGCTATTTTACAAGAATGTCTTTGATGAGGGATCTCATATATTTTTGTGAGCGATTTTTCTTTTTTTTTTAATAATTATAATACCTCAGACATCCCACACAGCGCCATCTAGGTCCAAACTAAGCAAAGCTTGTACTATCGATACCAGACAACTGATATAAATACTTGAATAATCTTTATAACATTTACATATATAGATATTTTTTTACACTCAGTCACGGAACAAAATAAACATGTTTATGCACATAAATATATGTCCCGGGCGGGAATCGAACTTGCGACCCTTGGCTCCGTAGTTAGGGTCTCTAACCACTCGGCCAACCGGTCATCCTTTGTACTAAATGGTTAATATGACATACTCGCCTGAATCTTAAACATAAATATTATAATCAGCGACTGTCTCCACGAGTAAATATCGTTATTATACACTTTTGCAATCAAAGGCTTATGGTAACTAAAAAAAGGATGTAGGACAAGTATCATTTTAAAAAGTTCACGATTTTAAACACAGAGAATCGAGTAAGTTAGAGGTGCCATGTGACGGTATTTGTTCAGAGACACGTGTCCCAAAAATAATTACTCACAAAACAAATATGAGTCATAATGTTACGCATACGTAAATAGTTGTTTCAGATTTATATCATTTTAGAAAGCAGTTATGTCGTTTATCTCTTTCCCTTACATCTTTGCTATGATATGATGTCGTATTTTTCCCAACTCTAACCTACTCCAATATTCTGTGATTTAAAACTTTTTTTTTCTTTTCATTATATCTCAAATCCTTAGTTTGTACATCTGCTAGAAGTTCTTTACAATTCTGATGATCAGGGAGTCAGTGTGTGATGAAGTAGCGAAACTTTGATTGTCGTTTTTTTAATTATATTTATTAAAAACGAATAATTCGTGAATCTAGTGAAGTATATCAGGTACAATCACTACTTACGTAATTTTCAGGCATTGCTTGCATTTGTAACAGAAATTTAGATAGAAAGTTTAAAAGTGCTTCGAGTCGCTTCTAGAAAAAGGTTACCGCTGGCGGCCTTTCAGTCAACGTTACCGTGATCCCTGAGTCAATTTGAATTCGTAGTTTTCCAAGACATCTCGCGAGCATCAAGGTATTATTTAAATAGCAATAAGAATTCAGTCGAAAATTAACTTTTGTCTATTTGTAAACAAATAAAACTAATCCAATAATCCACCCCTCGTCAGCCCCGACGCAAAGGTGCTAATGATGCTCATCGCATTGCCGCGCTGAATTAAAAAACGAGTTTTTTTCATTTAAAAATATAATAAAATTTTTGCATTTGTGCACTGTTAAAAAAATAACCCGATATGGATTAAAAGAAAATAATGAAATGCAAATCGTGAAATCTATACGAGCAAAGTCGCTGGCAAAAGCTAGTATGGTAATAATATTAATTAAAATATCTTGGGAGAGAGTGCAATTTTCCACTAATTTTACTAAAAACAACACTGTCTGCACGACATAAAAGCCTGTAACAGATAAACGAACGCATAAAATCGAATTTTAGTTACTGAGGTTGCGTTGTCACCTTTTTCAGAACCCAAAAACCATATTATACGTTACATAAATGTTAATTTTTCAGCAGTATCAGAATATCGTTGAAATGCAGTAATAATAATACTAAGATAATAATAACGTATACATCACAACTACGCCTAGGGCCCAAACTAAGAATTAGCTTGTGTTTTGGTTAGCAAGCGAAGACAACACATACATAGAACGACCAAGACCCGGTACCAGTATCAATATTCATCATATAAATACTGACCCAGCCTGGGTCCCGGGTCGCTACCCACTAGGCCAAGCGGTCGTCAAATAACATATTGTTAGTCAGTAACATATTTTTCTGTGCTCAAGCCCTCGATCGATCACAGACAATTCCCCACTTCTAATTTTATGCCAGGATGTTCGACGAAAAAGCGGCAACTAATTTGATGAGAGTTTTCTGGGAAGCTCTAGAACGGCCGAATTTTCTAATACGAAAGATACGCTTGCGAAACAAAATTGAGTGATTAAAGCGCGAAGGTTGAAGTTGAGAAAAGAAATAAATTGTAATATTGACGACGTACGGATTTTTTAATTGTGTAATGTGGCTAGGTTCACTGTGGACGATTGTTGCCGAAATAAAGAAGCACCGTACGTTTTGCACGTTACACTTAACTCTGATGTCTTAAGAATATTTTGTATACGCCTCGACTGTGGTGGATTCAGGTGAACCAAGTAAGGATATATATACTGTGCATATTAAAAAATTTATATTCAAGAATTAATCAAAAAGGAAAGAAGAAATCAAGAATTAACTTGGCTTCACTAGCGTTCTATACACTGCGGAATTTCAATGGGCAGAGGTAGAAAATATATCAATATATGTAGCAATGGACTAACCTCTCACATTTATTATCTTAGTCTGCGGCAAGCGATATATAGTCTCGCTACGCGGGCCTCATTGATGTATAAATTAGGGGAAATGCACAGTTGCTTGTAAAAGTCAAGGCAAGTTGTGTATTATATTATAATTATATACTATCCTGTCTCTATTTAGTTACACTGCTATAAAATAATGAATGAATATTTTGTATTTGCAATCTCTTGATTTTGACCGTATCTCTAAACACAAGACTAAATTAAAAAAAAAAGAAATGTATAATTGTATCGTTTTGTCAAATAACACCGCACAAAATAACTGCTATTGAGCGTCTTTTAGCATTTATTTTTATGGACGTTTTTACGGGATTCTCTAATTTATATATCGATGGCGAGCCGCGTAAACAGTGTGGAAGTAGAGTGCGGCTGGCTGGCCCGCAACTCGTGTCGCATATTTCCAAAATTCATTTATTTTGTTTTATTCGGTTATATTTTGTGACGACCAAGTCTACTACCAGGTTTAACGTTGTCATAACGTAGACCACTTTAGCTCGAAGCTATAAGTACATCGGCAAGCCTTCCCGGGACGGCTGTTTCTAGGCGCAGACAGAGATAGAGTTATGCTATAGAAAGAAAGACAGATTGCAGGCACTTGTAGGTGAATTTTGGTCCTACGCAAGTAGCGCTGTGTGAGCTGCATTGTACTTTATTATGTAGTCACAAGAGTCGCTATTTATTTAAAAAAATGTATACCTGTAGCTTTGTATACTATATGCTTTTACCTATATTTATTAGGTAGACAAAGTCATTAAATTATTTTTACGGTTTCATA
Source organism: Luffia ferchaultella (assembly GCA_949709985.1). Lineage (NCBI taxonomy): Eukaryota > Metazoa > Arthropoda > Insecta > Lepidoptera > Psychidae > Luffia > Luffia ferchaultella. The sequence continues at coordinate 9,634,985 of OX453249.1, read as the reverse complement.
TCTAAAACGTAAAAATGTAGAATGTGTACCTACCGTCTGCATTATATAATTTATTTAAATTAACGAAAAAATTACCTTTACAACAATATTGCCTCATTAAAAATACCTCCTAAAGCCGTCACTGTGCCTAGAACGAATCGGTTGTTACATATGCAAGCGAAACGAAAAAATGAACACTGTTTTTCGTGATCATCTGCCATGGAGAGAGGGTGGCGAGGAAGTGTGACGAGGGGTATGGGATGGATCGTATGACGCTTAGTGTGTACATGGTGTTTAGTCCAGCGTGTCGCAACTGCACAATGGCCGTATTTTATTGTGATTTGCATGCACGTCTCGTGTGTACACCCGGCTCGGCAGTCGCATAGCGCGCTCGGACACATCCGATAGCTCATACGGTCTTTGTAAAGTGAACTGTGTCACGTTATTGTTAAGATCGCAATCTGGTATGACAACTTCTGTGAGAGCACTGTTTGGTTTAGTAAGTTGTATTATTATGTGTTGACTGTTATACACGAGTGTTTCAAAGGATATAAACATGTTTTAAATGTTAGGCACCTATTCAATTTATTTATACATAGTTATTGTACACTTATATCTAAAATAATTTTATTAATGTATTTAGTCTTGATATCTTATGGAACAACTTGAAATTATGTTTACAATGCACTCCTAAACAACTGAAATAGAGTAATAATTATCTAAACCGTAGAATACTACGTCGTGACCACAAAATATGAGCAAAAAATATACGCCACATGCTGAATATACGCCACTAGATGTTATGAACCAATCTGAATTAGAATTTTATGTGACGCACATGTAAAATTCGTATTTATTGGGAAAAGCAAATAACATTTGAAACTACATTTCATGTGTAGTTTTACAAAGAGTTTAACACAAGTCTTAGTCTAAACGCTCCATCTTGATGATTGTGCTTCTTAGGCCGGTATTAATAAATCACACTCAAGACATCACCTACCTAAGTGCGTGTTAAACACGATAACGTAACGATCTTTAACTTAGATGACGTCAACTAACGTGCATACAGAATATTTCTCAATAGTCTACTCAAGTGGCGTTCATTAATCAGTATAGTGACTTGAGATGGTCTTGAATTTGAGTGTGATATTAATAAATCATTTTAATTTAATTTTAATCAGTTTACACCCGTATTAATATGCGAGTTAAGATCTTAACCTAATTATTCGTAACCATTAAAATTGTCAAGCGTTTCAAGGAAATTATTATCACCAGCTAACTAGAGCAGAAACAATTCGCTTCGTGAATCAGTTCAGACGCAACAGACCGTGCCTGGATTTCGACCTTAATAATTTAATTTGCAAATTGATCCGATATCTCAAGAGCGACGGTCCACCTGATCTGATCTTGTACGATGCTAAACAAACCTAAACAAGCCTACGATATTTAATCAGAATCACAGTTGCTTCGTGAAGGAAATCGTCGAAGACGGTACGCAGATGTACGCAAATTTTGTTATGCGATCGAAATTTACAATGCCACACAAACTGTCATGCAATACACAACCGTTTTTTAATGTATTCTTCATTGTACACATTTTAGTGTTTTTTTTTTCGGATTTGTTTTATTATTATTGTAAAATAAAAAAAAATCCCAATAAAAATCAGAATAAGTTAAAAATGTCTCGTAGAAGCAACACGCAATAGCCATTAATGTACTTATTCAGACTTAAACGCTAGGATTTAACAATTGTAATTGTTGATATATTGTTACATGGATGCGGCATCAACATAGTGCGTATGGCCCGCTAATTCTTGTGAACAAGCGTCACAAGATACATATTTCCAATAGTATTTTTGATAGCCTTTTTTGGTTCATACCTAACTAGTTATGGTGACAACCGATACTTCGTTTTTATTATTGATTACCTATTTAATATAGGACTTTAAAATTTTAAAATCGCTATATGTTATGAAAATTGTTATTACAATTCCTAAATGTTTTTTGTTGGTGTTGGAAAATTGAAAACAAATCTCTAGTGTTATCGAAAATATGCTTTTAAAGTTTTTGCAGACATACTTGCGAAGCTTTTTAATTTATTGCAGCTAGTAAGCACTAATTTTAAATTTGCGTTTACCGTAATTTTAACCGTAAATCTGTAATAGTAAATAAAAATCTAGAATTTTTTTGTTTATTAAAAGTTTAATTGATAATTATAATATAAGTATGCTACTTCACGTATATCATACGAAGTTATTCATTAAAAATATGAGGAGTAAATTCTTGCATCTAAGCAAATTTTGAAGCTTATCGATGAAACTCGCACGCATTCATAAAATAATTAGCCATTGAAGACATGTAGACTTATCATTGAAAAGTTCATTCCCTTATAGTTTATATATCTATTAATTTATAGAACTTATTTTGGTTTGGAAAAACGATATTCAAATACAAAATACATTACCGATAAAACTATGTCAAACTGAGCTTTCTTGCTTTATTTCGTATTCATACTCACAATCCAGTCGACCTAGTTTCTATTTGCCGTACAAGTTTAGAATAAAATATTTCCCGTCGAATCGTCCATAGTGAAACAGGTCCGTATCGATTTTTATATATTTACTGTCGACCACTGTCGACGAACTAGTGTTACCTACTTATATCGATTGAAACAAAATGTCAAAGCATTTGGCTGACATCCACCTTCCGGCGTAGAGCGACTGTCTATGCTCACCTTTCAAACCGATTTGAAGTTTGCACTTTGTATTGTGTAGTTTAATGCCGTGTCACGCTACACAATTAAGGCTCGGGTCTTAGTTTTGTCTCAGTTTACGCTTTGATTTCAATGGTTTTCAAATGTTTGTTTTCGATATTCCACTTATGAAAATAAAAATGTGTTTACGAAAACGAGAAACGACGAATAAACGCTAAAAATAAGAAAAAAGTAATTTAATTGTCATTTAAAGTTTTATATAAATATGACGTTTATTGTTATTTCAACTGTTTTATTTCTATAAAATATAATTTCGTTTAAAAATAAGTAACACCTCTTAAGCATCAAAGAAAGTCAAAGAAACACAAATATTTCACAATAATTTTGGTCTCTTTCTCATCTTTAGGTGCCGCTGCGTAAATCTCTCCCTCTGATTTCAGAAAGACCCGGAGCTTAACCAGTAAACAGAATACACTTACTGTTTTTCATTCACATCTGCTCTATTTTATGAAACTCGGCGCTACATAATTTTATTCATATCTTATATATAGTATCACAATTTGGATATCAAAAATTTATTTATTAATATTTATGAGGACTATGGAAGAATTTCTTAGTCCCAACACACAAAAGGGTCGCTTGAGGACCGAATCGCACGTGGATAGTTATTTAATAATAAGAATAAAACAACATATTTTGTTTACATTCGTATTCTTAAATAAACTAAGGATTCTGCACTTGATTAAACCCATCTATGTTAGAAAATATTAGAGCTGCTTAATTACTCAATTTATACTAAAACCAGCGTCTCCGTTCCGGAAAAAAGGAATTTTCCCTTCACTTCCAAATTTTAATATTATGGTTTTCCGGTGAATATAAAATACGTTTTTTTAGTGTCACATAGAAACAAAATATTTTGATGTGACGCCACAAAGTTGTCGTCTTAGCGTGAAAATATGCGGACGCCTGACGATTGTGTCGGTTGGTGGCCGCCAGTCGGACACCCGTCTCCGCTACACCCGCAGTCGCTTCTTTTTCGTGCGTAATATTTATATACGATTAACTTAATAACCACGCTGTGGAACACCCTATGGAAATATTCAGCAAAATACTTTGTTGTGAAAATTTATCCTGCTAACTTTTTTTCCCCAGTTTATAAATAATAATGTCTCGAACAAAATTAGAAAGCGATGAAAAAAATCTTCTATAGAAATATATTAATATCTACCTGTATCAGCAATATAATTCTAATACTTTCCGATAGATTTTAAGATCCAACAGTTAGATCGGATATCCACTACGTTTCCGCTCAAAAACATGCCTATACCAATAATATGGTGAGTGAACGAAGCTCATTGCAATCAAATCCTGTGCACACGTCCGACTTGAGTTATTGTTTCCTTTTCAATACTGAAAACTATGCTCCCTGAATGCGTAACAATGTAAGGGAACGAGTTATACCGCCTTTAAATCCCATGGTATAAATTCTTAGTATTACATCGCCAAACACAGCAAATTAATATTATTTTCTGTATATATATTTCAAGTTACGCGTTTGTGTTTGTGTATGCCGCCTACTGTGCCCTTTGTACACGTCAAGCAAATATAAACAAAGTACGCGACAGGAGCACGCGGGCTTTAAGAATAATTCATTGTTTACCGTGTCGTGACTTTATGTTTGTTTTCTTTCATCTCGTTTTGGCTCCAGCTCCTCTCGTATTAGAGGGAGATTTTTGTACGTGAAGCACATTTCTTTGTATAACTACAAGACCTTACGTTCAAAAGTTCAACGTTCCGTCGAGCAAACAAAGAGAATGTCAAGTATCGTCGAACGTTACCGGGAGTAAGTTTGAATGTCATTGTAAAGAAAGACTCGCCGTGATGGGTCTTCATAGAAATTATTGTATTGATGTTTCTTTAAAAAAATCTTTGATTTGCAATATTATGTTAGGATGAATGTCATAGATTATGAAAATATATATGGGAGACCAGTTCTAGCAACTTGTCCAACGGGACGAACGCTCAAGAGCGCAGTCACGCAGTTGTACGGGAGACTGTTCGATTGAAATGTTCTTTTACAAAGTCAAAAAGAAGAGTAATGAGTTATCTAGATCACGTCCCGTCTGATAAATTGTTTGTTAGTGTTGATCCGGCATCGGTAGTAAAAATATGTATTAATCTGTAATTTTAATTTATACGTTAGCGTAAATACTATTTATATGACAGTATGTAGTCTAACTAAGAAGTTTTTAATTAAAATTTGCATAATGCAAATGAAAAAATGCAATGAAGTTTTACCTTATATAAAGCCAAATCTTAGACAAACCTTATAAAATAATATCTTAGGAAAAACAAATTTATTCACTTATTTTACTTAAGTCGACCAAGTATTAATTATATCATTGTATCCACAAAGTATACCAAAGCTCATTGTTCGTAGTGTAAGATGGATTGAACAAAAGCTTTATCTGTTTGTGCAGCGGAGGCGCCGGGGTACGACAAGCCTTTGAAACCGGCGAGCGAAGTTGCGTCTGCGTCGTTCCCGCTCTCACCACAATCTCAAACGCCGAACCGAGACGCGAGCGCCTCCAAACGTAAGTTATTTAAACTTTATACTTTAAACGGCCTAAAGGTGCGATTTTTCGTACAATCGAACTTCAGTGTTCGTTTATAATCAACTGTGCCGATGCAAATGATAGTGCATGTGTAGGATCGAATATAAATGACTACTTTTTGAAAAGCAGAATCAACATAAAATGGAAGACAATGTCACATTTTCAACAAAGTGCAAAATTATGTTGTATAGAAATCAATCAAGAATATTTTAAATACCACAACTTGCAATAAAAAAAAAGTTTTGTTTTTGGGAACTGAGCCAAAGTTTTCAAACAAAATATATTATATTATTTTTTTGTATATTATTACACATCTAGATATTATTATTGCGGTATTGTTTCTTATTCAAAAATATTGTGAAAAATTACTAGACTGATGTTTTCTTAAAATACGGACACCTAAATAGCAATGGGCTTGGATCTAAATTTTAAAGTTGCACTGACGGTCATTAAAATTAAAAGGAATAAGTTTCTACAATAACCTCTCAAAATATCATTTTTTTTCTATTTTCGAATTTGCCACATATTTATGAAAATTCACCTGAAGTTGAAATTGTGCCTGTGACGTCATCTGGGCGGTTGAGCTTATTACCCTGCTTTCGACAGTAAAAAACCAAAGCTAAAACTAAATAAAAAAATATTGTGGTAAGTCACTACGTCAAATGAAATTGTAATCCTCGTGAATCAATGAAAATATTATGACTTTATTTAGTCTAAGATAATGCAATTAGTTAGCATGTGTCCAGTTGACGTCGCAGGGATATTCTATTGATTAATTTTTGGAAAAATAATAACTAAGAAAATTAAAGACCGAATTTGTTTTTTACTTCAAGGGTAAGGTATAAATTGGTCTATTTTTAAAAAAAATATTAAAACTATATGTTAAAAAATCTGATCCCTTGGCAAATAAATTAAAAACCGTTTCATAGCACGATTGTACTGAACTCATGCGCCATCGTTTATCATCATTCATCACAGTCTATACTGTTTGTTCACCTGCCACAGACCAGTCAACCTTATAGACCACGCTTTGACAGGGAGTAGCATTCGCCAAGGCTAAGTAGTGACACTACATAACTAAGTCACTAGTGAGCCGTCAGTTGGAAGCACGTTGGAAGCCATTAAATTGTCAATTTTGAACGAGCCAATGAAAACTAGCCGACCTCTCCCCTCACCCCGCCACTTTTTGGCGATTTCGTTTTCGTATCAACGTTTATTAAAGCGTGGTCTATAGGTTGACTGGTCTGTGTCACCTGCACATTGCTTTATCGACTCTATCGTTATAATTAGAAAAGTGTAGCAATGATGCATATGGGGTCTTTACATCAATATTACGCTAGAAACTCGATCATTATTTTTTTTAACCCCCGACGCAAACAGAGGGATGTTATAAGTTTTAGTGTATATTCTGTGTGTCTGTCTGTGGCATCGTACCTCCTAAGCGAATGAACCGATTTTGGTTTAAGTAGTATTTTTTGTTCGAAAGGAATTGTTAATAGCTATATTTTAAGAAAATATGTTTAGCCGTTTGAAAATCATCAGCTCTTTCATAGTTGATGAGAAAACGTGAGCAGTTTCCAAAGGGCTAATCAATTCAAAGATATTGCGAAAACATGGCAACCTTGATCTGGTGCTGCAGCATCATCTGTAATCTGCGGGATACCCAACTCCACACCAACTTACTGCAGGGTTATGTGTTTGGGTTCATTTAAATGGTATAAATGAATAGGTTATAAATAAGAACTGACGATGGAGCACGAAAAATAAATGAGAATAAATTGGTCAGGGATTCTAAGCTACTTTCACACGATTTAAAATACCTTTTGTGGCGAATTACAGTATGAATGTTTAAAGTGAATGAAGAAATGAATGGGATTGAATGAATTAATAAACACGATTTGATATGGTACGGTGCTGAACATAATGAGGTACGGTGAGGCACGGTATGGACTACGAACGTGAGAGATGATTAAATAGAATTAAGTGAATGAATAATGCGATTTCGTATGATTTATTAATACAAAAAATCATCAAAAGGTCATTATTTAGTTTAAAAATTTTGAAATTAAAAATTTTAAAATCCTGGGCGTAAAAAAACTACCTGATATTTAAAAAGTCTGAAATAAGGCATATTTATATATGTATCAATTAATTACAATGATTTTTATTCCTTAAAGGCAACGGAGAGCGCTAAGTAAAACTTCTAAATGCTAGGTGGTTTATTGTGTTTGGATTTTTTTAGATTTAAAATTAAATTTTTACGCTCACACAATAACTAACTTTCCAAGTAATGTGGAAAGTTAATTTTTAACTAAAAGAAAAGTATTCTTAGGATACAAACTTATTGCATATTGCCGAGTAAAAAATGACCGTTTCTCTTAGTGTCATTTTATCCATACTCCATACTCTCGCACCTTTTTTATTCTGGCCCTTTGTCTTTTCTTCTATATTAAACTTGTGTCGTGTTTGTTCGTTGATTGCCGGTGTCAGAGAATACTAGATAGACCTAGTTATTTCATTTGTATTAAAATCAACGCCGCCTTTTTCCAGAGGAGGACCTAGATGTGACGAGTTTCTAAGTTTTAATGTTGTTATTCCGACGTGCGAGGAGCTCTTAGATTAATACTTGTTAGATTGATATTTGTTGACAGTAAAGACAGCTAGCGCTCGTGTGAATCCAATACTCTGACTTAGTATCTATATTGACCAAACTTAGAAGAGAAATTCTCAAAGCATAACTATGTCCATTATTAATGTCAGTTATAACGGTGTTATTAATAAAAACACTGTTTAAAATCAGACTAAGGACTTAATTTATATTACTAGAATATTTATATTACTAGGTATTTTACACAACATTATTGAGGTATTGTATCTATATCTAATAATTACAATGAAATGAAATTGATTGTATCGTTAAATCTAGTGCAGAGATATAAATATATGTTCAAAGCTATATTTGTCACTAAGTAAAAAGGCAAACATAGAATTAATTACAGTTGTTAAGGGGACAGTATAATTAATTCTATGTTTGCCTTTTTAAGTTGTTAAGGGGACAGTATATTTTTCGCCTCCGATTGATTTTCATTTGAGAAACCTTTTATTTTAAGAAAAATTCCGTTTTCTCAAAATACTCGTAGTCAGATCGTTTTATAATTTAGGTCTTTTGCACGTATGTCATGCAATCATTTTTTCCACTGAATCATAGGTGTTTACCAGATGCCGACCTTTGCGCTTTTCTACATACAATTGTGTATTTCTATTGCACTATAGTTTATTTTTCATCTACAAAACAGAGAGTTATAATTTGTTTTAGTCTTCAAATTATGGACAACTAGCATTTTCCTGCTACTTAGTCTGTATGGGTTTCAGTATTACATACATAACGCCTATTTTTTACTGTTCCCTTCATAGATTGAAAAGTGAAAGCTACTTTTATATCTATTAATTAGTTCTTACGTTATTACAAATAAAAATTATTTTTTTCTTAAAAAGGTTTAAATACGCGATCACAATGAATATCCTAACAACATCTTTCATGTACAGACACTACGTTACAGTTTTATAAGTATATTAAATGCAAGTAAGGCGGCTGGCAAAACGGTCACGGCATTCCTTTGTTCATCGTCGGTAGATCACAATTAGAGCTTATTTCATGAGAAAAACGTTCTTGTTTAAAGTGATTCATATCTTTGCTCATCAGACGGTAATAAATATGATTATCGTGGGCTTTACTCTGCCAGATACAGATTTTTTGTATTGAAATTGAAATCGAGGTTTCAGTGTCAATATTTTATTCGATTGTGTTATTTCCTGACATTGGTCAGAAAATTACATCACTATGAAATTAAAGGATCCGCGTTGAACCTTTAAAAATCGTACTTACATGGTAGAATACAAAGGGTGGATGTGAATGGGAAACGATCTCCAGGGTCATTGGTTGCAATGGGCGTACTGCAGGGTTCGATATTGGGGCTTTTAATTCCTCATCTTAACTCATCTATATAAAAGACTTACCTCAACTTGTAAAGAGCTACCATAATGCAGGCCAACAAGTAGTCTCTGACGATTTTACATGCCTGACCACTTGTTGCCAAATAACGCGGTATAAAAATAGTAAACTGGTTCAATGTACGAGTAAATAAGTTATTACTAAATCAGAAAAAGACTAAAGGTATAAAATTCATTACACCTTATGTAAAACACCAAAACACAGACGTGGAATTTGGAAATGAAGAATTGCATATGGTTGATACTACGGTGTTTCTAGGAACGTTAGATGCCAAGCTCCACTGAGGTCTTCGTATTGTTAGTCTTTCAAATAAACTTGGCTCCGCAGTTTTTACAGTAAAAAATTTGTCAATAGACAGACATAGCGACAGTCAGATTAGTTTATTTCAGTTATTTCCACAATGTTTTGTCATATAGTATTTTGTTGTGGGGTAATACTGGTGATAATATCAGTATTATTTTTGTTCTACAGAAGAAGGCTATTCTTGCTATATATAAAAAAATTAATATTATGACAAAGTATAATCAGTAGGACTAATAAGACAAAGGTTTCCTGAAAAAAAGGGTGGTCGCGTACGAACCTGCTTAGACTTTTAGCTTTATGACGGTCAAAAGTGACAGCAGAGTATTCTACTTGAAATTAAAGGGACATTTTTGTTTATTTTCAAATAAATGGTAAATATGTAGTAAGACGTTATCATTGAAAACGTTTTAAAACTTATACCTAAACCTTAGAAATTAAAACATATTGTACGAAATGGAATATTGGGACTATATTTTGTAGGGCATCGGTTAGTATTTAAAAAACACGTTGAGCGGAACTCGATTCGTACCTTACCGTTTTTTTTTATACAATGACATTTGAGATTCGTATAAAACTCCCACCCTAAATAGCTTTCTGTTCGAACGCTAAACGCTAAAAGTCAGCTTATTATGATTTGAATTATATTTGTCGCTGCGGGGGTGGAATAAGTCCTTAACTTTGTTTAGTGGGCTCTAAATACATTTTTCTAAGAGTTAATATGAACTCTTTAAAGCGACGTCCCTCGGTTCCGTTGCGTTTGCTTACACTAGGAATGACCTGCTGGGCTAACATGCGACGGACGACAAAACTGCCACACGAGACGAGAAAAATTGTCGATCTCGACTTGTCTGTCGTTTTCCCTAACATGCACGACTCACTCGAGAGAATATGTCACCGTGACTTCGCTTTGTCGACACGACAAACAAATGTTACCCTATAATGAAAACATGCCATATTCTAATATAGCAACACTTTATCCGTTCTTTTTTATTCGTTCAATTTATAGTAATTTATAGTCTAAATTGTGTGATTGACCATAGAATATGTTTCATAATTTATTTGAACTGGCCATCGACCGTTTCTGCAACTAGAATTTTCAGCTTTTGTGTTGCCCATGGTTAAAAATGTTTTTAAATAATTTTTTTTAAGCAATAATAATAATATTAAGAATATTAATGATAATAATAATAATAATAATATTGAAACAGGTGCGCTGCGCTCGGGCTATCACAACACATTACTGTTATTATTTTTTTATTAATATTAATAATAATAACATTATTAATAATAGTAATAATGATATGAATATTATTAATAATAATAAGTAAAAATATTAATAATAATGATAATTATAATAATAAAGAAACTGGTTCGCTGCGCTCGGGCTATCACAACACATTATTATTATTATTATTATTATTATTGTTATTATTATTATTTCAATAATAATAATAATAAGTATTAATATTAAGAATGATAATACTAAATATTAATATTAATAATGAAAATATTAATACGTATTAATATTTTTAATAATAATAAGTATTAATATTAATAATAAGTATTAATATTAATAATAAGTATTAATATTAATAATAATAAGTATTAATATTATTAATAATAATAACTATTAATATTAAATATAATAATAATAATAATAACAATAATTATGTGTTGTGATAGCCCGAACGCAGCGAACCTGTTTCAAATCGATAAGGCCATGTAGCCGTGGTTTTTGACTTAGTATGTTAACTATCACTGAAACCATGCCTCGGAAAGCACGTTAAGCAGTCGGTCCCGGTTGCTGTCAATAGATGGCGGTCATTTAAATCCGCCAATCCGCATTGGAGCAGCGTGGTGGATTTAGATTATATTTATATTTTACACCCAGAACTAAAATAGTCACATACACAAATATTTGTCCCGGGCGGGAATCGAACCCGCGACCACTAGCTCCGCAATTAGGGTCTTTAACCACTCGGCCAAGCAGTCATCATGTCTTCAATCATCAATTGTTTTTTAATTGTCTGTTTTCGACGTTACTGTAACGTAAACAATATTTAAATAAAATAAAATTAATTAAGTAAAAAAAAAGTTTTTCTAAGCTGAATCGGTAACTAAACTTTTTTTATGCATAAAATACAATCGATTCAAGCGAATACAAACGAAATAAAAAAATTAAAAATTACTTTCTATATAAAAATATTTTTCTCACCGTTGTCGTCAACAAAAATTGCCGACGAGAAATATATCGCTTAAAAATTACAAAATTCGATAAAATATGGTTCGCATGTTAGGGTTTGTAGACAAAACCACCGTAGACGAGTAATTTTTCCAATTGTGACGGAGCGCGACCAGATAAAAACGTTGCATGTTAGCACTAGTAGCCATATAGAGATATCTCGTTTCGGGACGAGAATTGCCGTCGACAAAATTTTGTCGCGGCGTGCATGTTAGGCCCGCTGGTGAAGGGAGAGTATGATGTTAGATGAGGCCTAGATGCCTGACACCAAAATTTATAACTTTTATCACAAAACATCTGTTTATTCTTTGTTCGGTATAGATATACATATACCGGGCGACATTTTCCACTTATATAATGAATTATCTAGAGATATTTTTAATTACATAACAGTTATTATTTCGTTTGTAATGAAACAAATTTTTGACCAATACCCAGTCATTTGTTTCAAAAAAAGGAATTTGTGTTAAAGAATAATAACTCAAGTTTTCATTGACCGAAAGTCCAAAAACTAAAGATTTGTTTCAGTTTTTTGCGTTCGGTTTAATTGTTGAAAAACTGGTTACAAAACTTGCATTCTGGAGGTACCTTGCCTTAAAACAAGATAAGGGCGTTTAAAATAAGTATGAGTTTGTCTAGTTGACTTGCGTACAACCGACGCATTCACCTTATAACCTCTTGACTGCGTGCCAAGAATGAGAGCGCCGGTGGCCGTTTTGGCACAGTGGCACGGATCCACTAGGAGATTATGTCATGCACTGATCAGCAGAGCATCCCGTATGTTTTTCCACGGCTGCGTCAGAAAAACAAATACAGATGAAGCGTTCGGTCGCTATGAAAATGTTCTGCGAATAAAACGTTTCTGGAACCGCAATGTGCAATTAAAATAGTGGTGGAATGCTATAAAATTTTTTATCAAACTGACACATTTTAAATTTTTTTTCAGGGTTCACAGCTAAAAGTAAAAAACGGAACCCTTATTATTTTGTATTTTTCCTGTTTGTCACACACTCGTAGTTACGTTTATAGAGATAAAAAGTAAATAAAATTTCTAGTATATTGATCAGATTTTCCAAAAATACGTATTTTTTAAACCGTTCTTTATTACTATAAAGTGAGATGTAGTGGTTAATTTTTTTGTCATCTCATCATGTGTGGTATTATTAACAGCTCTTTTAAAATGAAATATAGGTTCTATAAAATACTTTTTATTTTGTCACTAGTTTATGAATTATTGAACTCCAAAAAAGCCTACATTTCAAACGAAAACATTTCAAAAGTAAAAAAATCTGTATAATGTTTTCCACGTAGATACTGCTTAAGATTATCATTCAAAATTGTTCAGAGTAACTTTTATACATTAATTTCTTAATAATCAAGAAAAACTTCTAAATCCGAAAATAATAGCTATATATAGCTGTATAGTTATACTGACTACAGAACCCTATACTACGCTTGGTCTGCCATGTTTTTTGCTGGTTTTGAAAACGTTATGTAGAGTTCGATTATTTTTTTTATTTGTGCTCTCAAATGACAAGACTATCATTGTTTTAGTAATATTTTTTATTCAATGTGAATTCAATGAAGTCAATGATAGTTTATAAATAATCTCTTCTAGTATGTATTGTCTGTCGGTATCTTTATGGTCGGAACACCGTTTCAGGGGAATGCAATATTTAAAATTGTGATGAAAAACAGATCGAAATTAATTTTTGAAAGAAAAACAAATTAATTTTATTTCGTAGAAAAATTATTTTATTTTTAGAAAGAAAGCACGAATAAACTTTGTATTTATTTTCATGCTGATCGAAGGGGAAATCTTGACCTGCTTCTGCAGATGTGTCTTATTTTTAAATGTAACGACCGACGGGGAGAGTAATAGATAATAATGAAAATTCTTGTGATACACGACTGTTGTCGGCTCACAAGAATAACTACGAGTATATGAAAGATTATCAGAAAAAGTATTTTTACACCAACCGTTTACCGCCGACTGCGCTTGGGCTCGTTTCAAGTTTTCCATGATTTTATTTTCGACCTAACATCATCTTTTATATCTATGGATATATAAGTGATTCTTTTTTAAAAACAAACTGGTCAAATCGTTCGAGATGTTCCTCTTTGCAAACCAATTTTTTTGGTCTAATTTAATAACAAGTTTAAACAATCGTTTTAGTATTATTTCAACTTTTTTTTTATAATACAACCAGAACGTCGATTAAAAATATTTATACTAATATTATAAATGTGAGTGTCTCTGTCTGTCAGTTTGTGACGTTTTGAAATTTGCAAAATAGCTTGCATCTTAAAGACGGACCGACATAAGCCACTTACTTTCTGTGTCTGTAATTTGTTACATTTTGACAGCTAAAGCTTGGACACTAAGGAAGGCCATTAGGCTCTATTAGGCTGTGACATTCCAGGACATTGTGAAACTTTCTATAACACTTTAAAACTTTAGAGATTACAGTTTTTTGTTCTGGGATTTAAATTATCGAGAAGTAGTCCTGTGCCTACCGATACCAAGCTAATAGTGACAAAGACACACTATAAAGAATTTTTAGAAACAAGCTTAACTAAGAATTTTCTCTGAGGTGATACCTATGTAATAAAAAACCGGATTAAAATATACGTAGCTGTTTTAGAGTAACGCATTTATTGCAGCGCTCCCTGGTGAAGAAACCTTACCCAATAACCTGCTCTTAAGTGATACCTGTGTGACGTAAAAAACCTCATCTAAATCGACGCTGCCATTTTAAAGATCTACAAATCTACAGCGCTCCTTAGTAACCTCTGACCGTTAAACTTGTCTACGAATCTGCTGTAAGTTGATTCCTATTGAATGTGGAAAGGCGCTTTAAAAACGAATCGCGGTTTTTGAGAAACAAATCTATTACAACGTCCTCTGGTGTCCTATAACTCTATATATACAAGGGGAGATTTTAGTCACCGGTCAAAGTTTTTCTAGGTGTTAGGTATCACCAATAGACCTCATTGCGTAAATAAAAAATATGGGTTACATTTTCACAATAAATTATTTTATCTACAGTGTTATTTTGTAACGTTTGGTTGCTTTTGGTTACGTTTTGTAACGCGCCCGAGGCCTTGAAATGGAATGAGGCGGCGGGCATGAATGGTGACCAGAGTTATTGGTTTTTTCAGGAAAGGTTTGTGTAGTCATATCTCAATATTTTTCTATAGAACGATACTAAAAGGAAACAAGACGGCTATCGGTTTTCTACCAAAGATTATTATATTAAAATCGGGCTGGTCATTAAAACCTCAACCTGTATAGATAATACTGTCTAATAATTTGTTCTAAAATGATTTCTATCTTATGCAAAAAAAAAAAATATTACAACCGAATGAATGATATATAAACGCATACGAGACAAACATAAAAAGAAACATTCTTTTTTCTGTATACAGAGAAATGTGTTTTATAGTTTAAAGCAATGTTAAATGTCGTTTTACATTTGATACAATGAATTTGAAAAGTATTTATTTTAAATGGAGTAGGTACTAAACAAAGTCATTATTCACATTTTATTTTAAATCTACGAGTATCTTGGCTATTCAGGTTACAATTGCGATTTAGACAGAATCTCTGTCTAAAAGTTACTGTTTATTGAATAGTGCCGAATTAGAAATGTTTGCAATTTTTTGTGTTCTCGGAGAAAAATAAAAAAAACAGTGCACCCTATTGTATAACATAGTTCAAGTTTCACATTTCACAACGTAATTAGCTGCCGATGGGTATGTATTGTCGTTTACATGCTTTATCTTTTTTTTTTGTTATATTACTACACCATTGTATAGCGATTTATAGATTACTCCCTACCTTTCAGATTTCATCTATAAAGTGGCAATACTTTTCGAGGAAAATGACTGTGACTGACGGACGGACAGGGAGAAATATAAGGGTTCCGTTTTTTGCCATCTCACTACTGAACCCTAAACAATAAGTTAGTGCCGTCGTTGACTTTTTTTTAAACTAGATTAGTATACTAATCATCGTCGCACCGCGCTGGTATTTACCGTACAGAGAAGAAAACTCATGTCGACCTTCATTAAATTCGAACTATTAAATTATTTATTTATGCAAGCTTCTATTTTTTAAATATTTTTTTCATTAGTCATACTTGGAAAGTATGCTTGAAGTCACTTGATCAGAGGGATGAAAACAGTGCTTTTCGTCCCTGGGAAACGATTTTCCCTGCCGTCAAATAAATTTAAAAAAAAATAATAAACAAGCCATGTCGCAATTTCCCATACAACAACTGTTGAATTGCGGCGTAAAATTTTAATAAAAAAATATTATCAACAATTTTGTAATATAACTTCATACTTTTAATTTACTTTTATATAAATTATTACTTAATTTACGTGGATATGAGCTGAATATTAACCATCAGCAATGATAAAAAAATACTGGCTGGTAGAAGGCCACAGTAAAAGAAACATAAAAAAGGCGAGTAAGCGGCAATTCGATCTTCAGTTGTTTTGTCGAGTGCTAATTATTCACATATATAAATATTTGTATAAAATGAGATTTAACGCGTTTTTTTTTACTTTCTTCATATTCGTAATGAAAAGTAGAATGTTTATCTCGGTTGAAAGACCTATTTAGGCACTCGAACTATTGGCGTCCTCGTTACGCTCGTGCGCCAAACCATCTCGTGTGTAAATAGGACCCTTTCATCCCTTGTGTAACAATTACTATTTGTATTCTTGTTAGACGATACTTCTTCATCGAAATCAATTTCATCCCAAATAAAAGACAACCTGTGTTTATTGAGCACATCGTAATATGTCGTGTTCCTATAGAAAGTTTCTTTATAAAAAAAGAGTGCACTGCACTGTTTTTGAAGGGGAAGGTTATAGGTACTTTACGCAATATTATGTTGGTATCCCATATCATGTTAAATAACACAATAACGTAAAATAAAAACAACATTTATAATGAATTTCGAATCTATAATGTGTTGTAAACATGACAGTGTTCTTTACCAACAATTCAATTTAATAAGTAGTTAGTCAGATATATAGTATCCCATTACTGTAAATTGTCTATCCAATTACTTTCAGTCTCGGATGACCACAGAGGTACTAGTCCGCAAACTAGAATGTGATTCCATGACCTCTTAATATCAAAAGGACTTTGTTACTTTGAACCGCCCTCGTTTAACCTTTAATGTGGTCGTGTTACGATTTCAAAAAGTAAATAATCTGTCATGGGATAATCTAAATATTTTTATTTCATCGCTATAATGAGATTGTATAACATTTGTGTGACATTATGAAATAATAATTTATGTATATATATACATATACCATCGGCTCCCCATCACATGGCTCTTCTGGATTACACGTGTGTCTTAGCATTTAATAATTTGATTTTACAAAAACACTGAAACATGTCATTAGTAATGCCAATTTTGACTATTTCACCTCCATAAAAGTAAATTTCTATAAATATGTTAAAACACATCATCATCTCAGCCACAGGAAATTTACTGCTGGATTTATGCCTTTCCCATGGACTTCTGTTATGATCCATTGGTCATAATAGAACAGTTGGCTTATATATTGGCTTTTAAGGTCATCTTTCCACCTTGTGGCTGGACGTCATACGCTACACTTACCGTCGCGTTGTCTCCACTCCAGAACTTTTCGGCCATCCATCATTTCTGTGTGCTATGTGACCTCCCACTACCACTTCAACTTGCTAATTCGCTGGGCTATGTCGGTGACTTTCGTTCGTCGACAGATCTCCTCATTCCTGATTTGTTCTCGCAGAGAGATTCCGAGCATAGCTCGTTGACTGATCCTTGACTGATGAGAGGCTCATTTCCTTTTCATTTCACCCGCCATTTCCTCCTATTAAAATGTGATAATCAAAAAACCCTGAAATGTGTCATTGTTTATTTATGTTTATTTGTAACTACAGTTTCAATTTTCAATTCCCTGTTTTTCAAAACACCGATACTCCCATAGAAACTTTCACTTACTGTTTCCCCCTCAAAATGTGAAAATCTCAAGACTGATACACGTTATTATTTATTTATGATGAATAGATACAATTTCAATTTTCAAGTTCCTACCTTTAAAAACGGATACTCCTCCCATACAAATATTCACCCTCTTTCCTTCCTTATATGCGAAAATCCAATAACCGTCAAACATGTTATTATTTATTTATGCTCAGAATTGTAATTCAAATTTTCATGTAACAAACTTCAAAGGAAAAACTTTCATACATTGTTCCTCGTTAATATCATATAGAAAATATATCATATCTACGAAATCACATGTACCAATTTTCATCAAGGTCAGTCAAGCCGTTCTTGAGTTATAACAGGACATAGAAACAGACAGACAAAAATTTAAAAAATGGTAGAATTGAAATCAGTAAGTCATAAAGTAAATAGTAATCACAAAATTGTATGTACATACAGAGCAAAGAAATTTATATTGTAGTATAGATAAATTAAGTACACAGAAAAAAGGGAATTTCAAATGAGCGAAAAAAAATTTGTAGTCAAATATTGAAACCAAAACATAAATTTCTTATCTCAAAGGACTTGTAACTTGCTTGAATTTAAATTTATAAGCCTATTTGTCGAAGTAATTAAAATTTTTGACATCGCTTATTTGGTCTAAGAAAGTTAATTTGTTCCAAATGTCAAGAAATTTTAATTAAGAAACAATACTTTTTTGCATCAATAGAAACAATTACTTGTATGGTATTCTTCCAACTTTTTGCAGAAGACAGCGGATTTTTTCGCTGAAGAAAGCGAGGAATGTGCTTTCTTGTTTTGCGTAATGAGGGAGATTAGTTTTAAGTATAGAATGAGAAATGGCGTGTCGGTCATTTTACAACACTGAAATACGTTGTCAGATTCTATAGTATAATGGGTCTGTAGACGAAAATAGTAGTAACCAGACTTAAAGGCTTCGTGCAGACAAGACGGTGTGATAAGATGGCGACGTCAGCATAGCATAGGTAGGTAGGTAGATAGTGGATGACCGTGATGGCCTGCCCTGGTCGCTCTGGCTGAACATCAATCAGACCAGCAGACAGATTACTGCAGTATGGACCTATGGCCCCAGGTTTCTAATGATGAACAGACTGTGTAGGTACTCGAACTTGCTTGTTTAAAAATCTTACAATTTTGATTCATTAAAGTTTATTTAAAGTAAAGTAAATTTTTTTGTAGTTCTTGGCTGTAAAAAGACATGATTCTTGGAACAAGAACGAAATATCTTTTCAGACAAACACGAAAGTACATTGATTGAAATTAATGAGTTACGTTGAATGTAAGAATTGTTATATCTTGAGTGAACATTTTACGACTTTCCTTATATGGGAAACGCTAAATACGAGTATCTTGGCTCAAGTAAACTCTCTTGGTTCAAGGCCATAATTTTTTTTTGTGTATGTATACAAAATTACAATTGATTTTGAAAAGTTATGATTGTTTTATTTATAGCATTCGATTCTGTATGAAATATACTGCATTCCATTTATTGTGTACGGGGCCATGTGCTACTCGATTTTGTAATGAAATATTCACGTAATCTATTGGCACCCATTGGCATTTATTTTTATGCTCTGACTAAACGACGCTTGTACCGACGAATCTTTGTTCTTTTCAATGAATAGATGTTGCAAATTCGTTGGCTGGAAATATAAGGTAAATAAATTATCAAGCTTTATTTATAGGTTAACCCAAAACCATCAACACAATACACCATTAACCTCAAAAATATATGGACATAAACGCATACACTTAAAAACATCTTTTTATAGTTCGTTCCCAACATTTAAATTTACTGCTAAACTTTTGACGAGAGAAATGGAAATAAATGCGTTACTAAAATGCAAAACATTTACTGGCCACAATTTTATAATCTAATTCAAACTGTGTTAAAAAAACAGCTATAGTATAATGGCTTAGATATTTGTGTACCTATACTTATTCTCTGTTGAACAATTGGAAGTGTCCAATCAAGCGTGGATGTCGACGAAGTAACCTTGTCTATCTTGCGCACACAAATATAGTGCATGTAACAATAACCTCTATCCTCTATCTTAACCTAAACGTAACGTCATCAATCAGGTCACATCTAATCGTATGTAACCACAACAATTAATATCCGTATAGTTTGATAACGGCTATCCTTGAACAGATATTCCAATTTTACTGTTTATTAAATATTTATTATTATTTAACAAATGTATACGTGTAGAAAATATGAAAAGTTATCGTTTAATTGTAAGAAATAACTACTTGTTATGCAAACTAAAAAAAAGGATATTTTATTGAAAAAACTGTCACTTTAAATGTTACTACATCATAATTTATTGTAATTTTTGCGATCCTTTATCATCG
This sequence comes from Luffia ferchaultella, assembly GCA_949709985.1. Classification (NCBI taxonomy): domain Eukaryota; kingdom Metazoa; phylum Arthropoda; class Insecta; order Lepidoptera; family Psychidae; genus Luffia; species Luffia ferchaultella. Next base: position 9,614,725 of record OX453249.1, on the reverse strand, counting down.
TCGATTGTTTAAACTTCTGTATGTATAACGTAGCGATAGAATTTCTCCATCGTGAATGTAGATTGAGGCACAACAAGTAAACTAATAAACTAAAATCGGTCCATGCCCGTTATACGCTCCCTAAATAGTCCCTATGAGTGCGTGCATAATATTAATTAGCAATAAGTATGCGATGTACACCGCGGACGATAATATACGGCTGGTGCGTCATTCACGACTAGCGAGCGAAGAGCTCGCCGCCGGCGGCGGGGACTCCGAGCACAGGCGGCGCGCGCACGCCCGCGTACACGTCTCTGAGTAAAAATAAAGTCCGCGTCGCGCGAGCGTACTTCCACTCATTTATTATTATCAGTAAATCGCCGTGCGAGTGGACGAAAAAACAGCTCGCCGTGAGTGCACCTGTGAGCCTGAGCCCTTCCGCACTGCCGAAGACGCGCACGATAACCTAAGTGAGCTACCGAAACGAAACGCGACTCGCGAGCCCGACTCCTACGCACACCAGCAATATAGGAAGCGTAAAGTTCTAGTTAAAAGTGTAAATAGTGTATGGTGACTACGCTTAAAAAACATATTATAATAATTAAGTGACAATCAGTGTTTTCAAAATGCCTGACCGACCGAAACGCCGCAGAAACAACAAAAACAAACGTAAAAATAAAAATAATTCTCAAATCCAACAAAATAAAGCGATCGTACCCACCATTGGCGAATTGCATGAAGTATTGTCAGATGTTCATTCTAAATCAGATAATAATGTTGAATGTACCTCAGTTCAGTCCACTTCTGCCACATTCAGTGAAGATAAAAGTACCAGTGATCAAAATCATTGTTCAACTAAAAATGAAGAATGTGAATTTGAACAAGAAAACGACAACACGATGACTAACACAAAACTACAAGAAATAAAGAAGGAACACTTACCAGAAATGAAGGTCATTGATAATTATATTGTTGAATCTCCAAAGCAGTCGACAACTAACATACCAAAGCTAGGTTATACGATTAAGAGCAAAAGTTTAGATAATGATGACATACCAAAAATTGTTGACATTACCGACGACATTGGTGTTTTTTCAGAAGAAGAATCTAATCTTCCGATAATAGACAGTAGCAACACTGTTGTGTCCGAGGCTGAATCGGATGTTGAATGGGAAACTACTGATAATTTAGATAAGGAATATGTGGCACCTAATAATAAAACAGCAATAGGAACGCTAAGCATTCAAACTATACCCCTTGATGTAGCAGTATGCGAGCACAATCAAGTGTTGACGCCAGAAGAGGAGTTATCCTTACGTCAATGTTTACAGTCTTTAGACTTGGCAACACATCCAGCTAATGTAACTTCTATCGAAGTAGAATCTCATGTAGAAACAAGCATTCATAACGATGTCAAACATAAGCTTAGAAAAAAAGCAATGACTGACGATTTAGTTCGCCCCCGAATCAGTCAACCTAGATTTCTAGATGTAATTGATGAAGAAGGTAGTAGTGAATCTTCTGCAACGTCACGAAGACAATCTCAATTGACTGAGAGAAGATATGACTACGATGATTTAGACGATGAAGTTTTTATAGATAATAACAAACAAGGTATTAGGCCAGAGAAACATCCAGTAGCTATGAGCGCTCTTAGCAAAAATTACAGACCATTTTTCAAAAATATTCCACAAGAGTGTTTTTTAGTTGGAGCGAAAATAGTTGAACCGGAAGTAACGGAGGCCAAAGGTGATTGGACTATGAAAACCATAGAACAAATTAAAGGAGCAGAAGTTGTTTATTTAACAGACTCATCTAGTAGTGCTAGTGTGAGTGATATGTATGATATAAACGAAGAAAGTGACGGTGGAAATGAAACAGATGTATCTGTACGCATTATTACTCCTACAATTGAAGTGACTGATACAGATAGCTTATTAAAATCAATATCACATAGCGACAACATTCAAAAATTCACCGATTTCCATGATGAATTCCCATCTACGGATGAAGACAAAATGACTATTACGAAAAACAATGGCCAACCTTCTGAAAATTCTATCATTTGTGAAAATATGAATGCATCACATCCCCATGAAATATTAGTCCTATCAACGGACAATCTTCAAACAAATTTATATGTACTTGATACAAAAGAAGATACTAAGAATCAAGATGAAAAGTTAACGACCCATGTAGCACTGCCAAGAGACATTAATATGGAAACTGATACTAACAAAACCATAGATTTTAAAACAATGACTCCCGAAGAACCAAATCTGATGGAAGCGCAAATTCACAGTGAAAAATTAATAGAAACTCATGCCGATTTAACGAAAGCTGGGCTCGTCCAAACTAATGTTAATGAAATACCAAACTTAGATGTACCAGTTTCAATTCTGAACTCCGATGAAACGAATGATTTGAACGGAAACGGTGTTTATAATATGAAAATTAAAGTCCTAAAATGTGAATTAAATGATGCTTTCAATAATTTGCTAAAAGAAGTATCATCAGATTCTGAAATAAATGAAGATCACAAAGAGACATTTAGTCGACAAGATTCGTCTAGCAGTGTAGGTTCTTCACAATGTACAGCTAAATACAATCCAAACTATTCATCTCTCAATGACATTACTAACTCAATACACGATGAAACAGTTCAAAACACTAAAGATAAACAAGACGAATTTAGAAGATGTCTATTGGAGACATCTGTTTCTAGCCATGTAAAGGATGTTTTCGAACATATTATGGGCAAATCAACGTTACACAATAACATGCAGATGACACCAAAACAGCCTGCATTGTTAAGAGATTTTTGTGTAAAAAAAATTGCATCGTTTCCGTACGGAGAAAAAATATTGGAAGAACTAGCGTCAGTTTCAGAACGTCTTCAAAATATCAACACTATTTCCAGAAAAATAAACACCGAAAATGTTGATTTAAATTTTGGGGATAACAAACAAGACAAAATAACAGTTCGTAATGAAAAAACTTCTTACGTTAATATGCCAGAAGTATTAACAATTGATAAAGTTGTGCTATCAACTAGAAATAATAATATTACTCCACCGCCAATAAAACCTCGACGATCATCTTTGAAAAAATCACAAGAAGATTCTCAGTGGACAGGCTTACCGACTAAAACAGAATCAGGTTATGTATGCCTATCGCCATCTCAAAAAATGTTAATGGAAAAGACAAATACTACAATCACAAAAGATGACAAAATTCAATCGGTGAATGCACATCAGAAATATATAGAAAAAAAAGATTATGACTATCAAAAAGGCGAGCAACATAATGAACAGAGCCAAATAGATAAATCTACTGTGCCATTTAAATCACGTACAGGCAATCGATTATTAGCTATAATACGTGATCCCGTTATCACCAATAACATTTATAAAGCAACTAACAATAATTCTTATAAAAGTTTAGACAATTTAACTGTGGGCAACATTCAACGTGAATCAAAACATACGAAAACTCAAGGTTATGATATAAAAAACATTTCACTTTCTAGAGATTTTATTCCAACAGCACATTTTAAACCTATACCTCCACCAAGACCTAAACATTACTCATCTACAATGTACGAAAGTGATGAAAGTTCTAATTTTACTGATAACTATTTTCGTTCGATCAAGTGTGAAAAAAGAATGTTTCATCACTCTACTGGCAACTTGAATAAAGAAATAGAAAAAGATGTCTCAACTATTCAAAATATGCATAGAAATTATACGACTGGCCGAGACAATTCTAGAATCTGCGAGCCACCTCGACGACCGTCACTGCCAAAAGAAATATGTGATATACAAATGGAATATATAAAGAGAAAAGAATTAGAGTTCGATAATGAAGTTCGTCGACTCGATTCACAGAAACACACTAGCCCTGAAAAAAGGGGGCCCAGAGCTCCGTTGCTTAAAGATTTTGAAAGTGTCAAGGACAATATTTCTACTTATAACCATCACATCAATCAAAAAAGAAATATTTTGTATAATAACAAATTAAATATTTTTCAAAAATTGTCGGATGAAAAGAAAATATCATCATTCAGTAGTCAAGAAGAATTGATGAGAGAAAAAATGTACTCAGAATATGTGTGTCAAATGGCCGAAAGACAAGAAAGGAAAGACCAGAAAATTATTAAAGTTACTAACAACTCACCAAAAAATGAAAATAAAATTTCAAAGAGCCTATGTTCGTTACATGTAAACGATGCAAAATCGAATAATATAATAGAAGAAGAATTCATATCACGAGCAAAGGAGCGTTGGAACAAATTGGGAATCAAAGACCCTGAAACTGAAGATGAACGTGACCTAAAAGACATTTATAGGGAACCGAAAGTGATCGAACATAAAATAAAAGTTATAGAAGCAGGCCAAGAAAAAGATGTTAAAAATTTACCTGGACATTTGCAAGACTTTGTGCGTTTTTCTGTTAAAGACAAGAAACAATCTACAAGCAGTCCTGGTGAGTCCCCAAGTGGACCCACGTCATTAGTGCTAGTGTTTTGTGCAGTTATCATTGTTATGTTTGCGATTGGAAAGCATTTTTTTCGTTTGATAAGAAATAGTAAAGACTAATAAAAACACTAACTTAACTGCATTATATATTTATAACATGATTATGTTTCCTTCACTCATACTAGTATTGTTTTGATAGTTATATTCCGTTTTGTGTTATGCATGAATGTTTGCCAGTATATGAATAATATTCTTAATTACAAACTTCCTTCTCAAAACGTCATCAAGTTGTCATCGAACTCTCTTAAAAAGGTAAGAATTATTTGAAAATATTATGACTTAAAAATATTTAACCCTGAACAATTGTATCGAACGTGTACTACGTAATAGCAGGTGATCCGCTGTTTACGAAACGACGTCTGTTGGCCGTAGATAATGTCTTATCGCTACAACATAATATGCGATAAATGGTTATTTATTGAAGATTATATTCAAATACACTTTAACTAAATTAATTACATTGAAGGACAGTTGTAATAGAGTCAACTATTGTTTCGTATTATTATATTGCTAAAATTGTTAAAATTTGAATTTTTCCACTAACGGCAAAAATCGTTAGTAATCGACGAATATTAATTTTTTCAGAGAGTTCACTTTTTTGCCTCTTAGGGCGGGATTGACCTGTATCGTTTGCGCGTAACGTTACGTGTTACATGATTACCTTATAAAGGGATTCGCCAAAAAACCGACAGCCGCACGCATAGACATGTAACACGTTACGTTAAGCACGAATGATACAGATCAGTCGTCGCCTTTACGAACATATAACTACTCAAAACGGCATAAACTAAAAAAAAAATATTTAATAGTGTGATATACTCTAATAAATTGTCTAATAATAATAAATAAGTGTGCGAAAGTAAATTTAATTCTAATAAAAGCAGTGTATATAATTTTCATCTATAAAATTTTTTATAACATATTAGGTTAACACATTATGTATGTCACGAATACCTGCAAAAGTAATTAAATTATTTTTGAATTCATTCACCTGAGAAAAAAGTAAACCCAAAATAAAAAACTATAATATAAAAACTATAACCGAAATATAGTTTTTAATACGGCTCTGTCCATCAAAAAAAATTACTATGTGAAATTAATAGTCAATTCTGTGGCTGCGACATTGCGGTTGTCAAACGAAATATTTTCATGAAAATTACAATACTACTAAATTATGCTGTCATACATATTTTTGATCTCGGTGCATCGACTGAGTAAATATTCAAACGTTCTAAATCCAGTGCTAAGTGACCTTGGCGACGGCCGAATCGTTTTACAGTTTTGCTTAACTTTATCTTTTTCAAAATCTGTTTACCTACTGAAATAAATACGTTCATTTTACGGACTACATAAAACTGATATTTTTATACTTACTGTAAACCGTTTTTAAGCGTGTAATTCTACATCCAACAAAAACTTTCTTATAACTGTAATATAATGATGTCGAACAATTCTAGGTTAGTTAGTTAGTTAGCTGGGTTAATTTGAGAAAGAACTTGATAATAATAATATTTATAATAATAATAATTAACTTGGGACGTCCCACACAGCGCCATCTAGTCCCAAAGTAAGAAAATGTTATGCTTGTTGTGAGGGTTATTAGATAACTAATATAAATACTCAAATATTCTTTTTTTTTATAATATATACACATATAGATTTACACCCAGACACGGAACAAATAGACCTGTTCATGCACACAGATATTTGTTCAGGGCGGGAATCGAACCCGCCATCTTGGCTCAGCAGTTAGGATCTCTAACCCCTCGGCCAATCGGTTGATCAATCTATACTATATATAAAATAATAACTAATATAGATATGTGATTTTTTAAACGTACTTGCCTTTACAACGAAGTAACAAGGAAGTAACGAAGGATATGAATAAGATATTGAAAAGGTTAAATTTAGTTCTCGGTTATACACCGTTTTTAGAGTTCCGTGCCCAAGGAATAAAGACAGGACCCTATTAATGAACCTACAATGTCTGCCTTTCCGTCCGTCTATCTATCACAAGATTCACAAGCCTCTAGCTTCGTCATTAAAATCAGTTTTGTGGAAGCGACCAGTTAATATTTAATAGTAATAAGCGTATGTGTCATATTGCTGTAGTGTCCATAAGTAAAAAACAAATACTTAAATGCATTTACGTGCCATCTGGCGGTAAGTAGCGATAAACCAATCAAAATACGTTTATATCTGTACGGAACGCTCAGGTCACGAGTCCGACTTGCACTTGGCCGGTAGTTTATTTTTGTTTTAGTTCCTGAATTATTCCTCACGAAAGTACCTTTCATCGCGTGTGTCATGCAACTGGCATTTAAAAATCTGAAATAAATTCCTTAGAAAGGTAGATATTGATAAGGACGTTCAATAAAAATTAATTTCAGTAACTTCAGTACATCAGTTTCGCAATAATCAAGAAAAAAACCGGAAAAATGCGCTATGAAATATATGCGATTATATGCATATATACCTACACGGCTTGGCCGCTTTTTTGTACTTATATCTATATAACTATCATTCGTGAAATTCTTTTACATTACTTTATCGACCAGCAACCCTAAATATTTCCTTAATGCAAAGAATAAATGGTCAGCCGTTTCGGAGATTGGCCCGGAAAAAACCGATAGACCAAAAATAAGGCCATTTCACTCCTGACAAGCTTTTTTTCACGTGTCTGCGAAGTTTAATTAAAATCGATTCAGCCGTTTTGGAGGTTAACCCAAACAGACAGACAAACAAAAAGCAACCTATGTCTCTTCTGAAAACCGCACTTTCATGTCTGGTAATCGATTCAACCGTTTCGGAGATTAGCTGGAACATACAGACGTCAGACAGACAATACAATTATATATATATAGATTTAAGGAAGAGGGTGTGTAAGTTGATTAATTATAGTCAATTACAATAATTTAGTTATTATAAATACTTGTCAATTAATAAATCTGATTTTTGACACGTCAAAAGTAGTTTGGATGAGAACGCGAAAGATTTACACAAGTTTATGGCGATATACACATTAGTGTGCGGTACTAAATACAAAGTTATTCAAAGGTCATTGGAAATGTCAATTACACAAATGAATTGTTTATTGTTAAGAAGAATGAAATATTCGATGGAATTAACAATAACAATTATAAATTCTGTTTTTGAGCACTAATCAATAAGTTAAATATTGTTAGTCAATACGTAATTGTATTTAGAAAATGAATATAACTTACACTCAATTATGCTGCAATCTCGTCGTTTTCGCGGTTCATTGGGGCGTTATCTAAATTATCAATCGAGTCGGTTCCATTAACTTGTCTCATGTACGACGTAGCCCGGGTACAAGTCAATATTTTGGCCCTGCTATTAAATATTAACTTCATTGACGGTTCGACAGTGAATAATCAAAATTAAATTACTTTGCTGTTGACATCTTGCGCCTCAATAGAATCATTAAAATGAATATTATTTGACATCTGACGATGCTGACCCCTCGACGTTAGGACATTATTACTTTATTCATTATTCAAGGACTTCCTTAGCAAAATGCTGTCAATAACAAATTGTGAATAAGTTTGTTGAGTTTAATTTTTTTTTTTCGGTCCCGTACATTAAAGTTGAAATAAAAATAGGACCCTTAGAGGATCTCTTTGGTATTTTTCTGTACGTCTGTCACAGTTTTATTTCTCAGAATCTACTGAACGGTAGAAGTTGAAACTTGGTACTTAAACAGTGTCTGAACTAAACCGAAATGGTAGAATAACGTACATTTATTAGTAGGTCAATAAAATAGAATAAGTATAACTCAAGATCTAATCGCTGACTTTTGAATCTTAGGCACGCACACCAAATAGTTTCACTCTACAGTACTTTTACCTGATGCAGCACCAGCAGCGGAATGAGTCATATCTTAATACCAGTACTCTGTAGCGATATGGCATTTAAATCTTCACATGGCTTTCTATGTCCTACTTTATGCCAAGCTTTATTTTGACGCCAAGCAGTTTTGGCATGTTTTTGGCCTAATATTTTGGCTTAAAGAAATGAAGTCTCTCCTTTCTAAACTGTTTGGGTTTAGAAGCTGATACGGAGACACATCGAATTGATCCTTAACACAAAAATGGCCGTTCAGGTTTATTTTTATATTTATTTTATAAAATTTATTTTGTAATCGGCGTTATTATAATTATCAACATTATTAATTTACAGCGATCGTTAGAGAATATCAGGTAGTATTACATTCAATTTACTTTCACAGAGGACTTGACTTTCAAATCGTGTTTGGCTTCACGGATTTCAAGAATTCGCTACAGTCTGCGCCATTGCTAATTTTCCTTCAGGATAAAAATAACTTCCTTCCGTCCGCGTTATTCCCTGCCGTTGCTCGAAATCTCAAATAGTCGCACATGTAAACGTTTTACAGTCGTTCATCATACCTTCCTGCCACAGAATCCTGTCCTGAGAACAGTGTCCTGATACATACATCTGTCGTTGAATCACTGTGACAAAAAATTTTGTCTGACAACACAAGCAAAATCCTCATTTACGTAATTGCCATAGTCACATAACTTATTAGATTTTAACATATGTAGATAGTGTATCGGTATAAAAAAACGTAGATAAAAATATTACCTAACTGTTCGGTTATTATTCACGCACACAGAGACAGTTTGTACGTGATTAGTATGACGTAGCGGAACGATCCACAAACAGAAGTATGAGTATATAAAAGTTGGTCTATTTTTCGTCGTGATTGTATATTGTTTTTATTTTTTCTAAATTCGTCTTTAAGCGTTTTGTTCGTTAAAGTCTGATACATTGTATCGCGTGGTTTTACGAGTATCTAGATATGTGAAAAATTAAGATTTTTAATTAAATTTTCGTTCTAATTAATGCTTTTGACCAAAAAAATAATATTAAATTGGTGTATTGACATCTTCCTTACAAAGCAACATTATAATATTTATATTGTTTTTCATACAACTGCCAATTTATACAATATTTACAAAGCAATAGTTCATGCAAAAATTTTCATTCACTACGCAAAAATTTATTTGACCAGACTGGTCGATACGGTGCCCCTCAGTAAAGCTAAACGGGTAATCAGTGTTTGACGTGACTCGTTTTGCGGCCCTAACAAAGAGTGAATGTCAAAGTGCCCGCGGGTGTGCCGGAAGTGATTTGTCCGCGGATATGACGTCACAGGCACGGCCGACGAGCGATACAAAATACTTAGGATGTGAAAATATAAGATTTTTGCCAAATTTTTACCGGTTTTCGGGCTTCGTTGTTACTAGGATACTAAGTTTATTCATGTTTGTTCGTATGTCACACAGCCTCGGAAGGATGTACACAGAGATACCACGTTGTAACAACGAAAATGTGAGCGAACAATACGCCGTAGACCAAAAATACGCTATCTGATGTTTTAAAATATTCAAATTCAATCGAGAAATTCACATATGATTCGGATCAGGAAAAAATAAGATTCAGAAAATATATGTCATTTGTGTTATTTAACAAAACATTTGTTTAAAACAATAATAATGCCATAATATGTCATTATTATTATCATTAATACATGGGACTTCCCACACAGCGTCATCTAGTCCCAAAGTAAGCAAGTATTATGCTTGTGTTATTGGTTACTAGACAACTGATATACATACTTAAATATTTTTTATATTATATACATATATAAATATTTTCGCGAAGACACCACACACATATAACAACCAAGACCCGGTACCAGTATCAATATTCATCATATTAATACTGACCCGACCTGGGATTCGAACCCGGGACCTCCAGCTTCGTAGGCAGGGTCTCTACCCACTAGGCTAAGCGATCGTCAATTATAATAATAATTATCATTATAATGGCATAACATATCATTATTATTATAATAATTATTATAATGGCATAGTATATCATTATTGTTTTTCCATCTCGATGGTTATGCTGTCTAACGTTACAGTCTACACTTTTTAACGATAAAAATCAACAGAGGATTTACAAAAGTCAATGACTGATACAGACAAATCACATTTTTTGGCATGAATATCCTCTTGTCTCGGACGTTACTGAATAGGCCTTAAAAAAAATCCAAAATGCTATGTTTTTTAAATCTCAATCTCGAAAATATGAGCCTTCAATTTATTGTTAATTTAGTTTGATGTTTAGTACGAATACAGAATCGAAGTTCTTAAAATCTGAAAAATCGGAAAGAACTCTAAAATAATACATGTGCTTTATCCCTTTTCCAGGTTCCGTGGCCCAACGGCAAAAACGGACATTTTAGGTTTTTTTCATGTCCATCTATCCGTCCTTATATCACAGCATTATATCCGCAATTTTACCATTGATTCTGATGAAACATAGAATAACCGCCATACTGTTCTGTAGAAAAAAAATAAAGCAACAACAGGAGTGGATCTCCAGACATTAAATTAAAGGAATCATTTCACCCATCTCACCGAAGAAAGTATTGTTGAAAGATCTTTAAAAATGCAGTGAAACTCTTAAATGACTTTTTATTTCGATGAATATTAAACTCATGAAGTCGGTAAAAATGTGTCTCGTGCACTAACTTTTCAGTGAATTTCATTAAAAAAAAAATTAAGAAAATAATGCAGGTACTTAAAAAAACTTTGAACGAAAATTATTTTAAACAGAAAATGTTTGATTTAAAGCCATACAACGCTGGTACTCGAAAAATGAATCGTACGTTGGTTCGTATTATATACACACATTTCAAAAAAACACGCTTAAAAATGTGAAAATGAAGTTTTTTTACTAAGTATACGTAACTTGACATCTGATGACATTAGATTCGAAAACAAATAATGTATTGTTATTTTACACTGTTAAAGAGTTTTTTCGTTGTTTGCGGCTGTATGAGCAATATTTGTAATTACCTCAATGGAGAAAAAAACACCTCTAAGGCGTTTCATTTTAAATACTATATCATGTGGTCTTAGGGTCCTATTGTCACATTAGAAAATTCAACTAATCATAGCCCTGAAAACTCCGCAAAAGGGAGGCTTTGGTTATTTTATTTTTTTGGTATGGCGTGCATATTTTTTTGTGGTGGTTTTTTTCAGTACTGTAGCTTACTCAATATTTTATCGCACAGCTCTACATTTCTTAAAGGTTTTTAAAAACTGTATTATTTTCATTAACTAGATTTTTGGGTCGGCTTTCCAAAACGACCACCCTTTTAAAACATTGATCTGGTATATCTATTGTTTAGGTTGCAATTGGAAGAATGCGATGAGCCACTTAGAACTCTAATCCACCATTTTTAAACCTAAAAGATAGGTTGTTATCGTTTATGTGAAAAGCGAAGGAAAACGGAGTGACCATATGCCTCCTAAAAGATGAACAGATGAACAGAGTAAATGTAATTTAGTACTACTTTAGAGTGGTGTAAGTTTTAGGGAATATAGAAATATTATTGTAAAGACATAACTCATTTTTGTTTTACCGCATTACCGCAAAAAAAAATTGGTTCCGCCTCCTTTTTATTATTATTAACCTATATATACATTTCGGGTAGCCGTATTGAAAAGCGTTATCTGATTTTCGTTATTTTCTTTTTTTTTTATTTCTAGCCATGGTTTTAAAACAAAGTTTTAGTTTTGTAATATTTCGTATAGTTAAAAAGCTACACCAAAAACAGTGAGTCATATTAAAAACGAAGAAAATTAAAATTTCAAAACAAAAAAATTACACCACCTTGGCGGGATTACCTCGGAGTAATAATCACTTAGATTTTCCAACACGACAGTTTAATCCTATCATCGAAGCAGATTATTATTGTTTACAAGGTATTTGAATGAGCAGTTCTAAAAGCGAAATAATTATGCTTTTATAGAGAACACGATGACAACCTGTCCTGTCCTCTTTGTCCACTTGGCTACACTAAATCCAGCTCTACCCTAAATATAAAATTACTTTATGTTCAGACCTTAAAGGGACAGCGCTACGTCTGCAGGTACTTTATGTATCCCTAGTATTCCCTAGCGACATTATGTATTACATCGCAAACAATAAATATCTAGTCTGCAGGCCGGTTAGCTATTTATATTTGTGACGTGAGCTACGGTTTTACTATCTCCACTCAAAATGTATCTTCGTACGAGTGTATTAGAAATCAAGTAACTGTTGCTATTCTAAAATTGCTGTTGCTATTGTTGGATGTAAAAAGTATTTATATATGTATGTATTATAAAAAAAAAAGAATATTTGAGTATGTATACCTTATATATATATATGTTTGACGACTGCTTAGCCTAGTGGGTAGCGACCCTGCCTACGGGGCTAGAGGTCCCGGGTTCGAATCCCAGGTCGGGTCAGTATTAATATGATGAATATTAATACTGGTACCGGGTCTTGGTTGTTATATATAAAAAAAAAATATTTATATAAGTATATATTATAAAGAATATTTAAGTATGTATATCAGTTGTCTAGTAACCCATAACACAAGCATAATACTTGCTTACTTTGGGACTAGATGGCGCTGTGTGGGAAGTCCCATGTATTATTATTATTATTATACCAGTTGTCTAGTACCCCATAATACAAGCATAATATGTGCTTACTTTGGGACTGGATGACGATGTGTAGGATGTCCCAAATGTTATTATTATTATTTAGCCAAGTTATAAACTTTAACTCTACAGTCCTAATAGTTCTTTTGATAACCTTTCTTTGTTTTTGTTTGAATGTATTTTGGCCCATTCCTAGCTATGGTGACAACCCACTGACAACCGATGTAGTTATGTAGTATATTTTAAGTTACACCCTAAATAATATGTGTATTAAAACTGTATTATTAACTTACTAGAATATTAAAAGTGGCGAGGTTGCTATGCTTACCCTTAATACGTGAATGCACAATTGTTGTGTTTTTATTTAAGAAAGAAACTGATTTTAAAAAAATCTGGTGTAGGTATTATTGAACTTGCCCTAATTATTGTAAACAAATTTTATATTTCTTCTTTTGGAATTCCATAGTCCGACAAATATCTCTTTTAGTTTTTTTTATTTCCGTCTGTCTGTCCGTTTGTCATAACCATTTTGCTTAAAAGTTGAAATTGGGCATAGTTTTGGTTATTTATGACTATTACTGTATTAAAATAAAAAAAATTTAGGGAGCTTCCCACACATGCAGTGTTGGTAAAAAATTATATCCTCGAGTGGGGTATCACTGAATAGCTATTTTAAAATAATTGTCATTTATTTGGTGGTTTTTCAAAATAAAACAATGGTCGTGTATAAAATAGTTCTTTTACTTGAAATGGATGTCCCCTCCCCCACCTCTTGAACCTTCTTTTTGTTTAAATTACAAAAAATCTAGAATAATAGTACGTACATGATTATTATACGGTACGATATGCGGTTTAACAAATAAATATCATTGTCATATAAGGTCAACTAGTTCATGAGCTACAGCCGATCCAGTTAATGCGTAGTTCAACGATTTTGATTTATGATTTAAACACGTCTTTGTTAATGATCAACTTCGGCTGTCGGAATGGCTACGGAACGCTGCCTAATGCATAAACTAACACTCACTTGACCGGTATTTTACCATTAATAGTATTTATTGCTAAAATATTTAAAAAAAATACTTTATTATTGGTCTTCATAATGTTTTAAAAAAGAATAAATAAAAATAATTATTCATAATTTAAAGAAATTGGTCATCTTTGTCTTACTAATTTTTTTTAGCTCGTATTTACACATCACTTTGCGGCCGTATTAGTCCGGTCGTGGGACATTAAATTTTACTAAAAGGTTTTCATAATTCTAAAATTGTTCGTTTTTGGTGAGTGGATAGATAAAGTGCATGGTGAGCTACTGTCAAAAAGTTAGAAGTTTTAGTGCTGTGCTAAGGGAATGGCTTAGGTTTTTCTTAATATTTCGTGTAACACAGTGTATATAGAATTAAAATTTGAAATTTAATCCTACTAACATTATAAACGCGAAAGTATGTTTGTATGGATGTATATGTGGATATATATGTGGATGTTTGTTGCTCTTTCACGCAAAAACTACTGAATAAATTTTAATGAAACTTTACAATAATATAGCTTATGTACCAGAATAGCAAGTAGGCTATAATTTATAAAGATACTAGCTTTCTGCTCGCGGCTTCACTCGCGTAGACTATACAGTTGTATACTGATTTTGAAAAATCTTTCACCTATAGAAAGCTACATTATCAGAGAGTAACATGGGTTAAAACAAGGAGGAGTGGTAAAGGGAATGGGAAAAGGAACGTTTCTGTATTCCGGCCGGGCGGAGCCGACTATGACCGCTAGTTGGTTCATAATTAGAACTATCTTAACCTCACGTTGTAAAATTTTTATGAAGATAACATATGTCATACTACGAATATACAAAATTTAATAAGACAATAATTTTCAAAAATATTTTAAAACTTCTGAAATTATATTTTAAGACTTTCGGTGGTTACTCAAATCTGTTGGATGAAGTTTAGAAAGTCAAGTGGTGTGCTTCTACTATAACTTCATTTTTCTTTCATAAGATACACATTAATGAATTAAAATTGATAATTATCCAGCTGTATCAAAGCATTTGCTTACTACACAAAAAATTGGAAACATACTGTGGATTTTATACCAATTGCGCGAACATACGAATGATGCGCGAGGCGCAGGCTGGTGTGCAAAAATACCCTGTTGATAGAAGAAT
The DNA here is from genome assembly GCA_949709985.1 of Luffia ferchaultella. Taxonomy (NCBI): domain Eukaryota; kingdom Metazoa; phylum Arthropoda; class Insecta; order Lepidoptera; family Psychidae; genus Luffia; species Luffia ferchaultella. The sequence continues at coordinate 9,599,492 of OX453249.1, read as the reverse complement.
TGGTGAATATCAAGTCAGAAAACTAGACACTCAAGAAACCATATATTAAAGACTGCTGAAACTCGTAAAAATAACTTTAGCCAACGAGTCAGTTGATATATTATATGTCTAATGTACAGTACAGTCACGCGCAGAAGTGTCCTGAAATTATAACATAAAAGTCTAAGTACCTACCTATATACGCCGATTAAGTACTTTATTATCACAGTAGATAGGTATAGTTACTTGCAAAACTGCATCATAGTATCGGGTAATTATTACGTATTGATAATATTTCTCATACACTTTATTTTTGTACAATTGATATTAACATTTTATTACATTTATATGTATCTATATAAGTTATAGAAAATTATTTATTCGCGTTATACGTCGACTGATGGCTGCGTTTACATATATATATGACATAATTCGCAATGATAGTTGTTTAATACACATGGTGGATGACTATAATTTTGTTTTTTATTTTAACAAAAATCATGACACTATAGCACTTTTAATGTAAAATTGAAAATAATTTTTACACACATTTAAATTTATTTTAAAATTCAGAACAATAATTTCATTGGTTCTTTGTTACTGTCAAAAGTGTCATGAAGTCTACTTTAGTTACTGTAAGGTGTATATAAACGCTAATGAAATTCATTTATAAAATTCCACATGTTTTTGCATACCAACACATACCATATGTCCATTTCGGGCTGAAGTTTTTTTTTATTTAGTCTGAACGAAATTCAATTCAATAAATTCAAAAAACTTATTGAGCAATCATCTTTCCTATTTTTCAAAAATCCAGTAGAAGAAAATAAATATCAAATTTATAAACTCAGGAACTTCATTATTTTTGCTGTCATTATCGAATATACCATAATTTTTGTTCTGAGCCTTATACCAACTATTTTGAATAACTTGAATACAATTTGATAAAAAAACACAACAGATAGAATTCCAGAAGTTATAGTTACCTTATCACTGTAACGTCATTTTTGGTTATATTTTATAACTTGGTCGCTATGTTGTTCGACATCCGGTAAAGCATTTCTTATATCAGACAAAAATAATTAGAAATCCCCAATACATGTTTCTAAAAAGCCATAAATCAAGTCCATAGCGTTGGTATTTTCTAAAGGCTAAACGAACACACGATTTATGCGGGGTGCGGGTTGGTATGCGGACAACGCGCGCTTCTCAGATTGCCACGCTGCTGCGCCGGCGCTTATTATAGGCTTGTTCAGGTAACAGTTTTTGGAAAATATGAAAAAGTAATTGTTGCAATTTTGAAGTCGTCAAACACAACTAAGATAGGTAGCAGCTGCTATTTTAACCAATCAGCTTATACAGTGCAGTGCCCCAGCGGATAATTGTCTCGACACGTTGCGTTGGTTGGCAACGTAGAAGTAGTAAAAAATCATGATTTGCTCACTAGTGTAATTTATCTGACTTTCTTTTAGGTATATTGTTTAACCATAACTATAACCATAGAATACCTCATAGTTCTTTAACATAAAAAATAATTGTTGTATATATCTATTGTTGGTTATCAATGATAGGTGCTATAGTTTGTTTGTGTCAATTACTTGTACGTACTGTGGTGCATGAAAAAGCAGAATAAATTTAGAATTAAGTATGTCATAAAAATATATAGACTAATATTGATTAAGGTGGGTATGTGTTGTTTTGTATAGAAATACCATTTCCTCTATACAAGCCCTTCAAATAGATTTCTTTTCAGACTATGAATCGTACGAAACTATTAAAAATAACAATTACAAGGCAACGTGTGCACCACGATGTAGGCAAAATCATGCAATAAGTCCCTACGTAGGTATTTTATGACTCGCCCACAGCTACACTAATAAAATTTATCCGTAATTTGAACAAAATTTACAATTTGTATGTTTCTAATTTTTCGTGTGATAATCAAGTGCTTTGATAAAGTCACATACGAGCGAATTTATCAATTTCAATTCATCATTGTGAATGGTAGAAAAGAAAGGTGAAATCATAATAGAAGCACACCACTTGACTTTCTAAACTTTATCTAATAGATTTGAGTAACCACCGAAAATCTTAAAAAACAATTTCAGAAACTTTAATATTGTATTGAAAAACATAAGAGTAATTTTTAAATTTTAAGTTACTAAATTTTCGTTGTGTCACATATGTCAGCTTTCTAAAGCTAAATTTCTAATTATGATCCAATTAAAATTTCTAACTTGAATTCTGTGTATACACATTACGTTACACGAAATATTAGGAAATATCTGGGAGTTTTTTCAAAATTTCAAAACGTGGAACGTCGTGGTTTCTAACGATATTTTGAAAAAGCTTCATGTTAACTGTATGACGCTGCCTATTCTTATTATTTTTTATTTAAAAATACGAACAGAATACTCGACTCTGGCGAAATTGCTTTATATGCAGAGAACGCCAATAATTAAGAAGAAGAAGAAGAAATACCTAATCCATTGACAAAGCACTGCCGTTAAACTTCTAACTTTCTGACAATAGCTCACGGTGCACTTTATCTATCTATTCAGCAAAATCGAACATTTTTAATATTACAGTACGTTTTTTTTTTGGCTACGCGACTAATTTAAGACGTCATTCGTCTAAAAATTAATGCAAAATATCATGGCCATTGTTGCTACAAATTTTGTCATTCTTATCGTATGGCTGAACTGAAGCGCAGGCGACATTTACCTTTGGGAAATACCAACGCTATGGTCTTGATTTACGAATTCTTGGAATCAAATAGGTACTGGGGATTTCCAATTCTTTTTGTCTGATATAAGAAATACTTTACCGGATGTCAAACAACCAAGCGACCAAGTTATAAAATATAACTATATAATAAATATAGAAATTACGTTACAGTGATAAGGTGATTTTATTGATTTGTTTATTTGTCTCTTCAACAATAGGAATACCATCGCAGTACAAAAATACAATTCAGATTTTACATGTGTACTGACACATGTAAAATCTGAAATGTTTGTCTGCGCTTGGTTGTTTGACATCCGGTAAAGCATTTCTTATATCAGACAAAAAAAATCGGAAATCCCCAGTACCTATTTGATTCCAAGAAGTCGTAAATCAAGGCCATAGCGTTGGTATTTTCCAAAGGTAGATGTCGCCTGCGCTTCAGTTCAGCCATACGATAAGAATGACAAAATTTGTAGCAACAATGGCCATGACATTAATGGGCTACTGGCCCCATTACTTAAAGAAAAGCACGCTGCATGCGCTTAAAGATGCCCAGATATATTTAAAAAATACTCGTAGTAAGCTCGACACACAAGGTAATTGTAACATCTGGAATTCTTTCTGTTGTGTTTTTTGTCAAATTGTGTTCAAATTATTAACAATAGTTTGTATGAGCCTTAGAAAGAAAATGGTGGTATAGTCGATAATGGTAGCACAAATAATATAGAGGAAATACGTTTCTGAGTTTATAAATCTGATATTTATTTTCCTTCTGCTGGCTTTTTGAAAAATACAAAAGATGATTGCCCAATAAGTTTATTAAGGTTATTGAATTGAATTTTATTCAGACTCAATAAAAAATATTTAGCCTCAAATGGAAGCATGGTGTATGTTGGTACTCAAAAATATGTGGAATTTCATAAACTAATTTCATTAGCATTTATGAACATCTTACATTCACTTACATAGGCTTGATGACAATGATGACAAAAACTAAGAACGAATTAAATTATTGTTTTAAATTTTAAAATATATTTAAATGTCTTTAAAAATTATTTTCAATTTTACATTTAAAGCGATAGTTTCTTGTTTTATGTCGAAATAAAATACAAAATTATAGTCATCCACCATGTGTATCAAACAACAATCAGAATGAATTATGTCATACCTATGTAGACGCAGCCATCAGCCGACATATAACGGAAATAAATAATTTTCTACAACTTATATAGAAACATGAATAAACGTAATGAAACGTTAATATCAGTTTTATAAAAAAAGTGTTTGAGAAATATTATCAATACGTAATAATTACCCGATACTATGAGGGCAGTTTTGCAAATCTACTGTGCACCTTTCTACTGTGATAATAAAATACTTAATCGGCATAAGTAGGTGAGTACTTAGTCTTTTACGTTATAATTTCAAGGCACTTCTGCGCGTGACTGTACTGGACGTAACATCATTCGCATGTTCGCGAAATTTATACAAAATCCACAGTATGTATGCTTCTAATTTTTCGTATGATAATCAAATGCTTTGATAAGGACACATAAGAGCTAATAGCGAACTTATCAATTTTAATTCATTATTGTGTTTGTTACGAAACAAAAAGTAAATTACAGTAGAAGCACACCACTTGAGTTTCTAAACTTTATTTAACAGATTTGAATAACCATCGAAAGACTAAAAATATAATTGCATTAGATTAAATTTTTTTTTTAAATTTGTTTCATTTATTTTTAAATTTTCGTAGTATCCCTTATGTTATCTTTCTAATAATTTTACAATGTAAAGTTAAGTTAGTTTTAATTATGAACCAATCAAAATTTCAAATTTTAATTCTATATACGGCGTGTTACGCGAAATATTAAGAAATACCTAGCCACACCCTCAACGCAGCCCTAAAATTTCTAACTTTTTGACGTTAGCTCACAATGCAGTTTATCTATCTACTCATCAAAAAACAAACAGCTTTAGAATTATCAAAACTTTTTTTTGAATTTTAATGTCCCACGACCAGACTGTTATTTTTGTTAAATTTTCGTAGTATCCCTTATGTTATCTTTCTAAAAATTTTACAATGTGAAGTTAAGTTAGTTCTAATTATGAACCAATCAAAATTTAAAATTTTAATTCTATATACAGCGTGTTATACGAAGTATTAAGAAATACTTAGCCACACCCTTAGCACAGCCCTAAAACTTCTACCTTTTTGACAATAGCTTACAATGCACTTTATCTATTCACTCGTCAAAAACGAACCGCCTCAGAATTATTAAAACTTTTTTTATGAAATTTAATGTCCCACGACTAGACTTATTTTTTTAAATTTTCGTAGTATCCTTTATGTTATCTTTCTAAAAATTTTACAATGTGAAGTTAAGTTAGTTCTAATTATGAACCAATCAAAATTTCAAATTTTAATTCTATATACAGCGTGTTATACGAAGTATTAAGAAATACCTAGTTACACCCTTAGCACAGCCCTAAAACTTCTAACTTTTTGACAATAGCTCACAATACACTTTGTCTGTCCACTCATTAAAAAAGGAACAGCTTTAGAATCATCAAAACTTTTTTATGAAATTTAATGTCCGACGACCAGACTGTTATTTTTTTTAAATTTTCTCAATATCCCTTATGTAATCTTTCTAAAAATTTTACAACGTGAGCTTAAGTTAGTTGTAATTATGAACCAATCAAAATTTCAAATTTTAATTCCATATACAGCGTGTTACCCGAAATTTTAAGAAATACCTAGCCACACCCGTAGCACAGCCCTAAAACTTCTAACTTTTTGACAATAGCTTACAATGCACTTTATCTATCTACTCACCAAAAACGAAGATACTTGGAATTATCGTAAGTAATTTTTCTCTGGCTACGCGACTATATGTGTTGTTCAACAATGAAATTTGCATATCTTTTAATTTCAATTCACGTTACACGTAACATCGCAAAATAAAATATGATTTGCCATTTAGCGCCATCTACATTCAAACTAAAGAACGGTCGTCAATCAATAAGAAAGATTTTCACCGCTAGGTGGCAAAAATTTTCTTCATAACACTCAAAAACTGATTTTTTATAGAATATTTATGGACGTCGGTTCACCCTAACAAATTTATTACTTACGCTTTATTCATTAGTAAACAAACATGTGTCGTGATAGCGAGCTCGCTTCTTGTTCAGAGGGCCTTGGTTCAAATCCCAGGGCGTGCAACAAAGAGTTTCTTCTAACGTATGTACATTACTATCACTGACTCTGTTCCTTGGAGAGCAAGTCAAGCCGTCGGTCCCGACTGCCACCAATAGATGGCAATCGTTAATCTCCACAAACCCATATTACTTTAATAAGTAAATAATCATATTAGTATATATTAGAAGGATTTTTTTTTATTTTTTTCCAAATGCGTGTAATATATCTATCAGTCAATAATGTTAGCATAACTTTTTTTTTCTTAATAATAATATAATAATATAATAACGTATACATGACAACAACGTCTAGGTCCCAAACTAAGCATTAGTTTGTGTTTTGGGTACCAAGCGAAGACACCACATACATATAACAACCATGACCCGGTACCAATATCGATATTCATCATATAAATACTGACCCGACCTGGGATTCGAACCCGGGACCTCCAGCTTCGCAGGCAGGGTCGCTACCCACTAGGCTAAGCGGTCGTCATTCGTCAAGTCGTCAAGCGGTCAATATACTTACACGGATATAGTTTATGCTTAAACATTAATACACAAAATGTACTTATAGATGGTAACCTTGCCCTGTTTGGAAAGTGCTTCTAATATGGTATTGTCATAAGAACCCCATTATATACTATTATTACAAAACAAAATAACATAAAAACAAATAGACTGGTTCGTTGATTAAAATATTCAAATATTTATTAACAATAATGACACTAGTATCTGTACATAATATGCTTAATAGAAATTATGTCCTAGAAATAAAAGTAAAATATAAAAGCTTAAAAAAACATTAATTTCATATAGCATCAGTTGTTACAAAAGTACTTTTCATTACAATACTATCTTTTACTAGAATTTAAATACTTTTTTTTTACTGAAATATGTAAATATTTCATCACAAGATGCCCCGACGTTATATTGAAATCTTTGAAGGTTTTATTCAAATCTACCCGCCGACCACAATATGAGAGTGAGTTACCTACGTAATAATACGGTTTCTAGAAAAAAAAAATGTTGGGCGTTTTAATAACGTCCGTAAAAAGTTAATGTCGAAAAGATGACGTATATCTCCGTTATATTTACACGATATTATCCTCTAGGCTTTCTCGTTGAATACGAAATGTCCTGAAAATTGAAGGAATGCCGCGATTGTAACGATGTGTATTGTGTGACATGACTATAAGAGGAAAACAATAATGATCGAAAAATATATGCAGAGGCATATATATGATTTTAGGGTTACGTAATAATAATAAAAATGAGCACTCTCTCTTTTTAGGGTTCCGTAGCCAAATGGCAAAAAAGGAACCCTTATAGTTTCGCCATGTCCGTCCGTCTGTCTTTCTGGGGTTTTTCTCGGAAACTATTAGCAATATATAGATAGAATTTGGAAGGTAGGTGTAATCTATGAACCGCTATTCAACGACGTGGTGAAATTAAGAAAAACATTTTTTTGGGATAAGTCGCCATACATGTAATTGAAGTACGAAAAAAAAATTCATCGTACAATAACGCGAGAGGTAGCAAACGATAGGTCTTCAAAAATGATATCAAGGTTTCAACGATTTTTTTTTTATTTAAGTCAACAGTTGTTGAGACATGCACTCCTAAAGTCCTAATTATTGTTAGAGTCATGTGTCCCCCCCCAATACCAGCTAAACCATTGTTTTTGGATATGTGAAAACATTTGTTATTTGCATTCCTTTGTAGAGCTTATTCTCTTCACACTCGACACTAAAAGTCAAAGGTTCACTGTAATAAAATAAGTAATAAAAATCGTCTCTAGCTATCAGTGCGCTCATGTTACTCATAATTCATGACTTTTCGGATTAGCCGGAGAGGATCGAACGCCTTCTAAATAACTAACTAAATAAAAATGAATTATATTTATACAATAATTCTTAAATCACATAATAATAACGATTAATGGTTAAGTTCGATTAACGTCACGCTCGTTTTTTTATATTGTATGGTGGTACGGAACCCTTCGTGTGAGAGTCCGATTCGCACTTGGCCGGTTTCCTATTATAATTCATAACTTCTTCTTCATAAGCTTGTCCCGCTTGGAGTGATCTTTTGTATTATTTCGGTTTTAACATAAACCATGATAGCGGATAGGTGCATATTTATTCTTTCATCCCTTTCTTCCCTGTCTCTTCCTTGCCTTTTCAATACTGAAGGGGACAACTCACGATAAATCACTACAATTTTTAGCATTTGTCGTAGAGTAAATTCCTGAATCCGCTTGTGGTCCCGATTACGGTCCCGAATCCAGTTCCAATATCGGTCCCGATTACTCAATGTGTTCCCAATCCTAATCTCAATCGTATAGCAACTCAAATATGTTCCAAAGACTCAAAAATGTCGATTTGATTCGGATCCGTGGTCCCGACTCAATCTTGAATAATTTTGAATATTTCCATTCTCCTGCCTCGTCCTTTCTCCTTTTTCAACCTTCCCTTCCTTACCCTTTTTATTTTCCCTAAATGGAAACCCTAATTTAGTGTAATCGAAGCATTCTCTCGTTCATAAAAAATCATCGAAAAACATCTTTAAACTTGTCCGCTCATGTTCTAATTTTCTACAATGCTCTATTTTACTTTTCCACTTCTGAATTGATGTAGGTAACAATCGTACATCCATTATTATAGCTTGTACTTATATATATTATAGTCTAGTTATGGTGCACATTCAAAGAAGAAATATTGGTTTTCTCCCTCATGTCTATTATCAAATTAAATAAATATGCTATCCGACAGTGACCGCTAATCCAAATTTTAAATCCTTTTCGAATTTTACACTTTCAAACATATCTGTAGAGATAGATATATAATAATAATAATATCTAAGATATCTCATAATAGTATAGATATTATCCATTTAAAAAGAAAAATCTCGCCACTGACAATGCGTTAATATATTATGGTTTGATATATGTTTTTACCAAGCTATATAAAAATATATTATATCTCACTGTAGACTATACGATGTGATCTGAGTGATAGTGAGTTTAGATTACGAAGAAATGGAAAAAAAAACATACTTTTGTATTATTTTTTATTTATTATATTGACATAATACTAATACATAATTTGTATGAAGGTGTATCTTAATTCTAAACAGAATTGTCTGTACACCAAATCACTCATCATTTACAGTAACAAAAAAAAAATTAAAAAAAAAAAACATGAGCAATTAGATTTACTAATAAAATGTTTTGAGCATGCGATTCGTGTGTTCATTTCAAATGTTACTGGAAGTCATTTCATCTCTAGCATGTCTGTTTGTGTTTATATTGAAAGGCTATTATACTTAAGATGTACTATGTTTTAAGGGTAATAAAAAAATATTTAAACTGCTCAAAATGTATGTATTCAGAAATATATATATTATAAATAATTTTTAAGTATGTATATCAGTTGTCCGGTACCCATAATACAAGCTTTGTTTAGTTTGGGACTAGATGGAGCTGTATGGAATGTCCCAGATATTATTATATATTCAGTAAATGCCTACCTCATCGTGTAGGTATATAAAATCAACAATATACTGTTAAGGCGATCTTGTTAACACACTAATCAGCTCTATCTGCCACAAGCAGGTGGCACCTGACAAATCACGATTGACAGCCGCTGTTTGTGGAGCAGAACGACATTATTATTACCGCGTTGGAGAAAAAGGGACAGTAAAACGCGTTGCCTACACAATATCGCAAAACGACGGAAACAGGTGTCGAGATTTTGCCATGTAAATAACACCATTCAGCGACCGAAACGTTGACCTCTAGAGTGACGAAGGACCGCCTTACGCCTTTCCGCGGGATGCGGACATTTCCAGAATTTCAAGTTCTACTTATACTAATAAAGAATACGTGCCCCAGCTACATACGTAAAACGGACTTTTGCAAAGGAAACTCGGTATAATAAAAATTACTAACTTTCCGCCTGCGGCTTCATCCGCATAGACCACACGTTTGCACCGGGACAGCTAAAAAGAAATTCCGGATTAACCATGAAAGAGTAGCAAAAACAGACCAGACATGTTTTTCGCGATAGCCTCAAGGTACAAGCTGTCTCTGTATCGAATATATTCAAAATCGGTTTAGCAGTTTATCCGTGAAAACGTAACGTGAAAATGCGTTGGGTAATTAGTTACATTTATGTGTCTCTGTTTGTCTATGTATAGACTGGTTTTTTGATAACTATTTTCAGAACTTTGTAGGCAATTTGGATCACAATCAACCAAATATTTTGAAAACCTTGACGTCAGAAAAAATATTTAAATAAATTAAAAAGAAACTGACGATACAAAACTTATTAAATATTTCAAATACTTCTAAAACAAAAAGATTTACTGCATTATAAAAAAAAACTCTAAAAAGGAAATAATCTATGAATTTTTTAAAGTGTGAGACAATTTATTACATAGTATCAAAATAAATAATATTGTTGTGAATTGCATTAAATTGAACTAAGCGTGTTCGTATAATTCAACTTTAATAATCCTTTGTATATTCTCAACCTAAAGTAGGAATTTAAATTTAGTCGGATTTCGCAGGATCCCTCGATACATCTTATATTTTTCGGAATTTTCATAAAGTTATAGTTTTTGTATCGTATTATTCTACCAATGTAAATATAAAAAGCCTAGAAAATAATATAGTTTTTTTTTCACAATATACCTATTCCCGACGGCCGTACAGTAAATAACATCCGAAATAAAATTATACGAAAGCTCTCTTATGCCTCGGTCCACACGAATATTTGAAAATGATGTTTTATGAAAAATCCATAGAGACTGAAAGAAAAAAAAAAATATAGCAACAGTACCATATCATATATATCAATTTCCTATTTCATTTCGGATTACACACTCGATCGTATATTCGGTAAAGGTTTCGGGGGAGTGAGATCAAAACAACGCTAAGTCACTTCCATCGTTCCTCTGAGACGTTCGATTTTCGTTTTGTATGTAAGATATTATCTGTCTAATACATTGATAATGGTCTTTGAACAATCTTAAGCCCGTCTTCAAGATATGCATTGTCTCGATATTAATTAACTACTCGTGTTTCTGTTGCCCTAGTACATTGGATTAGCCAAAGGGACTTATTCTGAGCTTGATAGCATGTCGAAATGCGTTTTAAATCGAATTTGTGAAAATATTTTATTCAAAGAGCCATCACTTTCCAATTTTTTTCCTATCCGATCATTAAGACTTCATTTAGGAAAAAAAGTTGGTAGGTACGTGAAATTTTGATATTAAACATTAACAGTACGCACCAGAAATGGCTAGCGCAAGTGTAGCGGGTAGTTTTATCTTGCCAACGGCCGCCGAATGACGCAATCGTCAGTCACCTGTGCATCCCCTCGACAATACGATGAATTTGTGGCGCCATATCTCAATATTTTTGTGCTAAGTGACGCTAAAAGACGTGCCTGTTTTATTTTATTCTTTTATCCAAAGATCTACTTAAATTTGAACGGTCGGTGGTGAAAAAATCATCCGGTCCGGCATGACGCACAATTTTTAAAATTAAAAATTTTCTGATTTTAAGGTGGAGTCAGATTTTGGCGATGTATTTCTTGATTCGATGGAGGTAAGAATAAAGTGATTTTCTCGTGCGGGAACTTAATTGAGTTCTGTTATATCTTGTGCAGGTATATTTGAAATATGTTCTAGAAACACGTGATTTATACATTAGTGTTATTTAATCTTTAACCCTGATATCAACTGCCCGTGATTTCTCTTAATGACTACATGTGTTGTATTATTTTGGCTTTAACATGAATCATATTACAAATGATATAAAAAGGGAAAAGAGATATAATTAAATGAAAAACATCATAGACTATAGAGTAGAGAGTAGAGAAAATTAGACCTGTTTTATTTTTGTATTTCACTCCTATTTTGCCCACTTAGGAGACAAATTACCAAAAATCCTGTACACGTCTCACTTATTTTTTGACCGAAAAGCGAAATGCCAATTATAAATTTCAATGCCCTGGTTTACTCCGTAAGGGGTGGAATTTCGTAAATTTCTTTCATATTGGCTTATCTTATTATATACGTCACAAAAAAAAACCAACTGCCCAAATTTCATGTACATTATTAGCTTTTGCAGCTTCGGCTCTGTGTTGACTTGTCATTCAGTTATTAAATCAGCCAATCGATGAGGACATGTACATAGATACAAAAACTGAATGGAGATGATTTCAAATTGAGTTCAAACAATCGGAAATCCAACAAATTATAACTTGCCTATTTTTATATTTTCTTTCGTATTATTAATAAGAAAAAGTTTTAGATTGTCTTGGGTCTATAAAATACAGATTTAATACAATAAAAATTCATATTTATATAAACTTCCATAATTACTAAAATTTATAAACAATATATCTGTTTGCAGGGTGTAAACACCTGTATCAGAGAATACTAGATGGCCTACTAGTTTTATACAAAACGGGGTAGTGATACAAATGAAGCGGAGCCCGAAATGTTGTTATATCTACATTAATGTTGTCATATCACATATTTCTGGGAACGAAAATACTTCATAATTAAATTTACTTGTGCAAACACGGGTCGGGAATAGTTAAGAGCTTTGAGAGAGGAGAGCATATTTTATACGGAGGCGGCATGACATCGTAGCGTTGGGAAATCACGAACAGAATAAAAGTAACCAAAGCCCAAATCAACCCGAGAATACCTAAGATGAGGTCATCGATTATAGAATATGTATATATGGATATATGCACTGTTCGAACTCATAATTTCTTTTACTTCCCGTTAACAATCGGGAAATTATTATTTTCGGTGATGAAAATTCGATTTTCTAAAATGAAATTTTCATCAAATGTCAACCAAGCATCTTTTGAATTATTTATAATATAAAAATATAGATTTTTTTTCAAATACTTTCAATCTAACAAATCGGTCTATTCCAAAATTTTATTGGCATCAGTCCAAAAAAAATCGCGTCAAATATCGAAATTTGATCGAAAGATTTTCGTATAAGAAATTTTTTGAGAAAGTACTTTTTTAAATAATTTCTAAATGCACTAACCCATCAAAAGTGAGCTTACAGCTTTCGAAAAAGCATAACTTAATTCCATGTCTATGGAGTTAATGAACCTATTTTAACACCGATTGGTCGATTACATATCGAATTATTTCGAAGATATATAATTTTTTTTTAAATCGTCGATCTTTCTATTTGGCCGGTTGAACCTTTAATTAGCAATACTGAAAATACTGCGTCGAATGTCGCAAACCTCACCAATATACATATGTTTAAACTCGAAGAATTCAATGATTGAAAGTTGAAGTGAGTGAAAATTGCCGTTAGTTTTGAGTTAGTGTGCAAGGTCAATAGTTTTCCCATATTTTTTAACTTTAATAATCACTCCACTCAAGGTTTGCTTTATGTCCTAATCCGTTCGAGTCAACATAAGTATGTGAAGGTTTGTTTGTGTTTGATTTATTATTGAAGATTTTTTCTTGACAGTGCATAAAAAACAAATATCCTAGACCATTGTGTAACGAAAAATACTTGATTTTGAAATTCAGTGTTGGTCCGGTGGTGCCACAAAAACAATTTACAGAACTATTCCGAAACAAAGCAACAGAATCTCAATACATTTTAAACTTGGTAAAGTAAATTACCAAGATTATAAATATATTTTATAATTTTTTTTGGCTAATATAATTAATCACGAAGCATTGATTCTCCGGTTCAATATTCTTATAAAACTTACAAATGCCAATGTTTGCAACCAAAAATAAAATTGTCAATAAAGAGATATTCATTCTTAAATAATGTGCAATTTTAGTTTTATTTGAAAACGATTTTTTCGAATTCCATTATCTTTTTGTTTACAAAAAACTACCACAATCAACAATCGTATATTGTTTTTCATTGTCATAGAAAGTATCTATATATGTATACATTATATAAAAAAAGAATATTTAAGTATATATATCAGTTGTCTAGTACCCCACAATACAAGCGTAATACTTGCTTACTTTGGGACTAGATGGCGCTGCGTGGTCTGCTGCGTCCCAGATATTATTATTATTGTCTCTCTTGTAAAATTTATAATAAAAATAAGTATAAATTTATATCTCACCTTCTCTTCGCATATTTTTCAATATAAATATTTTGTAATATTAATATTGAATAATATTAATAATAATAACCCATAAAATAGTTTTAAATTATACATTTATGCATAGATACCAACTTATTTCTAAACTATTCTACGACGTCTTAGTCCGAAATGGTTTTAGAGAAGTCGTTACAGTGTTTACTGTCGTAGTTGCAATCTCCACTATTGGGGCGGTGGCGTCTCGCGTCGCTTTAGGCTTAGTTTGATTGAGTTGAAGCTAAGTCTTGTCTTGACTGTACCACTATAACCGAGACACGACTATGAATAATTACGTCTTAATAATAATTGATTTAATTATTATTAAGGTCGCTATGTGGAGTCGAAATAAGCTTTCCATGATGTCGATTAAAGAGCCATAGACACATAACAAGCAGTATGCGTTAAAAACTTTATAACACATGAAATTTTAAGCAATACTTTTAAATTGTGAACGGTTGCAAACGCTTAAGTATTTTCCTTCTTTACTCTATTGTCATCTCACCACTTTTTAGTTTATGGTTATCCTGTGAATTAAGCAAGGTTAATTAGGTATAATGAAATAAATTAGAACCGACAAATTATTTTTAAAAAATGTATATTTTTTATTAGAGTTCAGAAAAAATATCGTATCCGATAAACCACTACTGGGACAATTTTTATATTTAACCTTGTTTTAAGTTTCACAATACTCCTGCGGCGTATATAATGCGCTTGATATATTATGTGTTTCATCATCATCATCATCAGCACATTTTTACCCCACTGCAGGGGCTTAGGCTTCCCCCAGGGTGAGGAGGGGGGCTTGGAGCTTAAGTCCACCACGCTGCTCCACTGCGGGTTGGGAACTGTAACGACCGTCATCTATTGACAGCGTCCGGGACCGACTGCTTAACGTGCCCTCCGAAGCACGGTGTCAGTGGTAGTTATGTACTTAAGTCAGAAAAACTCATTGGTACACGCCCGGATTCGAACCACGGCCCTATGGGGCCTTATAAATTTGAGACAGGTTCGTTGCGCTCCGGGGCTACCACGACACATTATGACATTATAACATTATGACATTATGTGTTTACTAAACAATATATTTTAAGACTGTATTACAAAATAGTAATATAACGTGGCAAAAGCTAATTCAGAGATAACGGAATTATATATTCCCTATATATATTCAACATACCATGTTGCTCGTGTAAGGAATTTAAAATTTGTGAATATTTTTTTTTCGACTTAATTGTATATTTTTTTATAAAATTAGGTGACTTCACTTAGGCATGGGAATATAATATACCTATTAAAATAACCTACAATTTTTTTTTTCAAAAGTAATAATTTTTAATACATTGGAAAATGAAATCCGAAAGTTCGAAGTATAATTTTTTTTTTTGTAAATATATTATTACTCGTATGACTTAATTATTCTTTTTTGGTGGTATAACAAACCTTAATTAAATTTTGCGATTTTTATTGAAGCAATAATAAATATCAATATATCAATGTAGTTTGAATTTTTGGGCTAACGGTATCGATAACTCTAATATTGTGTGTCACTAATAAAGCTATGTTCTACGGTTAAAAGCAACCGTAGGGCGTAGCACCAATGTATTGTTCTAGGGCAGTCGATTTTGATGGTTTTTTGCATTACATAGGTATCACCTCAGAGCAAGTCTTTCAATCAGTTTACTGTTATAAGCAGCAAGAGAATACTCCAGGAGATATATTTCTTCAAAACAGTTTTTCATCATCTATAAGATTATATAACGATTTCGTTACCTATATGTATGTATACGCATGTTTGCTCGGATTTAAATTTAAAAGTTTTTAGACGGATTTTAACGAACTTTTTTTTAGGCTGTTGTATATAATTTTCTCTAGACTAGATAATATTTAATGTATATCAAAATGTTACTTTTTTACTGCTTAGCTGCTAATCCGATTTATATGTAATTAGGTACCTATATAGAGATAACTTAAAGCTTCAGAAAGGACATGGGACCCTTTTTACCTCGGGAAATGTGTCAGAGTGTTTACCCCTTTTTCACAGATAAACCGATGATCAGATCTTGATAAAAATTGGTAAGGAGTTAACTTGCATTCTAAAGACCGGTATAAGTTATAACTTTTTGCCACGGAAATGTGTTTGTATGTTTGTTCCCGTTTCATAGTTAAACTTCTAAATCAATCTTGAAAAATTGGGTCAGAAGATAGGTTATACCCTGGAGACAGACATATAGTTCGTTTAAAGGTGTAAATGTGTGAAAATGATAAAAAATAAATCTAATCCTTATTAAAAATTTCTAGCCAATATTCAAATGGTTAAGAAATTATAAAAGGGGAATGCATGGAACAATGCATGGCCTATTATATTAAACATTTACTTCAAGTAATAATTCTATTATATTCTGAATTTTTAGAATGTAGTTGACAGCTATTTTTATTTTCAAAAAATGGTGCGCAAAACATCATTATATTTTATAATCCATTGAAAGGAAATTTATTATGTTTCAGTAAAAATCACTAAAGACGATTTCAACATCATGCATGGTAAATATATCAAAAAAATATTTTGTACTATGTATCACCACCAAAAACAATTAAGTAATTAAATATTAAGAAATATATTTTAAATATTTAGGGTTGCTTTTAACAGTTTTGAAAATTCATTCACTAACTACATAATAAAAATTGAAATATACTTAGCCAAAAAAGGTACACGATTGGTGCAAAAGACTCCGCCTAGATAACTCAAAACGCTACTATTTAGAACATTTCATACGGGTCATATTACTTCCACGTGTATTTACGTACGAAATCTATAAAAAGAATATTAAAAACCATTTTATGTTGCAACGATTCTTAGAAATATATTCATTATTAATTTTAAAAAAATATTTTTTTTTATGTGTGTATTTAAAGATAATGACGAGTAAATCATAGTTCAAGAATGAACCAGTCAAATTGAAACAGACATGTAAAAAACAAGATAATCAGATAAAATATGTAAAAAATGTCAGATATGATGACAAATTTTACTCCGATACAAAATACTTACGTCGTTAGATAACGTATAAGCTGTCACTTGGAGTGATTTGTATCGCAGTTCGATAATGGAATGGATAAAGTAATACGTTTCTTCGTCGAGAGTTGAACACGCTTGGATCAATCACGGGGATTATTCCATAGTTATTTATTGGAGTGGAAAACGCGCTTGGTACTATATACTCACGTAGGACGTATTCTAACAAAAGTTTTTTTTTTTTATGAAGCAAAAGGTTAAATGTTCTTAAAAAAATAAAATAGCTAGTTAGATGCCCTTGTATAATCAGCATCCATTTGATATTTATAAACAATAAAAGTATTAAAATGAAATTATATCAGAATCTTATTACGTTTTTAGAAGTGGAATTTCAAGTAATGCAATTTTCGTATGAGAAACGTTATTTTTTATTTTCTTTCATTTTTTTTTAAATTAAAGACGGCGGTATCTCAGCGATTTTAGGGAAACATTTAAAATTATTAAGATATACATATTGGATTCAACAAAAATACTACTGCAGAAATAATTACCAAGTCACAGCTATTATTACACAATATATGGATTATGACACAGATGTACCACGCCACAGTGGACAGTATTTATTAACCCTATTTTGTAGGTGTCACATATAAAATTGTGGCAACAGCTATTGCTGTTACCACAATAGTTCTCATTTACAGATTTCATGCTAGACATGACTATCCAATAACATTGAAAATGAACACACGAATTGTATACTCAACACATTTTATTACACAAATAAATATTACAAACTTGAAACAAACAAAAGACAATTTAATCCCCCTTTTCTGCGAAACTATATCTCTGGAAGTTAAATTCACCTCTGTAACCTTTCAACTTCCAGAGACGTGACGGATTCCACCGTTTCGGGGTTTTCGTTGTCGTATCATTTGAAATACATTTTCAATGTCAAAGTACAAGTAAAATAATTAACAATTAAACTCACGAACGTTGTATTACAGAGCAAACGAAGAAGAAAGGTAATATATACCTATCAGTTGGCAATCTCGACTCGTGGGAGAATCCACAACAGGCGAGATTAATTAAGGAGTAGGCAGAATTAATACCTACCCTGTCTCCACCTGCGAAATAAACAACGCTTAATAATTTAACGAAATGACAACATCATTTCTTATACAATCGCAATAAATAACGAATGTTTTATGTCACGCCGTCGGACTACAATTGGGATCACGATTTCATCTCAATTGTATAAATATATATTACATTATATGTCTATTATTGATTATATCATGCGTATTACAATTATAATAATAATTGTGAAATGTCAGTAGCCAATAATGGTAATGATGTCGAAATATATAGAAATAAAAACATCAACTCCACTGTAATTTGTAAAAAAATGTGGATCGATATATTATTAGCGATTATTTATTAACTGATACAAAAGTTATTAAGAAGAAAAGTCAAGACACATAAGACAGTAGAAACAATCAAACTTATACCGCAAGTTGAAAAGGTATAAAAAAATTCACGTACCCCATCGTGTAAGTTAGGATAGCACCTAGGATAGTCACTGAAAATCACTGAAATCATAAAATCACTATCAATAAGTCTGTCTTCTTTGCTTTTCAGCCGTGTGATAGAAAAACTTGAAATATATATACACTTGTGGTCGACTAATTAGGAATACTATGATAGTACTGAAAGGATAAAATTCTTCTTCTAGGCCGGATGACCTTGGATATTTCTGGGGATTAATCTTATTTTAACACTAATATTAAAGATCACACTAATGTTATAAACTAAAAAAGATAGCTGCCTAAATATTATTATTTCAATAAATTTAATCACCACTAATCTTGTTTATAAGGACAACTAAACTAGGGACACATATGAGAACATACAAAATAAGATAAATGGAAACGAATTAAATAGAAGCATAAACTTATTTTTATCACTAGTCACAACTAAATTAAATTTATTGTAGTACAATTTAGTATCCAGTGTGATTACTATTGTCAGCTATAACAGACGATATTAAATTACCACATGTTTTCTATTGAAATGTTGTTCCAAGCTTCTTGACATGTACCATAGAGCAGTGGTTTATAGTTCTAGTGCGTCGAGTTGATACTTTTTCTTGGCTTCGTACCACAAGTATTCAATAGGGTTAAGATCTGGGTTATTTGCGGGTCAGTCAGTACCAACATGGACGACTTTACGACGAAAGCTTTGACGGATTTCGTTGCATGTTTTGGATAGTTATCACGTTGAAATATCCATATGACAGGAAATTTTTTTTTCAGCCTTTGGCATCAAAGTTTCTTCTCATATGTTTTATGTTGATATTGATCAAGGATGCTTTATATTTTTTTAAAAGCACTCACTCCATGTTCCGAAAAACTGCCCCAAACTTCTATATTGCCTCTCTACGTTTTACTAGTTTTCTTGTATAATTGGGGTTAAATTACGTTTTCATTGATCTCGTCACAAAACAATACAGTTTTTTACCTAAAATATATCCAATGTCCGTGTTTTCTGTCAAACGCCAACCGTGCTATTATATATTCTCATTAAAGCAAAGGAACCTTTCGCGCAACTCTTTCAAACAACTTTGCCTCTACTAGGCGGCGGCGCGGTGACTCAAACAGTTGAATAGGGTAAATACCTATTGATCTGACTTATGCCAACGTCTATCTAAAGTCTGTACCTTCTAAGCCCAGATTACTTCTAAACCGTTAGTTGTATTAAATTGTAAAAATTTAAAAAACCACTGGCTCAAAGAAAACTAACCTTTAAAAAGTGTGAAATAATACAAGTTCATTCATTGTCTAATGATTTTTGATCCTTAAAGGCGTCTGGGACCGCTAATTATTAGGTATTTCAAGTTTATCTAGCGGTCCCAGACGCCTTTAAAGATCAAAAGTAATTAGACAAAAACTTGAAAATTATTTTTGTCTGTTCATGTTTTCACGCTTTTTAATGGTTAGTTTTTTTTGTTTCGGGTTTTTTTTTTTAATTTTAAATTTAATTTTTATTTCAAAATTTTTAAACCTAGTTATTTTGTTAAACTAATTCATACATGATCAGACGAAAAATAATTTTCAAGTTTTGGTTTTCATTTCGTTAGTTAATATTCCTCATTCCCATTTCAATATAGTGTACATTATTTTACTAGTCAACACTTTCATTTGTTACCCATATTGAGGGATTTGTGAAAAATAATGTGAGTGATTCGCCATTTTGTAGTGGCGGCCATCTTGGATTTGAAATTTGTCATAGTGTATAGTATTCTACTAATCAATTCCTTTCATTTGATACCCATATTAATGGAGTAGTGAAGGAAAATGTAATTCACCATTTTGTGGTGGCGGCCATCTTGGATTTGAAATTTGTCATAGTGTATAGTATTCTACTAATCAATTCCTTTCATTTGATACCCATATTAATGGAGTAGTGAAGGAAAATGTAATTCACCATTTTGTGGTGGCGGCCATCTTGGATTTGAAATTTGTCATAGTGTATAGTATTCTACTAATCAATTCCTTTCATTTGATACCCATATTAATGGAGTAGTGAAGGAAAATGTAATTCACCATTTTGTGGTGGCGGCCATCTTGGATTTGAAATTTGTCATAGTGTATAGTATTCTACTAATCAATTCCTTTCATTTGATACCCATATTGATGGAGTAGTGAAGGAAAATGTAATTCACCATTTTGTGGTGGCGGCCATCTTGGATTTGAAATTTGTCATAGTGTATAGTATTCTACTAGTCAAGTCCTTTCATTTGATACCCATATTAATGGAGTAGTGAAAAAAATTATCTAATTCGCCATTTTTTGGCGGCGGCCATGTTAGACTTCACTTCACTTCACTTTCTTTCACTTTCACTTCACGGCCATGTTGGACTGCTTTCATCAAACATAGCTAAGAACACTCCCGACTAATTCACCTTTCATATATAAAAGTCTGCATCCAAATCAGTTCATCCGTTTGGGAGCTACGATGCCACGGGGACAGATACACAGATACACACACACGTCAAACTTTTAACACCCCTCTTTTTGCGTCGGGGGTTCATAATTTAAATTTAATTAAAAATGGAAGTAACGATGATTTTGTATTGTTTTTTTTTTTTGTGAAAAGAAGTGATTTATTCCATCTTAATTTCGAAATTATACAATAATAACTTTTGAATAGTATCTAGGGAAAAGATATGAAATATGTATTATTATGTATGAAATAGATTATTTTGGGAACATTACAGCACCTTCTATTTTCTCTATTATAAAGCTTCGTGAAAATAGTCATTCCTTTACACCACATCTTTTTCGTACAAGATGACAGATTGTGAACCCTTAAGTGCATGAATCGGATTCGCTCTTCTTAACTTTTCTCCGGCTCTTCAAAGTAGAATTAACGCTCTGAATTTGTGACAGCTTCTTAAGATTAAAATGTGGTTGGAAAGACTTAATTTAATGAAAATATTTTGGTTTTAATACTGGATCGGTTTTGTGGTTGTATGTTTTTTTAAATAGACTTTTTCATTCTCTTTTCCTCTCACATAACATTGTTTAAAGCGTACGATGTGTTCATTTACATATTAAGCTATACGATGTTATATTTGCCTGTAGTAATATATTTGTTTCCAATACCTATCGTTCACTGGTAAAATAATTAATACTGAGTAAATATTATACGAGTAACATACAATTACACCTCGTTCTGTGTTTAATTCTGATGCAAATCACATCGTGGTGTTATTGAATTTGCGCAGGCGCAGCTGTTCAGCTGACGGCCTGTGTCGTCAGACCATTATATTCAATGTCAGATGACACATATTTGAAGGTCTCGCCAGTTTATTTTTTATTTATTTTAGGAATGGATAACTAAAATTGCAAGGGTTCTATCACAAATTATATTGATATTCTGGTTTTCGAACCGTTTATTTATGTTATAGACATTTGGATGGATGAGGTAGCTCAAGTAGACTGACATTTTTTTATTAAAAACATTAGTTTGTTCTTTTAAAGAGTACTTATTTTTAAACAAGGATTTTTGGAATAAAAACCATAAACAATTGAATCCTACTTAAGCGACAAGGTTATAAGCATATGTACATATATAATATATATGTATACCTATGTCGATAAATTTTATTTATTCGAGATGTTTTTAACTTCTTTTTCGTTACTAAACAAAATTTAAAATTATTTAGTGGGAATCATTATCATCACCATATTTTCAAGTCTCAAGTATTGGAGTACATTAAAGTACAGAGCAAGCTCTCCTCAGCATTAAATCAAGGAGTCTGAACCACAAACTCATCGTGCTGCCAGTTCAGGCTGTTTGGTAACTTTTAACTAATACCGTCACATAAATAATGAAGTAGGCAGAGATTGTAAAATTTAATTGCCTCTAATTAATCTAATAATATTTACCTTACCAATAAATGCGTAAATAAAATTATAAATTATTTTTGGCACAAGCATATCACTATATTCAGGAAGATAAGTCACTTGTTCACACCAAGTTGTTTTAGAGGAACTAATTTTATGAGATTTTAATTACACAGAAAAACTTTAATGTTTTATTACGACGAAATATAGTACCTAATACAAAAGCGTTTTGCCTTGGAATCGAAACTACATTCATAGATTACCTAGATCTAATAAGACGATTATTGCACTAATAAGATCCGATCGTGAGGAGGTCAATTTAAGCTACGATTTTTTAATTGTAATTTTTTAAACTATGTAATCGGATATAACATCATCGATAAAAGTTCATAAAACACATTGTTTGGTTTTTCCGTACCTTAGAGAAACAACGTATAAGAAAGAAGTGTTGTATAACTGCACCGAGAACTATTGCTTATTAAATTTAATTGTCTAGTGATTAGTAGATTACTAGGGTAGCATACTTATACGAAGTATAAACTTCAAATTCAAGCCAAAACAGTCAGGTCTAAAAATATATCGTATTAAATAATGCGATGATAGCACTGAACTCTCTGCGCGTCTCTCCGACTCGCACTTGACAGGCTTTTTAATGCAATACCGTTGTATATCGATTACATGGCTTAAAGGAATTTTGATTAAAATTCCACTTCCGTTCTCCGGACCGATCTAACGACAATTACATTGTCGAAGTGTCTCTAACATTTTCGCGATGGATGTATATATTTATCGTCCCGCGCCTTTGTCCCTGTAATATGTCGTGAAACGTTAAGACTTAATTGATTCAGTGTAAGCGCAGTAATGTACGTCGTTCTCCTGTGTATTAGTTTACAAATTCGTCGTAACAGAATTTTTAGGTTCGCCCGTAACAACGTCCAGCGTTCAGCAATGCGTGTTTATTTTGAGACAGTTTGTTTCGCGTTATTTCTGGCCCTTCCTGTCTTGCCGACGACGTCTGCAAATTTAAGGGCATCTGTCGTCTTTATCGCAGAAATACGTTACTGTTCGTATATTTGACAAAAATATTATATTATCTCTAGTAAGTAATAATAATAATCTGTACCTGAGACATCTTACGCACGGCTATCTAGTCGCAAATTAGGCAGAGCATGTCTTATCGGTACTAATCAACAAATATATACTTATTTTTTATAAAAGACATCTATCTACATTTACATCCATGTTCGGCTAAACATAGTCCAAAAAAACAGACCACATAGACGTTATTCAACCATATAAAAAATTTCCAGTGAGCAGCAGGTAGCACAAACTGACGGTTACCGAGAAACATGTTTTAAAAGTAACTTTTTTGTCACTTATATATTTTTCATAGGAATGAGTAAAAACATTTAAAGAGAATTACAAATAAAAGTAATAAATTTTTAAATCGGGTTCACTTGCTAAATTAATAAAACACACGAGACTTAACTTGGACAGACAATATTTGTGAAACAGCTGATGAAGTCAAAGATAATGACGAGAAATACAAAATATCATGAATATATCCAAAGATAATCGAAAACGGCGAATTGGTGAGACGTAAAGCTGAACATCTGTTAAGGAAAAGTATTAAATATCTTAATATTTGACCATTAGATACTAAACAAACAGACATGTTCATGTACACAAATATTTGGTGCTGTAGTTAGGGTTTCTAACCACCCGACAAATCGGCCACTCGGATTGACCATTGCTTACCAAAATACTTACAAAAATACAATTTTTAGTATGTAAAATTGAGACTATATCATTCGATCAGAAAATAAAATCTATTGGTATAATTTCGAAATAAAATTTACTAAATGCAACATTGAAACAAAGAAAACAATAATATGACAAATTCACACTTAATGAACATAGAGCACAACCTAATTCTAATCATTAACACAAAGACTTCATAACTATTTGCAACTCTACATAAACGTCACCACCCAATAATCTTCTAATCAAAAAGTCATTGACACTACATGTTAGCTCAATTGAACTCTATCACAATATAGAAAAGTTATCAGTAATTTCACACATCGAAATAACAAAAGTATAATTTAGTCATGACCGTCGCGTACCTACAGGTCACTGTCGGGATCTTTATCTTTACTATCGTATTGTGCAAATGTATCACGAGTTTAACGAGTTTACTTGCTCGCTAGTGACGGCGTAAAAGATTTGTTTGGTAAACTTGAACGGCTGTCAGCGTTACCGAGAAGAACCAAAAATCTCAAACAAATATTTTACGTTATCGCTAGCGATTATCGAAATTTATAACTACTCGAAACGCATTGTTACTGTTGTGTAAGCATTGTATGTTTCTACACCTTTTATATGCGTATTACTGGTAACTTAATTAAATTGTGGTATCACGTTACAGGGACATAAAGTAATAGCGTGGGAAACAAGTATAGTTTTATTATAAAATAATGCGAGTTGATAATGAAAACCATTTTTTTTTTCACTTTTATATATTAACTATATAAACTAAATTATTGGTATATTAGGGGATGACCTTTAAATTTTGGGATACGTCTAAATAATCTAAAGAATGAAACTTTTTAATCCTTGCCTTGTCATTAAAATGAGGTACACAAGATTGTAAAATTACATTTAAAATTGTGCCTTAACTAGATCAACAGACGTCTCGCTAATAAGTAGTGACCTTCCGTTAGATAAATAACGATTTCAAACATTAACGCTTCATTAGAACATACACGTCATTCAAGCTATGCAACACTTGCGTTATTTCCATTCAGTAGATTATTCTTTATTAATTGTATAAAAGACAAAATATTCCAGGTTGCATGTTGTTCGTGTAGAATCTATTGTAAAATTAGATTATGGGTGCTCTAAGTTTCTGTTTCTCTTCCCGTTGCAACGCTTCTATGAAATAAAGCTGCTGCGACGTTTTTATGACTGCAGAACCGCACAGATCCGTTGCACGTTTTGTAAGTGTCCATTTCGATAATGTTAAATCATACCTATATATTTACGAATACCAGTATATGCCATATTTTCGTGTACATAGATAAGTACGTGGAAATATCGCATAAACCGTTATATAACTTGATTTTCAATACGAATCCTTATCAATAACTAAGTGCTTAAGGGTATAGTCATTCAATCCGCGGTTTCAAATTGGCATCGCTATCTCCATTCCAATCCCTCTTCCCCGACCTATCCCTGAGTGACAGAGATGACAAGAACAAGTTCCCAAAAATATCGAAACAGCTTGCGGTCATTTAGAAAGAATGTCCTTAAGGCGGTACGTTTTGTTTTTTTTTTTATATTCGCATTAATAATAAATTTATGGCTCATTATTTTCAGAAACGAAGAACCGACGGAAATCATGTTTTTCAGGAATTTATTCTAAAACAGTTAAACAATATATTAAAAAAAATATCCACTTTGTGACAGTATTTACTATTACATAATTTTTTTTCTGTAGATATTAATAGGTACAGAATTACAGCTAAGTTTAGGCACGGACCGAATCCTCTTTTTTGTGTGAAAAGCTTACGCCCTTAATATGTGATAAAATCTACGATACTGCAATAGTTTGTATATTTTAAATTGTAAGATTTAAACTGCAGAATATCGAATACTAATATAGTTATGATCTGGGGGCACCGTGTGTGCTCCGTTCTGCAAAACGCACGGTAAATATTCCACACGTTTATTTCGCCAACAATAATTTACAGCGTAGTATTCCATAATATTAATTCGAAATCTATACGTTATTTAGACTACTTATTTTTTTTATACTTGACGTTTGTTGTCTTTTAACTATGACTTCCAATCATTCATTGTCAAGAGAACTAACTCGTCGTCAAGTGCGTCATTTTCATATTTGAAACGTATTGGTCGTTATAGTGTTTTTCAGGAAACTTCCATAAAATTTAATTTTCTGTCACTTGGTTTACAGCGTCCTTTCTTGTATAAAATTTTGAAGGGTGAAATATGTCGAGGATGGGTACTAAAAGATATTTTAATGGAGAGGCAAAACTCACCAAAATCGCTGCGTTAAAGGTGTTTATTACGTTCTCTAGTATACGAGTTTCCACCGCTTTTCAATTTCCCGACTCTATCACGCCGTTATCAGCTAGCGCGAGGCACTTCGTTCGGCTCGGCGACCAGTCCCTCCGCGGCGCCCGTAGAACGAGCACGCTATACGACACATATATCAGTATCGCACGAGTTTCCCGCGCGATCCGCATACGCGTTATCAACGACGCCCAACACAATCAACATGTTGATATAACAACAACAACAACAACGGTGTGTATAATATACGTGTTTAAATATCTCTTATTAATGGATGTAAAATTAACGATAAATGTGTCGCGACGGCCCTCGCGTGTGCGCGTGATCGGATTACGGAATCGTGGGATATATTTGTTTTTACGAACTCTACGTGTTTTAAGGGAAGACCTGGCCTTCTAAGTGTTTAGGGCCGTGTCAACTGATAACGAAGAAGGCCGTCATGATGTATCAGATAACATACCTAGATTGAGGATGATTTATTATGTAATTTTTTTGGTAGAGTCAATATTCACTAACCTTAAAATATTTTATATTAAATTTACTATCGTCCGCACACTCGTATGAAGGATGTTATTTTTAAATTGTTTTTGTGCACATATTTTTCGCTACATAAATTGGCAGGGCAAAATGCAATAATCTGTTAATATTTTTTTCTCTGTTCATAGGGAAAAATACTAAACTTCTTAAATTCTAGTTTTTCAGTAAAAACACTAAGGAATTTTTGAAAATTTTACATTGCGACCAGTAACTATTCCATTTATTAGGTGAATCCCGAATATTAGATATTAATAATAAATAAATATATATATAAAAACAATAAACTAAAGAAAATTTTCATTGCATATACAGATTTCGACGGTCAGATGAAAAATTTTGGTTTCAAAATAATGTCAACAAGAAAGAAGCGTTCTTCTATTATTTATATCTAATTAATAAAATTTAAGAAGCAAAAAGTTAATGTTCGACTCGAATACGTTATAAATATCCTACCAGCATAAATGTATTTGTTCTCCCCAAAATTATTACAAATCTAAACGAATCTATTAAATATTTAGAAATTAAGTGCAATGTAATTAGAAATAATAAAACTAACACATTTTCATAAATGTTTTAGATTACACCAACAATCTTATCATATTAACATTTTATGATTAAAAAATGATCCACATTACTTACAACTCTATATGAAATTCCATATCACAAATCTTTGTTCAGCAGATATTGATTAATGGAAGTTGTTATCACTGAAAGCGCTTCGTGGGTCAGCTACCAACAAAGAGCTAGGTCATGGTCGGGCCCCTTTCAAAATATAAGTCGACTAAAATGTTACCGCATAATGCTATTCTTTGATATTTGGTTGAGAAAAACCACAATTTGTCTTCATGAATTTAGTTATCAATTAACGTGTGTAAGTTAATCACATTTAAATAGCGGCATTAATTTATAATAATTAAAAATATTTTTACTATTAACGTCAAATCTAAAGTAGCTTTTTTTTACAAATTATCTAACTTATCAAACAACAAATTAAAAAAAAAATTATACCTTCTTTATTTAACTATATATAAACAAATAAAAGCGCTGTGGTGGCCAAGTGGCTTAAAGCAGCTCGTTTTTTATACAAAGACCATAGAGCCGATCTGGGCCATAGGTTTATTGATTTATATTTTTTAATTATAAAACTTAAACAAATAATACTCAACAACAAAGTCCGTCGATCGTGCCAATTCTGTAGCGCTGGAGGCTACAGACATCCTGCACCGGACCGGACCGGATGGAGAGGGGCTGTATTCCAGCAATAGAAGCGTGAAAACCTTACAAATAAAAATGTACAATGAATGTAAAACTTATATGTAGTTCTATCGTACTTTAGAACACATTAGCTCTAGCGATATTAAAATAGCTTACGTGATGACAGCTCCGTGGCATGTCAAAAGGCTGCACTCTGACCTTTTTTCGTCAATGCCAAACCTTCGACAGCTTAAAGTTTTAATATTCAGTCATACGGTAACCCGTATAATCATAACACTATTACGAAAATGGGGGAATCATGTCTGTACACATTAAAGGAATTCGAATGATTGGACATCGGTGAACGCAAATAAAAATTTAATGTTTTTTGTCTGTTTGCTTGTACAGACAGACGCCTGCTCTCATATCTCAATACCGCCCAAAACGGTCGACGGGCGAACAGAAGAAACGTATCTCATCAATGAATCTACCATTCTCGCCATACACGCTAATTGCAGCAGACTGAGTCCCCCCATCTTACTATAGGGGCAATAGGGGCCCGCACGCACGATTCATGTCTTTTTTCACAATTTTACCTGCTATCCGAAAGTGAGCAAAATACAAAGTGTTCAAATTAGAGCGGAAGCGGCTGTACGTCCAAAGCTTAAGAACTACTGAACCGATTTTGATAAAATTTTTACACGCAAATAGATAAAATTGCATAGATATACATCACTATGTATATATCATAGCTAGGTATGGGCCAAATTTAATCAAACGTCGCATTCAATAATATAATAAGGCAAAACTGAGTTTCAATATATAGTGTGTCATCACGACTGCTTTTACACGTAGGAGCAGAGCAGTGAAAAAAAAGTTTTCATTTACTGAATAGAAGAAAATAAATTTCTAAAATATTAATATAATTTTTAAAAGAAAATGTTATAGTTAAAAATATAGCACTCAAGAAATAGTAGATAATATTGCGGAAACTAAAACGAAGAAGTATAATTAAGTATCTTACGGATATATATGGGATATAATATTTGCGGGTTGTCCGAGGTATCATTATTATTACATAATTTAATATACATAATTGTATATATCTAATATATAAATATATTTTAATATACTTAACTAAATTATCGTGATAGCCCAAAGCGCAACGAACCTGTCTCAAATTTATATGGCTCCATAGGGCCATGGTTCGAATCCGGGCGTGTACCAATGAGATTTTCTGACTTAAGTACACAATATCACTGACACCGTGCTTCGGAGGGCACGTTAAGCAGTCGGTCCCGGACGCTGTCAATAGATGGCGGTCGTTACAGTCCCCAACCCGCAGTGGAGCAGCGTGGTGGATTAAAGCTCCAAGCCTCCCCTCCTCACCCTGGGGGAGGCCTAAGCCCCTGCAGTGAGGTAAAAATGGGCTGATGAAGTGAAGTGAAGAATTAAATTATATATATCTACAGTGGCGGCGCTCTATTACTCTATAAAAAGGACATATTTTATTTCATTTTGTACTATATAAGACTGTAACTAAATGATCTTATCATTTGTAACACCGGATATCTCAGCTTCTTGGAAATACGTGCCTAATTACGTTTTCAACAATCTCATGGCAGAGCAACTGTTTGAATTTTTCGTCTGTTGATAGATAAACCGCGAAAGGTAATAACTATTTAAGACTTATAATCTGCCATCAAGTGATGCCTATATGCAAAACACCGGATGAATAACGACTTAACTATTTAAAGAAACATATCTTCTACAGCACCCGTGGTCGTTTGTTACCGTTAAACTTAACCAATAAAATAATTGTCTCAGGTGGTGCCTATGTAATGCAAAAAAGCGAATCAAAAACTGTCAAGCTGTTGCAAAGAAATTTATCTGTAGTTGCGCCCCTCCGTGTCCTACTTTTAAAGTTTAAATATAATCTTAAAAAAAAAAAAAATTTAAGTAGTTTTTGCGTGATACTCGAACGAACAAACAAACAAATAACAGATTACGGTTTTGTAATACGACTAGTGGCCGAACGCGGCTACGCACGCGTGGCTTACATTTACGTATTCGTATATACCAAGGGTTGATTTTACGGAAACATTGAAACATACGAATTTTACCTAATTTGGAGGCTAAATTTTTATAATTAAATTAAAAATCTTAAAACCTAACATTGGTTTAATACCAATTTACTTCACAAAAGGACCATTTTCACATAAATTTATATCCTCTAAGGGGGGCTTAAGTCTAGAATTTTTTTTTGAAATTGTCCCCCTAAGAGGGTTTCCCTTAGAGGTGGAATTTTGAAAAAATCCTTTATTTTTGGAGGCTTTACAAAAAAATTGAATGTCCAAACGTGTGATTTGTTTCAGCGGTCTTTAAAAATTACGGGATTCTCCGTAATTTTACTTAATTTACTAATGTCCAGGTTTTCTACTTTAAGAATCAAGGAAGTCTCGTACAAACTTTCAACTCTCATTTTACGCCCTTAAGGGTTACATTTCCAAAAATTTCGAAAAGTAAAATAATTAGTTTCTAACCTAAAAGCCAAATACTAATCATTTTCATGCATGTAACTTCGAAAATGACAGAGTTTCACACAAACTTGCATCCCCTATTTTACCCTAGGGCAGAATATAAAAAATCTATTCTGTGAATGCTTACGTAACAAAAGGAACCTATGTCCAAACTTCGTGTGATTCGCTTAGGCGGTTTCTGGCGTTGATGAATGAGTAAGTTAGTGGTATTTTGATTTTATACCTAGTTGGGTCATAGGTTTTGTCATAAGCTTTTCATTTACGATTTCGAATCCCAGGTCAGGTATTTATATGGTGAATATTGATACTGGTACCGAGTCTTGGTTGTTATATGCATGTGGTGTCTTCGCTTGGTACCCAAAACACAAGCTAATGCTTAGTTTGGGGCCCTAGATGTTGTTGTATTAAATACGTTATTATTATTATATTTCGTATATCGGCCAGAAATATATTGTCTATGTTTGAATTTAGATTTATTCTAACTGATTTAACCCTTTGGCGGCGACATATTAATGAACAATTATATGAACGTTCTTAGTGCATTTACTATTAAAGTACGGATTGACTAGATGCCCTCTTCTGCGTTTACCATCTAACCACTCATACTCTAGCTAACTAGTGCAAGATGGCGAGTTTCAGTCCGCGAGGTCCCCGCGCACCGGTTTTCACTCCTGCGAAATTGCGTTTGACATTTTTGATACTGTGAAGTGACATTTCTGTCTCTATTAAAATCAAACGCTGCTGTAAAATTTATTTACTCTATGGTATTTAAGAATAAATAAAATACATGAGGATCGTTATTATGTTCGACACTGTTTACAAATTATATATTAACTGGTTAGGTAAAATATAATTCTTAAACAGAGTCGAAGTTATGAATATCATAGTTTGAAACCTTTTTATTTTTTAAGATTCCATAATCGAAGTTGAAGGCCTTATAACTTCGCTATATGCATCCTTCCATCAATCTTTCACAAACAATGCGTTTAGGATAGGTTTGTAATCATAGAGAAACAAAATTGACAGCAGCGTCTATTACATACAGCAGACAGAGGTAACGTTTCGGTCGTTCCGTCCAACCGCCCAAACACTAGTTTCTGGTGTATGCGTTTCTGGTTTATAGAGGTTGAGCCGTCCGCAGAGTTAATAGATTAACAAATTTTGTAAATTTGTAAAATTGTAGAGGTTTGAAACATGAAACCTCTTTGCAGAAATTTAAGGTGTATAAAAAGAAAAATATGAGTTTTGACTTTAAATGGAAAATATAGTTGTCAATAAAATACACTAACAAGAACCTAAATATAAAGTTTTATTACGTTTCATACGTTCCCTTACAATTTTGGCGACCGTGAGGAATTGAAGTGTATTGACAACAACCTGGAATCATGGAAAAACTACGTAAGAATCGTACCATTCTACGGCGACAGTTCACAAGATATGCCAATGAATTTGAAGAACTGATGAAAAATATGGAATTTGATGATCCTTGTATTCCTGAGCATTATCAAGCTGTGTTATATGTAGCTGAACAATTATTTAGCGTTGATGATGCCATAAAAGATGAATGGATGCGTCAAGAAGCCGTAGAGGAAGAACTCGAAATGTACGAAAAAGAATGTGATTCCACGTTAGAATATAGGCAACGATGGATAAAATTAAAGGTACGTTACGAAAAATTATCTATCAAGAAAACATTTGATTCTATTAGAGATGAACAAAGCGCAAGCAGAGAATCAATTAGGTCGTATCTAACTACAGAGAAGAAATCAAAACTGCAGACTTCCAAAAGTTCCAAGAGCGAAAGTGAAGAATCTCATAAGTCAGTTAGACGACGTTTCCGACTACCGAAAATAGAACTTTAGAAATTTAATGGAGACGTCAGCAATTGGTTAGCCTTTTGGGGACAATTTAGAAAGATTCATGAAGATGAATCCATAGATGATGATGACAAATTACAGTACTTAATTCAAGCTACGGAAGTCGGTAGCAATGCTAGAGAACTAGTAGAAAGTTCTCCACCATCAGGTAAAAATTACCAGAGAGCAGTAGAGGAGTTAAAAGCGAGATTTGCACGTGACGATTTACTAATTGAAAACTACGTGAGAGGTTTGTTAACTTTAGTATTAGCCCGAGATAAGTCAAATGATAGATCACTTCGACAATTATTCGACAAAATATCTTCACATTTAAGAGCGTTAGAAACTCTCGGTGTTACGACAGACAAATATGCTGCAATGCTCTACCCTATGATTGAATCGGCTATACCCGTGGAAAATTTAATAGCATGGGAGAGAATGAGACAAACAGACGAAGCTGACCGACTCATGGGATTACTAGAATTTTTACGAAAAGAAGTCGAGAGTGAAGAGAGAATTAAACGAGCTAAAACTGAGTTCCCAAATATGCTCAAACAAGAAGATAATACGAATTTTACTAAATTACCTACTGCTTCGTGTCTTGTTGCCAATGAAGGAAGAAAAGAAAAATCATGTATTTGGTGTGATAAACAATCTCATAACAGCTCAGAATGTTATAAAGCATCACAACTGACATTAGGCGAGAGAAAAGAATTTATAAAAAAGAAGAGAGCTTGTTTTATTTGCTTAAAAGTTGGTCATAATGCAAAGAATTGCAAAAGCAACCCTAAATGCCTCACATGTTCAAGAAGACATGTAGTAATCATGTGTCCAGGGCTGACTAAATCTGTAAATAAGGAACAGAAAGTGAAGCAAAAGAATAAAATTGATAGCCAAGAGAATAATATGACCGCTGAAGTATTAGTATGTTATAAAAATGTTACAACCTATCTACAAACCTTGATGATAGAAATAATACACAATGGCAAGTCTAGGAAAGTACGAGCTCTTCTAGACAGTGGTGCACAGAGATCGTATATAAGAAAAAAGATTGCTGATGAACTCCATCTTGAAGCTATTGACAAAGAAAAAATCAGACATTGTTTGTTTGGAGGAATAGAAACAAAGACAGAAACTCATAATGTCTATGAGATAACGATACAAAATTTAGATCAAGGTTATAGTTGCAAGATCACTACACTTGCACAAGAAAAACTGTGTGGAGTTATACCTAGAATAACGGACGTACGTATAATTGAACAATCACAGATGCATAATATAACTTTGAAAGATGTCGAAGGAGATTGTACAATTGATGTTTTGATAGGAGCAGATTATTTGGGTTCCCTATTGACGGGTAAAATAGTTCAATTTGAAAATAATTTAACGGCTATAGAAACAAAATTCGGTTGGACTATTCAAGGAAAGAAAAGAATCGATAAGTCTCATTCAACATATATGTCTAACATCACCTTAAATGATCCTTGGAAATTAGATATTGTAGGAATTAGAGATCCTGTTGAGACAAAGACCAGAGAAGATATTGCACTAGAAGTAAAGTCCTTTTTTGATAAAACGATACATTTAAATAAAAAAGGAAGGTATGGGGTACATTTGCCATGGAAAACAGGTCGTCCAAATTTGATGTACAACAGAAACTTTGCTGAGAAAAGTAAAGAAATTGAAACACGGGAGAAGGATTATACCACCCATAGGATATCCAAATTCGGTCGTATCTTGGGAATTCCCCGGAGATTAAACTTATAGATGAATGTACCTATGTTGTGTATGTTGTTTGGAGTACCTTTGAAATTTCAATTTATCTTTATTATATAATGATAATACCTACTGGTTTGTAATGTTGCAATATTTTAAATTCGTATATTGCAAAGTGGGGAGGATGTAGAGGTTTGAAACATGAAACCTCTTTGCAGAAATTTAAGGTGTATAAAAAGAAAAATATGAGTTTTGACTTTAAATGGAAAATATAGTTGTCAATAAAATACACTAACAAGAACCTAAATATAAAGTTTTATTACGTTTCATACGTTCCCTTACAATCTTTGGGATTTGCATCATTTGCGTATAACTTCTGGAAAAATACACGTCCTAACGTAAAGAACCATGGTTATTTTTTTTCTGCCTCTTATATTATAATGGTCTCATGGTAATAATGGCAGGATGACAGGATGGCAATCATGTATACAGCGCTGCGCAATAGGCATATCTGATCGCATTTGGGTGCACGCGTCATCACGCGTTTCTAACATGTGTTGATTTCTGTGGTGGCGAATTTAGTAGCATTTTTTTAAAATTTTATTCAAAGTTAATTATTTAGTTTTATTTGGTAGACATTTATATGATATAGATTTAAATTTGGTAATAAGCTCAAATATCTAATTAATAATAATAATAATAATAACACACACAATCACAACAAATAATAATAACACACACAATCACAACAACGTCTTGGCCCCAAACTAAGCATTAGCTTGTATTATGACTACCAAGCGAAGACACCACATACATATAACAACCAAGACCCGGTGCCAGTATTAATATTCATCATATAAATACTGACCCGACCTGGGATTCGAACCCGGGACCTCCAGCTTCGCAGGCAGGGTCGCTGCCCACTAGGCTAAGCGGTCGTCATAATTATTTAAGCCCCTTAGACCACTTTTATTTGGAACTTTCGTTGGCGAAATATGAAGCTCAGAGTAGAATTCGCCACTCTCTGGATGTCTAATTCCATTGTCAGATGATTTCGTAAAATTTTATTGCTTCTTCTTTTTTAATTCATTTCTTGTATATTTTATATTAAAAATTTAATATTGTGTTTAAGAATATACAGTTGAAAATCTTTGACAGTTCGAACATATAATATATTCTATAACACGTAAAATTTTTACTTTTTGTGTTTTAATAACTAAGCGTTAGTTACATTTCTGTCAAAATTGCTATTTAAAATTGAGTCTTGTGCCTAAGATAATACGCTTGAAATCACTAGACTGTAAACAGAATATATTCCTTAATTTTTTTGATAAAAGTGAACCAAATAGAAATAGGATTATATATTGTATGTAGGTACCACTTTGTACACTGCTAGCGGCAACTTTCACTAGCAACAGTGTATATTTCTTAATTTATATGTTAGTGAATTTGCTATGTGTCCTCCCTCAAAAAATATTATTTCAACTATTTATTTTCGTATCCTACATACCTATATTTATTTATATTTATACTTATAATGCAGTAACAATAGTATCCTGAAGATGATCGCTGCCAGACCAGACTGTTCCTTCAAAAAATACTGGGTTTGGACAGCTATTGGTCTGATTAAATAATATTAGATAATTTCGTTTTATTTTGCTTTGTAACAATAATACCTTTTATTCGTTTAATTTTGTAATATCACATCATTTTATTTAATTAAGTCATAGTGTAATAAAATTATGTATTTATATTAGCTTTAAAATTACTATATAAATAAATGTTTAATTATTCATTTTATTTCTTTATTCACAAATGCATCAGTCGAATCGCTGCTAAGTAAATTTGACAACAAATTAATGTTTGAAAATGATACAATCACGATGACCAAACAACAGAAGAGCTATCAAATATTGACCATTAAATGAACAAACGAACGAGTTATATACTTCACTTGGCCACGATTAGTACTGCCTATTAACACAACACTAGGAGAACAACCGTTCGTTCATTAACTACACAGAAATAGGTTGCATTTGGAACGAATGTTTTAAAAGTGAACGTTCTTCAGTATTATATTTAATATGTAGACGTAATACAAAGAGGTCGTGAATAACACGTCCAACGATACACTGGTGATCGACATTTTATTGGTTTTACGGCGTTGTAGGTGACACCGCAAAGTCGACCTTAAAAAGCTACCAACAATAATAACTATATTACAATTTTTTCATGAATATAAAGTAACAAAGCAGATATTTTATTCGATACAATGTCACTAGAGATATAAACTTCAGAACCGTTACCAGCTCCTACATCAAACATGTTATTAATGTAAAATTAAAATACTATGTGACCCGTTTAGGGAGGAGGGTGTTTTCAAATTTACACGCTTGGTCACTGAAGTGGGGGGGGGTCTTAGGTCTTCATCACGTACTCAATATCTTCTAGGAAAATAATACTGAATAAAAGACAAAAAGGCTTGTTTTGATAAATTAAGTTCCTGTCAGAATAAGTTTTTCCAAATATTTTTCACTTTTAGGTATGTAATTGTAGGTATGCACTCACTCTTGGCGTCGTGTGGCAAGTGGTGCCGTATTAATAAAGACAAATATGGGGTACATGATTTTTTTAAACTTTCTGTTTGCAAAAAATATTTAAAACCGTGTTTACGAGGACGGAGGGGGTCTTGGCGTATACTGTGGCGTATACTGAGTGGTCACCGAGAGGGAGTAGGGGGTAAAAAATTGTAGAAAATGGGTCACGTAGTATGGGCACGTTTCCTAAGCTCTCTTAGTACTTGTGTGGCAAAATACCATACGGTTTAAGTAGCTATGAGGAACTCCGAAACTTTTTTTGACGACTGTCTTGCTATGAGTAAAACTTATATCTAATAAATAAAATTGTTTAATGTTAAAACCAAAATGCTGAAATCATATTAATGAAATGGTCGGTCAAAAAGATGTTTTACCATGGAAGGGGTTAGGTTGATTGAGTTTTCATTAAACTTATTTATTTATGTTCTCAATATATCGTGTTCGGATTTTCCGGGATAGAAGAAAAATAGCTCTAATGAGTTTCACAGAATTTAGTGATAGATTTTCACAGTTGTACTTAAGCACGGAAATTAGTTTTTAATTTTTTATCAATTTTAACTAATATTATGAAGATGCTTTATGAAGAATGATCAAATTGTTATGAACTTTAGGACAGTTTAGGACTAGTATAGCGTTACAATATTATTGGTTTTATAATCGGCACAAGATGTTCTTCTGATCAAAAGGAAAATGTTGACGCATAATATAAAACACAAAGTTTTACATCTGATACAAGTTGTTACATACTTAGTGAAAACCGCACAAAACAAATCACTTCATATTATAATAAAATAAAGTCCGCCGTTGCGTCTGTCTGTCTGTCTGTCTGTGTGAACGTGATAAACTCAAAAACGACCGAATGGATAGGCATATTATTGAAACCAATGGACAGAGTGATTCAAGAGGAACGTTTATGTGTATAATTTATTAATGTTTTGTGGAAATTTGTTGAAATATGGCGATTATTGTTGAAGAAGTTGGATAAAAATTAAACCGGCGAGGAGATTTCATGGAAAACGCTGCCTAATTCTTTTGAGATATAACAATATAATGTATTGAGGAATTGTGTCTCTTTTGTAGGACTAAAGAAAAGTCGGCGATAGCATCTGTCCATCTTTTATATACCTATTTTTATGTTTAAAAAAATGGTGTCATGTGATAAGGTAATTGGAAAGCAAATTAGACGAATACAGTATTAAACCTTATCAAATTAAATACGTTACTTACCTCCAGCATTCATGCACATTATGATTGCCCTTTACACTATACAATTCAAATTAATATCTTAGGAGCTATCGCGAAATATATCACGCGATAAGCAGCTGGCCACCGCGCCGGCCGGCCATACTGGACGACGCGACACGCATGGTTAGGCTCAAGTTATGATGTTGTATACAAAAAAATATTGTAGTTTGTTTTTATGTATTTATTCTTTACTTTTTCAAATATTTATAGAATTAAAATAAAATGCATTAGAAATACTCAAAGTAGAATGAATGAATTTACGTAATATAAAACGTGTTTAAATTGAACGACTATATGTTATATACTTTTTAAAGTAGAATGTTTTATTGCCAATCGTTTACCTACATATATAAAAGAAAATGGTCTCGAATATAGTTATTAAATGTCAAGCAAGTGCTAGCTGCGCCTTGAATGCCGTCAACTTAACGTATAGTTATGGGAAAAACTTAATAGCATAGATAATTTAGGTCGGCAATCGCCCTACCGCAGTTTATGGGCCGGCCCAGTCGATAATCTGCAGTACTCAAGTGTATGCGAAATTTCAATATATTTTAACAATACCTATCTATCGATCTGTGTAATTTAGTTGCCAAGCATTCTATGTTTATATTTGATCTAGAAAAATTTAATCATCTGACAGTAAAAATATACAACATTCTCAATCACGACAAAGAAAATACTGTTTCTCTGAAACTATATAGTAGTGAGTACAGAATAGGTTAGAAGTATTATGTTGATACATTTGTATGGGAATTAATGTCGTCGGTTTTCTATGGATATGTTCGTAAATGTTTGCAAATTAACTTTTCGTTTTGCATAATGAAACGTTTGTTCAGCAATGAATCAAAGCCGAACGACATGATGGCTATCAATATAAATCCTGTGCAATACACACATCAGTCTGATCATCTTTATGACATTCTTAAGCTATTCTGATTTCTGTTGTACCTACATATTATATTTATAAATTTGAATTTTGTTTATAGATAGACAAAAGATGTTTAGAAGATCTAGAATTTCACTTGAACTGACAAGACTGTGTGTGTGCTTTTAATATATTTTAAATAAATCTATTATTACAATTTATTTTCAGGAATAGGACGCGCACTAAATAAAAACTTTGGCGGGCTAATAGGTAATTAAAATAATTCACCGGTCCGCTTCTAACAAAGTACCCAAAAGTGCTAATAAAGAGGCACTTAGTTAAAATTATTACCAGCGGAATCCGACAGGACACCATTGATCTCAGTTAGCCCTATAAGAGCATGCGTGTAATCAATGAATCATTTTCTGTCATAGTGCCCGTAAATCAACATAATTGGTACTATTAGGCTCCTTACGAGAGGCCGGCGCTTGTAGTTGTATCACGCAAGTGTATACCGACCACATATAATAATATTTCTTTTAACAGACCGGTTGAAAAATTAACTTATTTTAGTACTGTCCAATAACTTTAGGAAAATCAAAATATGACGGATATAAAAAAATTTAAATTGTGTTATAGAACGCATTCTTATAATTTTATTATTGGAAGTAAAGATGTAATGATCTTGCGCACTAAGACTTTCGTTAAAACCCAATATGTCGTCGTCATATCCATCTGTTATACTAATCCACCTTCTTTTTCTTCTTCTTGGCGTCCTACAATGTCCTGTCACCTGTGTTGTGATGTTCACTAATGTCACTTTGACAGCTTTTGTTTTATGTAATCATAAATCTTATTACCGAAATCGTTTAGA
Organism: Luffia ferchaultella; assembly: GCA_949709985.1. Lineage (NCBI taxonomy): Eukaryota > Metazoa > Arthropoda > Insecta > Lepidoptera > Psychidae > Luffia > Luffia ferchaultella. The sequence continues at coordinate 9,559,483 of OX453249.1, read as the reverse complement.
GAGTGAGTTTGGATCGAGGTTATCAAGTGTCATTTTCTAAGACTACAAGTGTCACTGACGCGACTAGGCGACGGTGTAGTCTAGAATGCAGTCCTAAAATAACCACCTGACACTTAAGATCAGCATCCGTATTCTGACTTAGTGCAACGCCAAAATGGCGCCAAACGACTATGGACTATAATACAGTACTGATTTTGAAGTAGCGCATAATCAGCGCAGTGCAGAGAGATCTACAAACAAAATTATTGTAGGTACCGATTAGGTTTTTATTAAAATTAAATTAATTTTTTACGTTCTAGTAAAAAAAAATGGCCTTTTTATTCCCCTAACTAATTGGATTATAATCCTTCATTTAGTCAACAGGTCATAGTGCATAAATTTACTAAGCGTTGATACATAATAGCAAGATAAACTTATTGTTATGCATGCTAAATAAACACTTATTAAAATATTCTTAATTGAGTTTTATTAGCGTATGAAAACGAAATAAACAATAATCAAAGAAAATTAAATCAAACCCTACAAACTAGCTTTATTTTAGTCTTCTATTGCTACTATTCTGAACCTATTAGGACGTAACTATCTTAAAGTTCTTTTTTTCCTGAGACACTTTGTGAGATCAGATATGAACTTTGCTGCTATTGGCTTAAGGTATATACAGCAAATGGCAAATTGTATAGCAGAATTCTTTCCTCAATTTATTGTACTTGTTCCAATGAGTCAGTCAGCTGGCCATTCATTACTGCAGCGTGTTGGGAGCGGTTAAGTCCATTTTACTTAGTTAATGCTATGGCTTTCTCTATTCCTTCGGGAACTTTTCTTTTATTGAATAAGATGTTACTTAATATAGTTTACACCAAACACTTTGTTTCTGTTTCTTCTGTATTCGAACATTACTAGCGCTTGCGTGGTCTAAACCTTTCTGTTATCTACGATTTCACAGATTTTTTTTAATATCCCCCACTGGATACATACAGAATACATCCCACAGGAATGAAAATTTTGCAGATATTTTTTCTCGTTTTCGTTCATACTTTTAGAGTTATTCTTCGGTACAGAAAAGACTTTCTGCTGCTCCTTTACAATGTATGGTATAGTGACTGAGTCTTCGACCGTGTCTTGTTCTAATTTTCCGTGGAGTTAAGATGTCCATATCATTACGTAAAAAAGCAACTGATTCTCTTGCTTGGTTGTGAAGTGTAAATTGAATATTTTTCCTAAGTAAAAAGTAGCCAAAGCAACCCCCACCGTTTCGTAGCGCCGTTATCTCGTGAAGAAAAAGACAGACGAAAAACCAAAAAAACAATATGTATTAGAGTTAAAAAATCTGCTTTATCCCACTGATACATTTTCGTGGGGTACTTGCAGATGCTTAACAAGCATATTGACGCGTGAAAGATTTACGACTGCCAAGTGAATGATGTCCGGCAGTAATGTAAATGTGCGTATCCATTATCAGACGTTATACAATTAAGAGTACAATACACGATCAGTTGGGGCGCGGTCCACTGTCCCACGGCGGAATTGAGCTCTATTTGCTGCGTTGGCCGGTCGCGCGTGACGGCGCACCCAACGTGGCCACATAGGTTTTTTAACATGAAGTATTTATCCTCACACATGCGTTAGCTATATCTGTTTGTTGTCTCATTCTTTCTCCTTTGTAAAATTAATTACTGAGCCCGTTAATATAAACATGACGACCGCTTAGCCTAGTGGGTAGCGACCCTGCCTGCGAAGATGGAGGTCCCGGGCTTGAATCCCAGGTCGGGTCAGTATTTATATGATGAATAATGAAAATGGTACCGGGTCTTGGTTGTTATATGTACCTATGTGGTGTCTTCGCTTGATACCCAAAACACAAGCTGATGCTTAGTTTGGGGCCTAGACGTTGTTGTGATGTATACGTTATTATTATTATACAATTTTTTTTAAATTCGTCATTATTTAGAGAATTAACCAAAATCGTAACGAAATTTTTTTAAGCTCTATATATATTTGGTCAATTTTGACCTTGGTCTAAGTTCCACATATTTTTGCTCTCTTAATTATTATTATTTTTGCATATTTTAAATAAATGTCTTTTTGGAAGTCGTTTAACATTTTGACATCTAAATATTTTATTAGAATCTACGGCTAACCTCATTCTAAAGTCGTTTGTTAAATTCATTAATTGAATTCGTTTCACTCACGTGACGTGTTAAATATATATCTTATGTTATATGTGATGTGTTAAATATTTCAATGGGAAAGTATGAACCACTTATATAATTAAACAAATGTGGATCATTTATCGTTCTTATGTTGTGAAATATAACGTTCTGTGGCTCGTTAACCTCGAATTTCTATGCAAAAGAATCTCCCATTTGCGTGTGTTTTAGTTTTACATGTCAACCATTGAAATTTTTCACTAGAATAATTTTGACACCAGCTTAGCGTAGGTACTGTAAAGGGTGCAGTGTCAGTTTCGAATATAGAACTAAGTCCACTTAATTCTGTGGGAGGGATCGCGAGACGCCTAGCAAGAGAGTCGGTTTATCAGCTGCTATTATCAGCTCTGCTAAAAAGCGCGTTATTCTATAATAACGTTTTCTATGCTTTCAAAAATAATCATGGTAGCGTACAGTATCAAAACGACGCCGTGAAAGAGGGCCTTGGCTCGCACCTGTGCAGCTTTAAGTTCGTTCTCTCGAATATAAAATATATTTATTTTTGTCTCTTTGACTGTTGGCCAATTCGATTTCACGGGCCCCTGCTCAGCCAACACTCTAGGGAGTTGAATTACCTGTACCAACCTAATTTAATTATTTGCATTCAATGCTATTAAATGTAAATAAATGTTTATTTAAATTTCACAGAATAATTTAGGCACTCGTGCATTGCAATATAGTCACACGATTTAATGTAAATATAATGCGTAAGTTGATAGATATTAATATTTCAGTCAGAATATATCAGTGTTCCATTTATTATAGAGAAGCAGTTTATTGTTCAAAATGCAAATATTTACGTACCTACGAAGTCCAAAAGATCAAAATTTTAATTTTTTAAATATTAGTATCTTTAATTTTATGAATCTAAGTATACGAACAGGTTGTGGAGTCGATGATCCATGTTTAACTTTCTTTGAGAATTCCTCGGCTAGTATAATATTGGTTTAACACAGTTGTAAAATGACGCATGCGTCTTGACCCAAAATCCTGTCTTAACATTTAAGGTATATTGAGTTGTGTTCCTATGTTTTTTTGTTTACTTTTATAAATATAGATAGTTTAAGTGGTACATTATATGTTCTACATCAAGAAAGTTAAGTACTTATCTGTATTTATTGTTGAATTACAATGATAATACTAAAGAGGATTGTGCTGTGACGAATTTCCGTACAAACGGCGTTAACGGTTTCACCCCATTTAACCTTAACTGATTGACACGACAAAATTATATGGTATTCAGACGAACAAAAAATAGATTCATATGTTTTTAATTTTTTTATTATTTTGATACATCATAAGAAAAAAAATTAAATGCGCAGAATTTTTTTTTCTGGAAATTGTTTCAATTTTCACAACATGTTCAACATGAAACGAATTGCATTTTATCAACGTCTCATCTAAATTCATAACTTTTCGATTTTGTTTTATGTTTCGCAACATATAAAAATACAATTAGTTTAGTTTCATGTTGAACATGTTGTAAAAAATTAATTCAAAAAGTAAAAACGGATAAAATTACATTTACTGATCTGAATACCATATTCTTTTTGCGCCAAACGGTTAAAGTTTAATGGGCTGCAACCGTTTAACGCCGTTTGTATGGAAATTTACTACTACACAATCCTCGTAAGTGACGATCAAGAACAATAAAATTATTTGACGCAGTGAATACAGATCCCAATCGGAATTCGTATCGTAATCGATATTGTCCGATACTATGTGTTACGGACCGGGCCAGCTTAGATGAGCCCGGGGAAGGGTTGTAAGACGCCATACGCGGGGGGGTTTACGCACAGATGGTGGTGAACTTAGACGAGCCCGGGGAAGGGTCGTAAGGTCGTAGGACGCCGTGCGCGGGGGGTCAGCGCACACATGGCGCGGCGTTGGCGCGGCCGGGCGACAGGGACACGCATTCCTCTTTGCGCCCAGTCGTTGAATTACTGCTTGCCAAGTCACCACGCACATTGTTTTAAGTCTTGTACATACTTTTATATAATGTTACTGTAAATAAATTCGGTAAACTGCCGTATCGATTAGTGCTTGGTTTCATTGTGCCTACCAAGAGTTTAGTATATACAGTCCACTCTACCGATCCCTGACAGGCTATAGACCATCGCCCACATAGGCCGTCATCCACGTTGTGCAAAGTCTACATTTTGGTCGCATCGAGCCGAATTTGGAATATAACATCTACCAGCTGCAGAGACAATGGAACGACGCTGCACAAGAAGCACAGCCAGGGCAGAAGCTGTCAGTCGTCCGACAGAATCAGGGATCATCGAAGACACAAGCACTATCGCGTTTACCGAACTGTCGCAATTTCCGTCCACCGTATTACGCGAGCCGCCAGCGCCGCCATCGACTGCAATGCTGGCGCCGACGCCAGCTATGACCCATGAACCCGGTGAACTCGCTAACACCCGACTACGCCGCACGAGGTCACCAGCACGATCCGTCGCACGATCACAGGTGTCGACCGCGTCGTCGGTTGCCCGCCGCATCAAAGAAGCGGAATACGAAGCGGAAAAGCAGATGGCGGAGATCGACAGAAGGTTAATTAGGAAAAAATTAGAGATGCAAATATCGGCGATCGAAGATGAAGAGCAGAACGTCAGCAGCACACGCGGACCGCGCGATGAAGAGGCGAACGCACGCGTCAGTAGCTGGGTAGAGCAGGCGCAGGGGAGCGAAGGGCACGCAGCCGCGCGGCCACATGTCGAAACGGAATCGACCCCCTACCGCGCTGCCACAGGTCAGAACTATCCTAGTGACGAATATGTTCAACCTCAGACACGACGGGGGGAGAGAGGGGAAGAAGCGCACCGCGCCCCCTCTCCCGAGCGCCCTCCTGGAAAGTCGAGTTTCGGAGGACTAGATGAACTAGTGACGGCTCTGACAAATATAAGCTGCGCACGCCCGCGCCCGCGACAAACCGGTGAACTCCCCAGTTTTGACGGTAATATCGCTGACTGGCTGCCGTTCAAGGCCGCGTATAAAGATTCTACAGAAATGTACAAATATACAAGTGCTGAAAATATAGCCCGACTGCGCGTCTGCTTAAAAGGAGAAGCGAGAGATGCGGTATCGTCACTATTATCAAGCGCGACCGAACCGAGCATAATAATATCTACTTTAGAGCTGTGTTTCGGTCGTCCTGAAAAGTTAATATGGAGAGTGATAGACGAACTTAAACGCCTGCCGCCAGCAGGGCCGCATCCGGAACAATTGAACAAGCTCGCTATTAAAGTACAGAACATCGTACATACCATCAAAAGCGTAGACAAACGGGGCTATATATACAATCCACAATTAGTGGAAGAGATAGTACAAAGATTGGAGCCCCATCTACGCACAAGATGGTACGACTATGCCGCGGCCGCCGAAGCAAACGACGACACTAGGCCCGAAATAGTAAAAATATCGCATTTTCTAATGAAAGAAGCCGGCCACGCACTGAAATACGCTACGCACACACACACGCTTGCCGCCGCCGGTGCGAGCAGTACAGAAAGACGACGCGCATTGCCCCTGCCGCCACCCCGCGCCCGAGCGGCCGCGCCCGGTATGGCGCGCCCGCGATTAGAACGCGTTCATGCCACAAACACGACACAGGACATAGAGCGACGAAATGCTTGCATTTGTTGTGGTGACGAAAACCATAAACCTACACAGTGCCAACAGCTGCTACGCATGACTCCAAGCGCCCGATGGGAGTGGGCCAAGGAGCAGCGTGTATGTTTTAAATGTCTAAATAAAAGGCACAACCGCGACAGATGCAGAGAAAAAGTATGCGGGGTGGGCGGCTGCAGACTACGTCATCACCGTTTGCTGCACGAAGAGCGACGCGCCCCGTCGAGCCACACGGGGGGAGAAAGCGCCGCCGACCTAGCCGCACTGAGCGAGCCGAACGCGGCGGCTGGGTCAGCATCAGCAACAGTGATGAATATAGCCACGCCACAGCATTCAATTTTGCTCAAAGTGTGCGCTGTGAATATCAGCGGGCCCGCCGGGGCAGTGAACACATATGCTATGTTAGACGAAGGATCAACGGTCACTCTCATCGACGCCGACCTCGCACGACAACTAGGCGCATCGGGGCCCAACGAGCCGTTGAATCTAACTGGCGTAAATATGCAAAGTGCAGATGATCTCAGCCAGCGCATTACGATATCGGTCGCCGGTAGTGATAATATAAAATATTGTGTACGAGCGCGCACGGTGAATCAGTTAGGCCTGCGTGTACAAACAGTGCCGCGGTCCGTACTCAATTACGATCATATGAGACAAATTGACAGCCGTGCCATATACAATAATGCAGTGCCAAAAATGCTCGTGGGTGCTGATTACTGGGACTTAATCACGACGCTAGAGGTGCGTGCCGGCAAACGTAACGAGCCGGCCGCATCGCGCACGCGGCTGGGATGGGTCATTCATGGTTATGCGCCGCGCGGCATTCGACATATAAGTGAGCAAGTGAATCACATAGTGACGGACCAAGTGCGTGAATATTTCGATATAGAGAACGAACTAATATGTAGAGCTGCGCCGCGAGTGACAAAGAACGATAAACGTGCCGTCATGCTATTTCATGAAACAGTACGTATGCGCGACGGACGCGTTGAGGTAGGATTGTTGTGGCGTGACAATAATGTGACGATGCCGGTCAGTTACGCCATGGCCGCTAATCGCCTCCGCGCAGTCGAACGGCGTATGGATAAAGACGACATTTTTCGAAGTTTATACACTGAACAGATAAATAATTTATTCGAAAAAGGATATGCAAGCGCATGTGACGCAGGCGATAGCGAAAGTGACCGAGCGTGGTATCTGCCGCACTTTGCCGTGCGGAACCCGAATAAACCAAATAAAATTCGTTTGGTTTTCGACGCGGCCGCGCGCGCGGGTGGAGTCGCCTTGAACGATGAGCTGCTGGAGGGCCCGGACAAGCTACAGCCACTCACTGGGATATTGTTCCGATTCCGTGAAAGGCCCGTAGCGGTAACCGCCGACATAGAAGAGATGTTCCTTCGTATACAAATACGATCGGCGGACCAGCCAGCCCAGATGTTTTTGTGGCGTGGCAGCAATCGTACAGAGCCTCCAAAGAAATATAAAATGAAAGTGATGATTTTTGGAGCCAGCTGTTCCCCTTTCCTGGCCCACTGCGCACGCGATTGGAATGCGGAGCGACACGCAGAAGAGTACCCAGCCGCCGCTCACGCTATACGTACTAGCCACTATATGGACGACTACATAGACAGCGTAGACACCCCCGCCGAAGCTATAAAATTAGCAAAAAGTGTGAAAGAGGTTCACAAACGCGCCGGTTTTAATATACGTTCGTGGAACTCAAACGAAGCGCACGTACAGGAAGCTGTCGCACCGAACGAAACTAATGCCATCAACGTCGTGCTAGGCACAAAGAATCATCATGCAAAAACGCTAGGGCTGCTGTGGGATACGAGCACCGATGAAATAGCATTCAATACATCGATGCCTCGGGTACCGCACGAAGTACGAAATCAAGAGCGAGTACCTACCAAACGAGAGGTATTGAGTGCGGTGATGTCGATATACGACCCGCTCGGACTCATTAGCCCGTATACTATGAGTGGAAAAGTTATACTGCAGCGGCTATGGCAGCATGAGCTCGGATGGGATAAACCGATACCCTCAGAAGAGGCTGGCGACTTTCAAGAGTGGCAACGGGCACTGGATGACGTTAAGCAGCTGAAGATACAGCGCTGTTACACGTCACCTCCTCACGCCCACCGTGCGCCACAACTGCATGTGTTTTGTGACGCGAGCGAACAGGCGTTTGCCGCCGTCGCTTACTGGAGGTACGAGTACGAGGATGGACGAGTGAAATCTGTGTTGGCCGCCGCCCGAGTAAAGGTAGCGCCGCGGCGGCCGATGAGCATTCCTCGGCTCGAGCTACAGGCGGCGGTCCTCGGTGCCCGCCTGGCGACCACGGTGCGTGAACAACATAGGTTGAAACCCGTGTCCACTACCTATTGGACCGACTCAAAAACCGTCGTACAATGGATCAAAGGTGACGCGCGGCGATACCTACCTTTTGTGGCCCACCGTCTGGGTGAAATAGACGAAATTACGGACCGAACGTGCTGGCGGTGGCTACCTACCGAGCACAACGTAGCGGACGATGCAACGCGCCCGCGCTACGACGGCGGGCCCTCGGCGCACGACCGGTGGTTTCACGGCCCTACGTTTTTACGCAGCGACGAAACTGAGTGGCCAAAGGACAATGGACAATGTGAAAGTATAAACAATTTTAGTGTAATAAGCGAAGATATAAACAATATTAGTGTGATAAGTGAAAGTGATAGCGCGATGCCGGACATAAGTCGATTCTCGTCGTTCTCTCGACTACAGCGCGCCACGGCATACGTGTTGTTGTTCGTAGATAAGCTACGACGCGGCCGCACTGGCCCGCTGACTGTTGACGATTTAGACCGCGCCCGGGATATGTGGATTAAACGCTCTCAGCGGGAGAGCTTTTTTAAAGACATAAGTGCAGACGGACGTGCGCGTAGCGGAGGTCGACTACACAAACTTAATCCCGTGTATATAGACAATAAACTGTGTGTGGGAGGTCGTATAGCCGCCGCCGACGGGGTGACCGCCGCAACTAAGCGGCCCGTCATTTTAGACGGAAAACACCCGTTTGTGCGATTGCTTTTGCAACACGAGCACGCCGCTGCCGGGCATGCCAACAATGAGCGGGTGGTAAACGAACTGCGACAGCGGTACTGGATCATAAAATTACGCTCCGCTGTACGCAGCGCATCGCGCGCGTGCCAGATGTGCCGAGTGCGGTGCGCCACGCCCGCCGCCCCGCCCACTGGTGACCTACCCCCAGAGCGACTTGGGCATCATCAACGCCCCTTTACTAATTGCGGGCTTGATTATTTCGGGCCCGTGAATGTTGTTATCGGGCGACGTCGTGAAAAACGATATGGCGCGCTCTTTACGTGCCTGACGACGCGCGCGGTCCACGTTGAACTCGCTGCATCGCTGACGGTGGATTCGGCGATTATGGCGTTGCGGCGCATGGCTGCGCGGCGCGGTTGGCCGAGCGTTATCTACTCTGACAACGCTACTAACTTTAAGGGCGCCGACCGGGCGCTCCGCGACGCCTACCGGGAGTGGCTGCCACAGTTAGGCGCGTTCGCAGCCACAAAGGGTACAAACTGGAAATTTATCCCACCAGGGGCGCCGCACATGGGCGGCGCGTGGGAGCGACTCGTCCGGTCAGTTAAGGTCGCCCTTCACGCTGTGCTGCACACCAGAGCGCCGCGCGAGGAGATGCTGCAGACGTTACTTACCGAGGCTGAGCACGCAGTGAATAGCCGGCCGCTCACTCACGTACCGGTCGACCCACGTGACCCGGAGGCGCTAACCCCAAACCACTTTTTAATTGGACAGTCGTCAGGTCTGCCGCCAGTGGGACCGTGCTGTGAGACGAGCCGAGCGACGTGGCGCGCCTCGCAACACCTAGCAGACATGTTTTGGCAGAGGTGGCTGCGAGAATATCTGCCCACCTTAGTGCCACGCTCGTGCCCGGAACGCTCTGTTCGTGCACCGAATACGGGCGACTTGGTTATTATCGTCGATCCTCAGTCACCCAGAAACATATGGCCGCGAGGAGAGGTCGTACGCACGTATACCGGACCAGATGGCCACGTGAGGATAGCGGACGTGCGGACTACCGGTGGAATACTTCGGCGACCCGTGACTAAGCTGGCGGTCCTTCCGGTAGAGATAGGCTCGGCAGAGCTACGCCGGGGGGAGAATGTTACGGACCGGGCCAGCTTAGATGAGCCCGGGGAAGGGTTGTAAGACGCCATACGCGGGGGGGTTTACGCACAGATGGTGGTGAACTTAGACGAGCCCGGGGAAGGGTCGTAAGGTCGTAGGACGCCGTGCGCGGGGGGTCAGCGCACACATGGCGCGGCGTTGGCGCGGCCGGGCGACAGGGACACGCATTCCTCTTTGCGCCCAGTCGTTGAATTACTGCTTGCCAAGTCACCACGCACATTGTTTTAAGTCTTGTACATACTTTTATATAACGTTACTGTAAATAAATTCGGTAAACTGCCGTATCGATTAGTGCTTGGTTTCATTGTGCCTACCAAGAGTTTAGAATATACAGTCCACTCTACCGATCCCTGACAGGCTATAGACCATCGCCCACATAGGCCGTCTTCCACGTTGTGCAAAGTCTACACTATGTAATCGCAATAGATTATAAACGTACCTAATAAAATCGTTCTAAATTTTACAGTATTTCTTAATACACACTTTATATTCCATAGTTTATTGAATAATGGCTATACAAAAGATATATTCACGCCTCTAAAACCTCAGGTTGTGTAGCATGTAAAACTATTCATTTTTTACTACTTTACGAACAAACTGTTCTATTTCATACATATTTTCTAAGTCCATATTGCCAACCCTGCATTTTTTATTAAACCGGATAATTTTTTCATCACTGCGCATAATTTTTTATATGATTCAGTTTCGTAAATAGAACGCATATCCTTAAGAAAATCGAACTTTTATTTTTCATTGTTTTTTAATTTCTCCGATACTATTAATCTTAAAACGTGGACACACAACGCATAGAATGATTGCGGGGGATGGGCGCGCAGGAGCACGGCGGCTCTCGGCAGTGCGAATAGGGTGATACGATTCGCGGCATTTTTACGGATACATTTAATCAATTTTAGTTTTTTTTTGTTAAATAAATAGATGAATAAATGACATTATATTTTTTATTTTCACTGAAGTACGAAATATATTTTTATGTGCAGTGATAAAAAAAATTGTTCATAATGTCTGGATAGAGAGGCGACGCCTAAAAACGAAGAAAAAAATAACACTTAACTGTTCGTTTATAGTTCGCGCAACAGATACGGTTTGTACACTGTTAGCATAGCGTGGGAGAGTCTGTGGTAGTTGAGTGACACACATAAGTTAGTAAAAGTTGGCCTGTATATTTGTTGATATTGTATTGCGAGGGTTCATCCAGACTTTATATAATCAAAGTCCAGCATAAATGTTTAAAAAGAAAACTGTTTTTGTGTTATGACACTTAAAATGGGCGTATTTATTTGTAAATGTTTATTTAAATCTTTGCTAAATATTTAAATTAAGCACGCGAAGAGAAATAATGTGTCGTGATAGCCCGAGCGCAGCGAACTTGTTTCAAATGTATAAGGCCATGTGGCCGTGGTTCGAGTCCGGGTCTGGCGTGTACCTATGAGTATTTTCTGACTTAAGTATTTTAACTATCACTGACTCCGTACCTCGGAAAACACGTTAAGCTGTCAGTCACACTTGCTGTCAATAGATGGCGGTCGTTACAATCCGCCAATCCGCATTGGAGCAGCGTGTTAGATTTAAGCTCCAAGCTTCCTCATCTTGAGGGAAGGCCTGAGCTCCTGCAGTGGATTATAAAAAGGGCTGATGGAATAGAATGGAAGAGAAATAAATACATCTTAAATACTATAAACATACGTCTTTAACAATACAGATCCCTTTTGTGACGCTTTTACGTATTAAAAGTGATAAAACATTTATATAAATTTGCCTGAGTGTCTGTTTGCCTGTCATAGCCCTTTGTTTGGCAAAACTCTGATCATTAAGAGAGAGAGAGAGATTTTCATTCGACCATATGATATAATTGTCATTGTAATTAATTAAGCCTTTAAAAAATATTCCCGAGTCCATCGTAAATAATGTCATCAGACAGCTGTATTAAAATAAATTATTGTTATTATTCAAAGGAATAAAATGAAGTCAATATTGGAAACATTAATACATTATACATAAATACATTAATAACCTATACAAAATAAAACTGTTGTTTTCATAAATTACACACGGAAAAAGAAGAAGCAAGTTCAAATAGTATTTTACGTGTTATTATTATAATATGTAACTTTTGGTATTGTTCTTGCTACAGTATAATGGTTGTGGTTTCCAGAGACCGTGATGATAGCGCCGACTTTCAAGGCGCGCTCGTCTTCTCCAGGTACATGGGTGTTTGAAAGAATTGTCGATTGCTACACAAATGAATTAACATCTAGTGTAGACCCATTTAAAAACTCAATATATATTTTTCCCGAATGCCTTCGATGTTTTAATAATCCGTAAAATGTTATCGGCTCGATGTCGACACTTCCGTTACGGTTTTAATTAAATTCACATGTTTTTAGATATTTTTCTAGTTATATTAACATTTTATCTACTAATCGCATCTTGGATTGCGTTCGTTCGCTGTTTGTGTGTGTTTGTTGTTTTGTGATTATTTATTAGTAAATAAGTAATATATTTTTATTTTCGGTATGTAAGTATTTTATTCAATTATTTATAGCTACGTTTATTAAGAAATCATAAAGTTAATGGCCGTCCGAAGTATGCTGTCGAAAAAGCGGCCAACACGTAACGACTGACGCGGCAGCTGTTGCGATGTGAGTGTTATAGTACCTATTTTATCATAGTACATAAAAAAGTCGTTTGCGTGGTTTAATTCGTAATTATTAAAATAAAAAAATAAAAAACAAATAAAGTAATAATAATATATAGGACATTTCATACACGGTCATCGAGTCCCAAGTTCATGAGCACAATTATTTGTCCCGGGCAGGAATCGAACCCGCGACCGTTGGGTCTGGTTTATGGGGCTGACGCCACAAAGCATTAAGATTGAAACTATACAATAATCACAACTTTCTTGTTAAATATTTATATAAACTACTACGTGTAATACACCATAATAATGTATTCATCGAAATTATATTCACTGCCTATGGTATGTATTAATAAAGGATTGTTAGTGCTTCTATATATATGATTCTACAGATTTAATTTTAGAACTAGATTCTGTCTGGATGCAATTTTTTGTTTACACATTTTATCTCCATAATCTCGCAGAAGAATAGTTAAGTCAATTCAAACTGCATCAAACGACACACTATTAAACTCGTATGGTTGACAGTATTTGTAACACATATTGGGTATATTGAGATTTTAGCTTTTAGCACTCCTTTTCCATACACTCCTTCGTGCGCGTAGTATGCTATAAAAGGGGTACAAAGTTTGCTCTTTACGTATCTATATATAGTTTAACAAAACAAGTGGTTTGATTCCTTGTTAAAGTTTTTTCCACCTTATGCAGCTTTTTTTCCTCATAAATCGAGCTCATGAATCGCTATTTCTCATAGTTTAGGATTTGGTCATACAGTCCCATCTCAAAAACTCAGCCTGTATATAGATTTTAGTTTTCTACACTCCTACTCGACATAAACTTTAATTATGCCAAATCTCACACTCCTCTGGGCGTGTAGTATGCTTAAAAAGGATCGAAAGCTTTTCCTTCACGTATTTATATATAGAAAATGTCGACACAAATGATATCTCGTATATAGGATCAGATACGATATAGACAACTATTCTAGGTCGGCAATTCCTGTGGTACTTATCGTGCAATTTTTTTGAAAAACAGAACAACTCAATGATGGCAATAGCTGTTTTTAATTTAAATGAAAACAAGACTTAATATTATGAAATTGTTATTCGGCGAAAGTAATTAAAAAAATAAAGCGAAACGAGATTATTCGGCGAAAATTGACAAAAAATTATGTTATGATGTTGTGGATAGAGTTTTCTCTTTTTCGAAAGGGCTGTATAATCAATACTCTGGAACTTACCTGTCTAGCCATCCCATAGCGCACAAAATCTGCTCTGCGCGAAAGCATTAATTATATCGGAAATCCAACACGCTATGTAAAAGACTCAGAATTTCCTACATTTTGTTTGCTTCGTAAAATATGCGGTTTCCGTTATTAAAAAAAAATACATTGATATTCCTGTTTGTAACTCTACGAGATCGGATTTTGTCCTCGAAGGGTTCGATTTCTCCCAATTACGCTACCCCTGTTGTACCACCGAATTTTCATGTTTAACAAAACTTTTCCGTTACATAAATAAGATATAGGTCAAAACGTACCTACGTCTTTGGCTAATCTACCTATCACATTTACCTGTATAAAAATCTTACAAAATTCTTTCTATCCAAAACAGAGCCTAAAGCTTTTAAAATATGTATTCCTTATTTTAATTTATACTTTTAGATTTAAACGGTGCTGAATATTTTTAATTTTTAAATCATTGTTTTTAAAATTATAGCTAGTTTTAAAAAAAAAGTTTTCATTATATTGTAAACTGTCGATTGATTGTAAACAGACACTAGAATTTGCAATCTACTAAGTCAGGTTTGGTTTTGATTACGTAAATGCGACGAGTGAAGCAAATCGGACGACGGGCCACCAAAAAGGCTCAAGCAACCAATGAATTTCCTAACATCACTTAGTAAGTTTACAATCTCATTAGACTGATTATAAACTAAAGGTTTTCACGGTCTTACGGTGACATATATATAGCTCCATTGGTACTTGTCGAATCGCCGAATCAATTTGTTGAAGATCTGAAATGTAATGTTACGTAATTTCACCAAGTGACGTAATTTTTAACTTACTATGTCATCAATACCTATTGTAAGGTATTTTATGAGGTTTCGTGGTACATAAAGCCGTAGGTTTCAGAATGAATGACATCTGCTCTCGAAATAATTGACGACCGCTTAGCCTAGTGGGCAGCGACCCTGCCTGCGAAGCTGGAGGTCCCGGGTTCGAATCCCAGGTCGGGTCAGTATTTATATGATGAATATTAATACTGGCACCGGGTCTTGGTTTTTATATGTATGTGGTGTCTTCGCTTGGTACCCAAAATACAAGCTAATGCTTAGTTTGTGATTGTGTGTGTTATTATCATTATTATCAATTACAAGTAAAAAGTACTTCCATTACTATAGTATGTTATTAGGTTTCTATGACAGCAACTGAACCTAATTGAATCCAACTTTAATTTGACCGCTATTTGGTAAGCTTTTGTTTTTGATTGTTGATATGAATTTCATAAGCTATGTAGAATTGCGTAACAATGACAACAAATATAACTTACCTACCATAAACCGAGATGATAAGTTTAATCAGCGTCGACTACGTTTTAACTTGTTTGGCTTTAGTTCCTAAACTATTTACTTAGTCCTACGTAGTACTGACAGTTTTCTAAGTGAAGTACTGTGTGCTAGTGCTATGGATTTTTTTTAGATTTTCACGCATAAATGCTACTTTAGAACAGTGCTTTAGAGCCCAATATTTGATAAACTACACCCAACTTTGCAAAACTGTCCAATAAACCCACTCCCCACTCGAATGCATACTCGTACTTAAAAAAATATTTTCCACTTTCTCTTTTCGCAAGAAGAAGAAACCCTAAAAAAGATTCTATCTATTTAACTAGATAATGTCTATATAACATGTGCTATACAGTCATTATGGTGTATGAATAAAATGCCTGTGAAAGAAATAATAATAATAATAATAATAATAATAATAACGTATACATGACAACAACGTCTAGGCCCCAAACTAAGCATTAGCTTGTGTTTTTGGGTACCAAGCGAAGACAACACATACATATAACAACCAAGACCCGGTATCAGTATCAATATTCATCATATAAATACTGAGCCGACCTGGGATTCAAACCCGGGACCTCCAGCTTCGTAGGCAGGGTCGTTACTCACTAGGCTAAGCGCTCGTCCCTAATGGTCCCTTGTCGGACTACGGGCCCCTAAAAATCTGAACCATGGACAGTGTATAATGTAGCCATGGTACGTTAACTCGATTTGCATTGAGAAATAGCTGCGACCGTACCTTCGAGTATCGCATGCGTTGCACAAACAGCTCTAACGTAACTTCGTGTTCCCACTCGTATCACGTAGCAGCCGTGATATGATATCAGACGAGAGGACATCAACAGTAATGTCATCTTAACATCAAAACACGTTAGGTACAAGAGACGAGGTTGCTCAGGTTGTATTATCTGTGTATCACGTGCCAACCCACACCACAGGTGCTTATTCTCGCTTACAGCTTACGCCTGATTTGTATCTAAAATAGTCTGAGTTCACGAATCGAGAATTTGTTAATTGTTGCTAAATCTAGTAAAACTATGAGTGAGGTCACTAAGGACTTACTGGTTTTGGTATAACGCCAGTAAAATGTGCGAAACTTTCCAATCCGCACAAAAATAACTGCTAAAGTTATGAACAATTGAAAATTAAAAAATGCGAAATTTACTCAAAACTTTTCTATTTAAGAAATTTAAAAAAATAGGTTTATAAAGGGCAAGAAATTTTTCCGGAATCTATTTCAATTATCAATAAAATTTTAATTTAATATTGATAATACAATTCCGTGCGGTTTAAGGCTTTATAATGTAGTGAAACCAGTCGTAACGAGTACAAAAAAAAAACATTTAATCAAATATTACTTTAAAATTTTAACAAAAATTGTGGTATTTAGATACTTAAAAGAACAATGGCTTGTCGGAAAAAAACACTTATTTTTTATAAAATAAACTTTAAAGTTTCCGTTTACATTTCAGTACGGAATACTATTAAATGATAGCTCCTGAAATTGTGTCGCTTCGCAACTTTATGTCAATTATATGAAATTTTTAAATGGATTAGTATTAAATTGCTTTGCAATACATTTGCTATTGATACGGTCTTTATGACATCGAAACGTATACCGTAATGTTGTATTTTACAGTACTAGGCCTTTTTACTTTACACCAATCACAAACGAGCATTCTGTTTGTAACGCATGCGTAAACCGCGAAAAGCAGTACCGCTCCCGCCATCACTACATTTGAAATATTATTTTAATTATTTTAATCGCAAATATATTGAAAAACGTCGTATGATGCTCGTACTCAGTAAGCTGGCTATTATAGTCTCAGTTTATTTTAAGCAGTCGGCTTCGCCTCGTATTTATAAACACTTCGACTATAATATCCAGCTTACCGCACTAGCATCGTAGTGTACTATGACCTATATATATACAGTACATTGAAACGTATAACAATTTCACTTATATTTCCAGAACCCTGACTTTTGAAGGTTAGAACGTCAATCCATAAATTCGCGAATGAGTGATTTTACGGTGCTATAAAATATTGCACAGTGGCTAATCGGCTTTGCCGGGTCGAATGTCGGACCAGTCGTAAACGAGCACCAAGCCTCTACATGATTAGATGTGCCCGTTATATTATTATGTCTAATAAAATTAATTCGAGACCTTCGTGAAGAGAAGTCGCCATCCAGATTAGTGGCGGTCGTGAAATGTTAAATAGATATGTCTGTGTGTAAGGTCCACAGTAACATTTGCTTAAGCTGTTTACACTTCTTTTTTTTTTATTAATATAAACGTTAAAATAACACTGTAACTTTTCTCCACACTGTACTATCAAACATGGTCACATGAACGTCTCAATGTAATTATATATTCCTAATTGAGTATTCATAAAAATATTTAAAAGCAAAAAGTCCGAAATAAATCTTGTTTCCGTTTTCCATTTAGGGGTCCATAATCACTAAAGAACCAATCTTTCTTCACCTCTGTCCGTGTTTTACAGCTTCTTTGACTGTACCATTTTTAAAGAAAAATTTCACAATGTGTGGGACTTAGAAATCAGGTAGCAAATGTAAAGAGATATTATATAATTCTTTCATGAAATCATTTTTAGCGTTTCCGTTTCAGATTTCAGTAAATTGTGTATTTTTCATAAAAGTTATCTTATTTCAGCGGAAAATATGCAAAAAATGCTATCGTTCACTGTTCACTTATCATCGATTGACATTTTTTTGTTGTCTGTAACTAGGTACCTACTGTGAACCTAATATTAAAACATATTTGATATACATTTTTTCCATGACATACTTCATACATTTTTAATAACTTTGAGATGTAGACTCGATGTAAGCTCCAAATATACTTTGGTATTTACTTAAGCATTCTTAAAATCACAGTCATTTACGAAATCATGTATTATTCTACAAAAAATTGTAATTTTTACTCATATTATTAGTATTTTACTAATATGATAAAAAAAGACATTTAATAATAATACCACCTGGGACATCCCACACAGCGCCATCTAGTCCCAAACTAAGCAAAGCTTGTGTTATAGGTACCAAGACAACTGATATACATACTTACATACTGTTTTTATTATACAAATATTATATATATGTTTTACACCCAGACACGGAAGAATTAGATACGTTCGTGCACACAAATATTTATCCCAGGCGGGAATCGAACCCGCTACCCTTGGCTCCACAGTTAGGGTATCTGATCACTTGACCAATCGGTTAGTCACAGTTTACATTCGCAAGTAAAACATATATATATATAATATAATAAGACAGAACATCTGAACAAATTATGTTACGAAGAACCACTGTGCGCGTACCTAGACGGCAGAATTAGCACGAAATCCATATATTTACATTCCAAACTAATCTACGGTAACATCTGCACATTCCGTCTACCGCGTAGATAAAGGATGTATTTATAAGGTTGTGACCATGTAGATAAAACTCATACCTATACATACAAATTAAAATTTATATTGTAAGTTATTTTCTACCATTCGCCGTAGTGAAAACACCAATAAATTTTCCATTTCTTGTACAAGAGTATAAAATTGTTACTTTGGCTGTATTTAGTGTGGATATTTTTCTCACAGTCCGCGGCACACAGCACCCACACTCAACAAATTACGCCACATCATGACTGATTGTCTGCTCACGATGTGAATGAAAATTCATATTACTGTGAAAAAAGAATTAGCGTTACGCTGGTTGACTGGTAAGCCGCTGACTGTAAGCTAATCCGGCTGTAAGCAAATAAAATAATGTATCTATTCTGGAAATGTAACTTTCATTTATCATCTCGACGTTTTAAACGTGTGTGTATGATATGAATTATAATAATAAATAAATAAATATGTTCGATGAGGTTTGTGGGATATGGGACTATGCATAGATCGGTAGCTAGGTACGGTATATTTCATTCAAACAAAAACAAAGAAAGGCTATGAACGACACTACTAGAGCTACAGACCGGTGCGTGCCGTTCTTGAAAGCCAAAAGCCATTTCTGTCCTACCCTCTCTCTGGATTTGAAACTTTAGATGTCTGCTTTAATGAAAATTGACCCACCGTCCGTCGTACCGAGTATGGAGTTATGTAACGATACGTCACAATTCTCAGACCATATGCAATATGGTGATGCTGTATCCATGTGTATATATATCAGTGGTTTGGGCAGCAAAAAAAAAAAAACACAATATCAAATAGACCTCAAAATATTTCCTGAAAGATGAGGGTTATAAACCAATACCAAAAAAAACGGCATGAAATAAATTAGGGACAAATCAGTCCTTCCTATCGATATTCGGCTATACTCGAAAATAAATAGGTACTCTAAGCAAAAAAGGGTTGTGCTTTCTCGTAAAACATTCTGTCGGTCTTCCCTGTTACCCCACCCCTTTTCAGGCCCAAAGCTCGCTCTTCGCCAAACAATAGAGCTTTCTAAACGGAATTGTTCCCATTTGTATGAAATCATTTTTTTGTTCCGAATACGCGTGTAGCTTAGCTGCTACAGAAATGAAAATTGCGTAAGCGGGAAACAATAAACCAACTAGTATGGTTTATAGCTTTTTTTTATATACGTATATGTTTTTTTGTATTAATTTTGAAATTGTTTACGTGTTTGAAACATAGATTGACTTTCGCCGAACTGAAAGGTCAAAGTTAGTTGGAAAAATAAAATATCGTCCCTTGGTTGTTTGAGCATTAAATGAAAATGATGATGAAGATCAAATAGAGCTGAACAATGTGTGATATACTGTAACCTCACTACGAAATGTTTGAAATATATTAAGTATATTGTGTTAATAGATATTATTCAACTTCAAGACTTTTTTATTTGTTTAGATACATCTGACTGACCGATTGGCCTAGTGGTTAGAGACCCTAACTGCGGAGCCAAAGTTCGCGGGTTCGATTCGCGCCCGGTACAAATATTTATGTGCGTTCATGCACACAAATGTTGTTTCTTTAAAATATTACATTATAAAATATCTATATATGTATATATTAGAAAATCATTTAAGTGTGTATATCAGTTGTCTGGTACCCATTATACATGCTTCGCTTAGTTTGGAACTAAATGGCGCTGTGTGGAAAGTCCCAGGTATTATTATTGTCTAGGGGGAATTAAGTGTGTAATACACTACAAGCTGCTCATATTTTGCGACTGAAATATCCAAATAAGAAACATCGTACGACATCTTTTATTCCCTTTCAAGATCCATTCAAATCAATGATCCATTCGTGATAGAAAGAAGTTTTTCGTTTCCATTTTTCATTTTCGGGGAAGTACCTATAGCAAAAAAACATTTTTGTAATTATTTTATTTAATGAGCCCTTCGCGAATATTAAATACGAAAAGAAGTCAGTAAAACTTCATCTTGACACCCGAGTGTTGAATGATTAAACGATAAGAGAAAAATGGTTCCTAGTGAAATTGGAATCCCGATCGAAAACGCTTATCCTACAAAATTGACATTGAAGACAAACGTCGTCTCCGTTGATAATTATCACGATTTCCTACTAAAATAATTATTCACAGCAATGATCTATTTAACTTTCGAATATCTCGTAAATCTTAAATCTCGAACGGCAGCTTAGGCTGTTTTCAATTAAATACTTTAGGTAATAACTGAATTAGTTGTTATCAATAATCCACGATTTCAATAACTGATGTGTTCGTTCATTCGAGGTCCATAATCAGATAAATAGTTACCTAAGGTAAACGTTGAATAAATGAATATAGATAAAGAATTCATTACTGGAAATACAGGCAAAGGTGTTTCAGATGTAGGAGCAGGTATATAATACGGTGTGGATTAAACATTCATCACAGTGGCCGAGGAGAGGGGGCTTTGGAAGGTGAACGAAGGGTGGGAGTGGAGGCGCAGGACTCAAAGGCATTGAACTTTTATGGAGTTCCCGGTGTCGACGACTCGTCAGAATATTAATGGCACATAATATGTTCTGAATACTTGTTACAACTTTTCCCATTACCCTCGCCCAGATTTACACCGAAGGAAAAATGTCTTTGAGCTTGCTCCAACCCGGGGAACTTCATCCTGCGCCATGAATAAAGCTCTCGGTTAGACTTTGCCGAATTGATATATATTTAGTATTATTAACACGTGACACCGAGCACTGTCCCGAAGCGATTTGCGTTTGCATACTTAACGGTGATTTAGCGAGAATTCACTGGAATTGTTATCGTAATGTAATTTCGTTATGAAATTAACGTAAATCCTGTTATAACGTATCGCATGCGTAACTCAAATAAGCGAATTAAATTTATATGACAAATATTTCTCATTCGTTCTATTATCTTTCACAAAGTTCTATCTATTACCTATGTTATCTTTTTCTTGCAAATCTACCCACCTATGTCAAAGAATACTAAATAAAACCTCCTTATTTTATTTTAACACTAACAACCGCCCGCGGTTTTGTCCTCGTGGACTACATGTTTGTACATTATACACCGTAATCAAACTTAAACACTCCTGTTGAGGTCAAGGGGAGATGTATTTCCTATTGTCCTCTCTCCTATTCATATTCAAAAAGAAAATCTAAAAAATTGGTGGGTTCTGGCTGAATAGACGAACAGATGCACATAGTAGCGCGACTAATAGAGTTCTATTTCATTTATTTTATTCTTCTTATTAATTGAATAGAATCGTTTTGTTTAGAAAACGCTTAAATAAAATTCAATCGGCTTAGAGATTTGTTGATCAATCATACCATATCAGCCCATCTTGTCCCTGGCAGGGGCTTGGAGCTCCTCTCGGGATGAGGCTGCTTGGAGTTTAATCCATCACGCTGCTCCAGTACGGATTTAACGTGTTCTCCGGCACGGAGTCAGTGATATATTATGTACCTACTTAAGTCAGAAAAAACTCTACATGCCGTTTTCTGGAAATCAAACTTCGACCTTATATATAAAAGCGGACTCACCACCACTCGGCTATCATGACATTTCACGGCGAATTCGTTCACAAATGGGTTATGGTCAACCTAAATGAGTGCACTGCACTCTTCTTATAGAGTAAACGTTTGAAATACAGTACCCATGCATATTGCAATGTTTGTTGTAAATTATACGACACATCTTGTGATCTATGTTTTATGTTCCATTTAACACGAAGGATATGGAGTTATCCGGGTGCCTGAGTGCCTGCCAGATTCCCTAGGGAAATTCAAAAAATGTAATAAAATCCGTTAAAAGCGCCTCTGACGACCAAATGCAGTTAAAAGAAATCACATACAAGATTAAAAAATTTCCTTTATATTGAAAATTGGGACATTTTTGGTTATTAGCAAAAAAATTCGATGCGTTAGTTACTTGAACTTAATTCGTTTAGTTTGACTGTTTTAATCTCACAATGTGTTCGCGATAAATAACATAAACATATTGTTATTGTTACACTTCTACGTAGTTGTGTTCTCATACTACAAAAAATTTCAACTTGTCGCCTCGATTTGTTTATTAAAACAAGTTTAGCATGTTAAAATACGAGTAGTACTTACTATATAGGTAAAACATATAAATTATACTATGGTTGGCTGAACATAGTCCAGACTTATTGAGCATGTAAAGCTCACCGAACTAAACAAAAAGTTTGGAGTGAGCAGCTGGTGCAAATAAACGGTTACCGAGAAAAACATATTTAAACTTTTTTTTTAATCACTTATCTCATTTTTTGAACTGGATAGCGCTTCGTAATTCTGTTAAAAGAAACAGCGTTTATTCGTAAAACGTCATGACTGAATGGCCAAGACTTTGGTTAGACCTCCCCGACTTATTTTATGCTTGGTCCATAGGCTGCGGCGCACGAAATGACACCTCTGCGATGTAATGTCTGACTGCAATTGATAAAGTTCCAATAAATTACTCATTTGTTTATTTATAAATAATTCATTTTGAATAACAATTAATAATAATATAATATATATGGTTCTAGACAATTGATACATACCTACTTAAATAATTTTTAATTCATATATAGATATTTTATATCTAGGCCAAAATATTTGTCCCGGCCAGGAATCGAACCCACTTCTTAAGGGTCTGCGGTTGGTGCTTCCGACCATTCAACCAACAGGCCAGTCATCTTTTATTTTATTTTTAAATTTTTTTATTGATAATAATAGGTATTTAACTACTACTTCACATAAAAGAAATATAAAATAAAATATGAAATAAACTTAAAAATAAATAAAAATTAACCTAAATAAACTGTTAATAAAATGGTTGCAATTAGTAGGTATATCAACTTCATGCACATTCCAAAAAATCATAATTACTTTTCACAAAAAGTTATAATTAAATGCCCAATTATATATTCTAAAAGGTCACGTTCTAAAGATTATGCTTTGTTTGTTCCATTAAATATTGAAAAAGCATATTTAGTCAGCCTTGAGCCGATAATGTGTTTGGAACGAAGCTCTGCGTCCTTTCCCGCCGCAAACGTCAAACAAAATGCTTTCCACCTGAAACCTTCTATTGTATATTTGTTGTTTATTTTTCCCCAAAGTACAATAACAGAGGAGCAATCGACTTTACACGCGCGGGTGTTGTTAGTTCGCTTGTCGATGTAGACGTAATTTTCTTTGTAGGTTGTGTGTTTAGTTCACTCCTTCTGAGCTAGATAATCCAGTTCATTTAACGTCTTGTCCTTGTACTACTAAAATAATTCATCATAATACAGATTTTAGACGAAAACAATTTCGTCCCTTTTGTCTCGTATCTCGTGAACTGCTTGCTGGGTTTCGATGGTGATTTTTTCTGATTTTACATATAGGCTGTCCCAGAAATCAACGTCAAGTCGGAAGCGGATGATTAGAAAAGTAGTGTTGTTATTAGAATAATATAAAGTCGAAAAAACTGACACTCTGTGATGATTTGAGGCAGTTGTGTTTTAATTTTACACTGTAATTTACGGAAGGGTTATTTCGAGTTACATCGCAAAAGAAATCGACGAAAAATAAAGACTTGCAGTCACAGTAATCGAAAAATCAACACAAAGTGTCAGTTTTGTCATTTTTTTTATGGTGCCTGTAATTTTAAATGTGCATGACTGAAATTGTTTTCCTCAAGATGCAAGATGAGGGGGCTTGTAGCTTAAATCCACCAAGCTGCTCCAATGCGCGTTGGCGGATTAAAATTAATTTGAAATTCGGTAAATATAAGTTTGGGGAGCCACTACTGAACATAAACTAAAATAAAATTTTATGTTATATAACATACCAAATGCAAGCTCTGACAATTTAAAGTAGAATATATTAAAGAAAATATTAGAAATTCTACCACTCCCCTTATCTCCAAAATTGCTAAGCTAGAATTTTTTTTTAAATAGGGCATAATATAATAATAATACTTCTCTTATATTTTACAGAAAAACCTAAGCGGTAAACAAAATATTGTTTTGGGGAGTAAATTTGAAATTAAAAAAAAAACCTTTCGTTTCTTAAGTGCCATATTGATATATCAAACGAAAGTGTTCGTTATGAAAAACATAAGCAGGTAATTTTTTTTTAAATTTTAAAATTCATATTTTATCGATATTTAAAAAAATATACGAAAAACGACCTTTATCTCCCAATACTGAGCCTAAAATTTAAAAAATATACGGAATATAGAGTCATACTCATAATTCACGGAAAAACGTATAAGAAAATCTTAAGTTTTAAAATTTTAAGGAGTTTTAAAATTCCTGCGGAAAATGAAAAAAATCGTGAAGAGACAATGCGTATAAAATGAGTTGGTCCATTTCACTGAGAACTAACAAGTTCAATTAATTGGCCTACTGGCTTCTATCGTATTCTGCTGTTATATCTAACCTAAAGTTAATTCTGATTTTAAAAAACCTAGTAAGTAATATGTCTCATAAGTCCTCTTCTAGCAAGTCTAGTCGCTCTTAACTGTTTTTTTTTTAATTTGTTCTTCCCCGCTGTGTTCTTTCATCTGCATTATTTTTGTATTCAAAATTTTTTTACTATATTTTTACAATCGAATAAAATACGTTCTCTGAGATCATCAGATGCTTTATTTGCAGAGTTTTTAATATTTATTTTCCCTATTAGCATCGAACGAAGTTCAAAGTATTTATTATTCGTAATCATATTTTGCTGTGGTAGATCATACTAGTGGATGGAATGGATGTTTCATACAAACCTTATAGCTTTACAAAAATTGCTCCCTAATTTCATGGCTAATGATTACACAAGCACCAGGGGGTTGAAGGTTTGTTTACGCAAGAGATTAGCTACAAATTACGTAACAAAGTCTGTTGACGTTCGAGCCAGAAGTTTGCGTAGACTCGCTAACTAACTAAATACGTCGAATGTAATACAAACTTTCTGTGATGATGAGACGGCTTCGTGCCACTGTACGAGTATGACGTGTTAAAAAGTTAATCACGTGACTTTTATTGGACGGAAGAGTCCGTAATACCGTTAATGTCAGCTTTACCTAATTAATCACAAATAAATTTCGAATTTTAACTAAGTAATGCTGAGATTAAATGATTATTTAGGCATCAAAAAATATAGAGCTTCTTGGTGGCTCGTCGCTCCACTCCGCTTCGTTCCTCGCGTTGTCACAATCAAAACATAAGCTAACCTATTTCTTGAAATGATGGACCATCAAGCTGTCTTGGCCGAATTTCAAATTGATCTAACAAGACTAGGCCAATACGAAAACGTAAAACAATAGCATTCGACCCATTTGTGCGCTATTTCTGACTTAGACTATCGATCAGTTAATAATGTTCACATTAACTAGGTAAAGAGCGAAATTCTTATTATTATGCACTTACTTACTTACTTAACGTGTTAATTCAGTTAATGTCAGCATTACGTAGGTAAAGTCAACCTTAACGGTTTTCGGGCTTTGGCATTAACATCTACATATCTACAAGGAAATTTTGGTTTCTTCGAGATTATTTCTTTAGTAGATTTAGGCTCACTAATAAATAAAAATCATCGTCTATTTTTCGTGAGATAAATTGAAATCATAGAAATGTTTTTTATTTAATTTTACTTTAGAATTAATATGTATATTAATTGTAAAGTAAATTTAAATAAAAATATTTCGATGATTTAAAATTTTATTTTAATCTCATTTAATTTTTTTTTCTTTAATTTTACTTTAGAATTAATAATACAATACTTAATTAATTCTAACTAAATTCACTTGTGCCGCGTGCCGGAATGCCACAAGTAAAAATTTTAGTTGTAGATAGGTCTCCGATAAGTTATATAACCTTTCTGTGGAATTTTTCAAAAATAAATGTTCATAATAAACTCCGCATAAAGTTATGATAGCCAAAAGGGCCCGTTGTAATAACCTCCGCTAGGTCTACTTTATAACTTAAAACAGACTGGACAAATAACCCAGAAGCATACTTGTAAACCTAGATGTACCCGTAAATTAACCATTTTATTACTCGGTAAGATGCAGTTTAACCTAATTAGAACCTTCATGAAGTTTATACTTAGTTATGAACTAGTTGCAATCAGTATTTACCGCAACATTCTTATTCCAGAATTGGGTTATCGTCAAGTCACATTTGAAACTTATTAGCATGTTTTCAAATTATCTTTTAGAAATATGGTTATAAATTAGTTAAAACTTGTTTTTTAACTGGCAATAGCTTCCATTTTGTAATCCGATACCATTTTAATATGATATATTTCATGTACGACGGAAAAACGTGAATAAAATTGACACACGTGTTTAAATTCAATTGCGACTACCAGTTTACTGTAAAATTATGAAATAATAAGCTTATAAAATACACGGGCTCTCATAAACAGGCATATTTAAATTATTTCACGGTCATACGGATCTAAAAAAAAATATATGAAACATGAATACTAGTCTCAAACTGACTTATAATCATTTACAAAAGTACAAAGGCGCTTTAAATTACGGTTTCACCAGCGAAAACATCACGCCTTCTGAAGTCCAGATTGTAGGGTTTTGCAGTCTGACAAGGAACCCTTACAGGAGGAAACGTATAAGGGTTCCTAGAAGATTATGGGTTCATGGATTCATAAGAAGAGTATATAGAGCATATCCGGCACTCTTTCTATATTTATGTCACATTTAGGCACTATTATAACTTGAAACTGAAGTGGACACATACGAGATTAATATATAAGAGCATCATATAGTTGTGTATTAATATCTACACAAAAAAAAATATTTTTGTGGTGTGCCTCTCCTATGTGCAAAATGACAGTTTAATTTTGAAAGTATTTTTCGAGCAAGGTCCCATTGACTAGGTGTTTTAAAATAATTTTGAAGATTTTTTGATGATTTTTCATAAGTAATACGTTTGCTATCGGCTCTAAAGCGATGAATTTCCCTCATCTAAGTCTTGACCCACTTTTTTTTGAATCTTAAAAATTATTATTACATACTACGAATACCCTAATAAAATTATCACAACTATTTAGAACCAGAAAGAACTTAATTTTAGAATATCAATAAGTACAAGAGAGTAATAGTATTGTAATGATGCATAACTAAAGAATGTTTTTATTTGTGTAACCAAAAATAATAATAATAATAATAAATAAACAATAAAACTAATCCAATAATCCATCCCTCGTCGCCCCCGACGCAAATGTGCCCATGACGCTCATCGCATTGCCGCGCTGAATTGCAATGGCAATTCTTTGCACCAGGAAGGAACCGGAACGGGGGTCGAGTCCCCTTTCTTTTAGACGATGGCCGATGCTCGCGATGAAACGTTTGGCTTCAATCCCCCAACAGCCAGCATCTTCCACCGCAAGAGGGACGAACAAGTATTTACTCTCCAGAGTAGAGTATTTGACTCGTTTAGAACTAACTAATTTACGAGCTATAGCCGACCAAGTTAATATGTAGTAGATCCCACATCAACTCTGAACGAACGCATAATTTTAAATTATGTTGAGTTTTGTTGTTAGCATGGCTACACGCCTACGGAGCTGTTGGTTTTAATTTCTGATGTTGTCTAATATACTTACGTAAAATTATTATACACCGCGTAACGCAATTAAATCAATTAACTCGTCATGCAGACGAGTTATCACATTTACTGCGGGATCAGTATTCTCTTAGTGTAATCTAATTGAATTTGAGAGACTCTTTTATTTAGAAAAATATATAACACATATTGTGTAAATTGTGGTAATGAGCGGTATGGGCGGTACGGCCGGCGGCTAGTGGAGCATATTTAGTGAATGGCCGCGATAAAAATAGCGGACATGTGCTCACCGACCGCTACGCCAGATGCCCTGCGACCTTACTCGCTCGCCACACACGTTTTGTTAGGCTCTTTCCACACATTACTTTTTATTTTATTTAATGAACGATGTTGACTTTGCTACTATCACGCCGTTAATGGCTATCACAGGCATTTCCTGGCAATGGGCGCACCGTTGAAGGTCAGAGCCCGAACGAGCACAGGAATCGCTATTCAATTTGTAATGGCAGACAGGGGGCGTACATTGTAATTCTGAGATTGCTGTCACTACTTAAATACTAGTTCCCTCCCAACAAAGGTACCGTTAGCCGTAAAGTGTTATCTGAATTGCCAGGTGAAATTTCCCTGGAAAGCTGGAAATTTTGGGGTAGACGACATTTTTACTTGAAAAACAGGGTTGAGGAAAATATTCGTCACAAACTAGATTATTCTTGGGTGAAACGTATTGTTATAGGTTTATGATAGTCCATTCTTACCTACTGTGCTTTCGTCTATTGTGATTTAAAATTGAACGTTTCAAAAAGAGAGATGTACCATCATTATTATTGAAAAACTGTGGTAATAACAACTATATTAAATATTTGTCTTGTAATATTATACGTACGTATTTTTTGTACAAGGCATTGTGGTTCAATACTGTTTATTTCTACACTTCACGACAAACTCTATCAATCAAAAGAATATTTAAGTATGTATATCAGTTATCTAGTAACCCATAACACAAGCGTAATACTTACTTACTTTGGGACTAGATGGCGTTGTATGGGAAGTCCCATGTATTATTATTATTATCTAATTTTTCTTCGTTATTTTATAAGAATTTTTTTCAATGCGACACGTATTTGTTACACGTACACGTTATTTGACGTACTATCTAAAATGTTTTCATATGAAATTCACTTTACTGTACGTTTTCATAGTACTAAGATTTGATGTTGTACATAATAGAAAATATGTAAAAAGTATATTATCCAATGTTGACTGAAATTGAGATTAAAATTAACTTTTGAATCCTTTAGCGAATGTGATTTAATGAAATGTTCACGCACCTATTTTACAGAAAAGTAGATTGGCCTATTTTTACCCGACTGCGATGGATAACGTTTTCGAGTGTATGTCAGTATGCATGTATGCGTGTTTGTATGTACTATATACATATATATGTATGTCTGTGTCTATGGCACGCTCTGAAGCCTAAACGGCTCGAAGGAATTTTAACATATGAGATGTCTTTAGATGCGTCTTAATTGTGCGAGTGACATAAAATAATATATTAATATGGCGTCTATCTGTTGTTTGTTCCAAAATGGTAATATAGTGTTCTAATTTATATACAGGATGAAATTTTAATAACTATCCAAAAAAATTCTAGATGGATAGATGTCACCAATAGACCTCATTACGTAAATAAAAAATGTAGGTAACATTTTCATAAAAAAAATATTTTATAATAATAATTCCTGTGTATCGCGAAAATCCGGATAAAGGCCCAGCTGTTTTAGACAAACATATCTATATCAGCGCCCCCTTTTGGCCTATAATCGTTTACTTCTTTTATAAAGTTTTTTTAAAGCGATACTTATGAAATGCAAAAAAATTGCTTCAAAATCCCCCAAGCCGTTTTTAAGGTCATATTGGAAAGTTATAAAATGATCTTAGGAGTTGTCGAGGCGTCTGTACGTCAAACCAAAGCGGAACGAAGACGGCGCGAGCAAATCGAAAGGCGTGCGAGTAGACAAACGAGCTGAAGGTCAGCGACTTAAGTGCCGACAATACGGGCACGGGTCACATTTTTTTAGCGCGCTTGTTAATTATTACAATTTGAAAATACGGAAAAAAGAATCATTTAAAAATTACTTTAATATTATTTACTCATATTAAATAATATTATTTGTTCATAAACTTATATATAATACAGTTATGTTATTTTTATTTTTGTCCTACAGTTAATATAATAAAAAAAAGTTATACCGCGCAACGGACCATTTCCGAACCGGACCGGGAAAACATACCATACAATTTGTAGGACAATGTGGCCATAAAACATTAACTCAAAAGTAGTAAAAATATCAGCTGGTTAGTAATAATTTTTAAGACCTCGTTATTGATACATGTTGGTAGTGGGAGACGCTTTCGTCAAGAAATTCATTTTGTAGGACAACAGTTTTTTTTCGAATAGGTGCTTTATAAAATTACCTGAAGATTGAAGTAAAAAAAATTTAACTGTTAGTAATAAAGTTCGGCCAATTTTTTCGGACATGTTTCACACCTGTATCCTTTATTAACTACCACGATAGAGAATTTTCGTAGGTAGAAAAGTTGGCCGTCTCGTCAAAACGAAGGTAGTACACACGAAAATTCAACCTGAGGTTTTACACCTGTATCCTGTATTAGCTACCACGGTAGAAAATTTTCTTAGATAAAAAAGTTGGACGTCTCGTCAAAACGAAGCTAACTTGCTAGCTGGGTTCACGCGAAGATTTCTTAGTATTCATTATCAAAAAAGCGCGCGGGATCCCAGACTTATTTTTTAGTTTAAAGATAAAAAGTGTTATATAAAAAAAAAATGAAAAACCTCGACTGAATAGAAAATAAGTAAGTAACTGAAAAGTGAAAATCAAGTTGTACAATCTATAAAATGTGAATAAAATATACTATCATATAAATATGACTTGAATGTTCAATTAAAATAACAAAACATATTTGTTCTGAATATTAAAATTTATTTACTATATTATCATCAGCCCATTTTTACCCCACTACAGGGGCTTAGGCCTCCCTCAGGGTGAGGAGGGGGGCTTGGAGCTTAAGTCCACCACGCTGCTCCACCGCGGGTTGGGAACTGGAACGACCACTATCTATTGACAGCGTCCGGGACCGACTGCTTAACGTGCCCTCCGAAGCACGGTGTCAGTGATATTGTGTACTTAAGTCAGAAAAACTTATTGGTACACGCCCGGCTTCGAACCATGGCCCTATGGGGCCTTATAAATTTGAGACAGGTTCGTTGCGCTCTGGGCTATCACGACGACATTTACTATATGGAATATTCCAATATATTTTCACTTAAAAATTCTTACCACTGGATATAATTATTTTGGTAATTTGGTTTGTTCCCACCTAGAAAAACTTCATAACATTCAAATTATTATTTTTTATAATAGTGAACTTTATGTCTATTACGTTATAAATGATAAAAGACATGTTTTTCTCTTCTCAGTTACGTAATTACTTTTTACCCAGTCGGGTTTCTCCTTTTTTTTATAATTTTGTGTTTCTTTAAATTATAAACATCACTTTTTTAATAGGGGTTGAAACGCTGAGTATAAATAAACATGCATGTAAAACATCTGGATAATTTTAAGATAGATTATAAATCTGGATAATTTTAAGATAAATAATATTCTTGCATTTGATGTGTCAATCAATGGACGTCCAGTTTAATTTTGACACTTACGAATTTGATAGTTGGTTTTATTTGTGTTCACTAAATACACAATTAAAACCCTTTTCGCGTGTTTCGTGTGATATTTTTACACAATAAAAAGCCGGCTTAACGCGTGTCGAACGCTCATTATAACAGGGGTCCATAATTATTTTAATGTTACAAAATATCTTCAGTATTTCAAAGTGAAGTCAAACATCACTGTTTCGCCTTTTAATTTTTTTCCACTTTTTTTTACAATTGAAAAGATGTGATTGTAACGTGCAAGTATGACGAAAGTATAAAGTTATTCATCATGGAAGGCCTAAAAAACTGTAGGTATCATTTGTTTTTCCGTAATACATTTTTTTTTTACTAAATTCCACGCGACTACTTAATTACTTTGTAATTATATCTTGGATCCTACATACTTAGACTAATAATATACTCAGTAGAAAAATAAGTAGGTAAATACTTTTTTAAAGGAAGGCAAATGTCTACCGATTGTGTAGCGATCACACACGTGTCGAGTGTCAATCCAATAGGGTAAGGAATTTTAACACATCATAGTTTCACTTAAGTCAAAAAAACTCATTGGTACACGCCCGGATTCGAACCATGGCCCGATGGGGCCTTATAAATTTGAGACAGGCTCGTTGCGCTCTGGGCTATCACGACATTTTTTTTTCTGACTTAAGTACACATTATCACTGACACCGTGCTTCGGAGGGCACGTTAAGCAGTCGGTCCCGGACGCTGTCAATAGATGGCGGTCGTTACAGTTCCCAACCCGCAGTGGAGCAGCGTGGTGGACTTAAGCTCCAAGCCCCCTCCTCACCCTGGGGGAGGCCTAAGCCCCTGCAGTGGGGTAAAAATGGGCTGATGATGATGATGATCATAGTTTCACCGTGTTATCCTACTATATTATCATATATATTATATAAATGTTTTGATAACCGAGTGTAGCGAGCCCGCTTTTTATATGGAAGGCCGTGATTCGAATCCCAAGACATGTAACAATGAGTTTTTCTAACTTATGTATATAACTATGACTGACTCTATGCCTCGAAGCGCACGTTAAGCCGTCGGTTCCGGTTGCCATCTATTGATTGCAAAAGCCACCTACCCGCACTGGAGAAGCAGCGTGATGGATTAAGCTTTAAGCCCCCTCATCCTGAGGAGAGGCCTAAACCCCTGCATTGGGGCATTAGTAGGCTGATGGTATGGTATATATCCTACTAGGAGTACACCAGTCGCCTTACAATAAAAGTAGACATGTTTGTTCATAGTCAACATAATTTATGTTTTATGAATTGCTCATAAATAATATACGAAGCTGCGGTCGTTGTAACCTTCAAACTTTAAATGTAGCAGACTACAAAGCGCACGCTTGCTGAACTCAAAGACTCACCATTATTTGCTTTAAACTTTTTTATCAGTATATGCCATTCATTCTATAGTATGTAACTAGTTGTGGCAGGTCATAAACAAATACCTAGACACAACACAAACATGTAGGTCACCAATTGCGTGGGCCATACGCGAATCCCGTCTTTGTCCCTCGTCCAATGGTTCAAATGTGATAGTTTAGATTCTTAAACTAAACGGCCAGCATTACTACTCTTTTTAAGATTCCGTACCTCAAAAAGTAAAAACGAAAGTCATATA
Organism: Luffia ferchaultella; assembly: GCA_949709985.1. Classification (NCBI taxonomy): domain Eukaryota; kingdom Metazoa; phylum Arthropoda; class Insecta; order Lepidoptera; family Psychidae; genus Luffia; species Luffia ferchaultella. Next base: position 9,525,833 of record OX453249.1, on the reverse strand, counting down.
GGATTCAGTTTATCATCCGTCTGTTCCTTCATTTGTCTGTTTGTCGACACCTTTTTTCCCCAAGAACGGTTAGAGGTATCAAATTAAGACTAATACCAAATAGTTTCAAGTCAATGCTATGAAAAAAAACCGGCCAAGTGCGAATCGCACTCGCACACGAAGGGTTCCGTACTACCATACAATATAAAAAAAAAACGAGCGCGACGTTAAGCGAACTTAACCATTAATCGTTATTATTATGTAATTTAAGAATTATTTTATAAATATATTTCATTTTTATTTCGTTAGTTAATTAGAAAGCGCCCAATCCTCTCTGGCTAATCCGAAAAGTAATAACATGAGTGCACTGATAGCTAGTGACAATTTTTATTACCTATTTTATTACAATGAAACTTTGACTTTTACTATCGATTGTGAAGAGAATAAGCTCTGCAAAAGAAAGCGTAAATTTATAGTACCTAGTAATACAATTTAGTTTTCATCATAAGATTTTTTTTAAAATTATCTTTTGCAATTACATCACAAAGATAAAACACATCTAGTTTTCACTTACTGGCTAAACGCTATGTGTCATTTACTATGGAATGTCTACAAAATTTTTACTTATAAAAGTACATTTTATAAGTTAATCTGTTACTCGTTAAATAATACAGTCTAGTTAGCTGTGATCATTTTCCTTTTAACTACGTTGTATATACTCCTGTCATAAATTTTTTCCACATATCCAAAAACAACGGATTGCTGATAGAGGGGAAGGGGCATAACTCTAACAAAAATTAGGACTTTAGGAGTGCATATCTCAACAACTGTTGACTTAAATAAAAAAATTGTTTAAAACCTTGATGTCATTTTTTAAGAACTATCGTTTGGTTTCTCTCGCGTTAATATACAATGAATTTTTTTCGTACTTCAGTTACATGTATGGGGGCCTATACCAAAAAAAAATTTTCTTAATTTCACTACGTCGTTGTGTAGCGGTTCATACATTACACGTACCTTTTAAATTTCATCTATATATTGCCAATAGTTTCCAAGAAAAACCACAGACAGACGGACGGACGGATATGGCGTAACTATAAGGATTCCTTTTTTGCCATTTGGCTACGGGACCCTAAAAAATGACGTATTTTCACGCTAATTGACCTTTAAGTTATCAAAACCTCTAGATAACCTTCTTCAAGTTGACCTAGATTCTTGAAATGTGGCATAAAAGAATGTCTTGTAAAAGTAATAGAGAAATTCTGTAAATTACCAATTTCTAATTTGAGGAATATTTATAAATGGACATAATATATGGGTTTTGTACCATCTGACGGTGAATAGTGATTCAGGTTTTGTCTCAGTACAGATTCATGTAAACACGATTCCGACTCGCACTTATAGCTAATTTATAAACCTCATTAAAATATTTGTGTCTAAGTATAGAGAAGTACTTTCTTGTGATCACACCTTTCATCTCATTCACACTTCTTATAAAATTTGTTTTTTGGACGAAATCTATCCAAAAGTTCAGGGGCCACAGTAGAAAATGTACTTTCTTCTGTTTCATATTGTGTAGCAGTAAACTCAAATACAATGTATTGAACTCAAACTTAGCGCTAAGCTCTATAATCTATTACTGACTGTAGCCGGAATCGCTGGCGTAGATATACCCTTCATTATTACGAATATTATAGTCAAGCAACACAGTCCACTGCTTATTTATACGTCCATTCATCACATTTCTCCCAACTGTTTGACTATTCTACAGGCATCTTGCTTGTGAGCATTTTACAAAACATTTTGAACTAAATTTTCTAGGACACAAGGTTTATTTTTTCACAAGTCACAAATCATTTGTGCCTTTTCGATTGTTCAATATTACCCATAATTTGTAAAGTCGATGTTTTTCATCCACGTTACTCTTCATTTTGTATCTGTCTGGGGTATTTTCGTAAAAAAAGCGAGAGAAAAACGCTTAAAAAATGTTTAATATTTTAAATTCACTTTTAGATACATAAAACCACAAAAGAATAAATTTACATAAAACAAAAACCCTTAACCGAGTTTTTTTCAGAATAACATCACTTTGGCAAGGAATTTATTGTATTTGTTTAAACAAACCTAATCAAATAGAAATTATAGGAGTTTTGAAACCGTACTAAAAAAACTAAATCCGATTTTTTTTTCGTATCGCCTTTTTCTTTTCTTTTATCTCTATAAGCGAAAACTTACTAGCAGCGTCCAGTACAGCATAGATAAGGTAGCATTCGGTCTTTCTGTCCAACCACTTGTATAGTAGCTTTCTGGTGATAAATTGCCGGTACGAATACGTTTTGGCTGACGACGACCATCCGTATCCCCCCTCACACCCAGCTTCATACCTTCTATTTTGGTTCGCGTGAAACTAAGACTGAAGGTAAGATAATGTCAATTTTGTATTGGGGGGTCAAGTGTATGTTCGTATAAGACAAAACGAGATATCTGTCATAAAGTGTCAGCATTGAAAGACAGATTTGACTCCCAACGTTTGACCACATGGATCTTATGGACCGGTCGGTAGTGAGTCATTTGTTGCAACGTTTTATTAATATACGCATCTTTTAAATTAGATTATTATAAGTTTTCAAAATGCCAACAACTAAGAATGCTGATATGCAACGGCGTCACCAACCAAATTTAAAATGCATTGAAAATTTAATTAATTTTTTTTCAAAGATGCTATGATATACGACCTTATCTTGCACAACCTTCTTTGAGATAAATCATACTTGCAGTACCTGATCAGAAAGTGTCCCGCAATGTTATAGCAGGCGTGCTCGAGCGGTCGAATATAAAATTTGAAAATGGAACGAACTCTTTTAAACACGAACATTGATAACTAAAGTGATAACTCATCTAAGTTTTAGTTAAATTTTGAACTGGCACGACAAAAAGAATGCTCCATTAAGTGACTTTAAAAAAGTAAAAAAAAAAGAAATCGACTTTGGAACGCGACGAATTGGCGGCAAAATTACCTGAACTGTTTTTATTATTATAATACAGTGTTCAATATAATTAGTTTATTTTAACTTTACCTACTATAATTATTCAAAATTAGTTCTACGAGTAATGCAGACATTTTTACACAACCTGAAATACAAGAAGCTGCAAAAACTGTTATTGACAAATGTTTACCACCGAAATCGAATGACAGATACATGAAAACGTATGAAAATTTTATTAATTTACACGCATCTTTGAAAAAATACTATACAAACCTTGGCCACAACTGTGCATAACCAGACTCTGTTATGCGTGCCTCGGCTTTGCCTGCCGCATACTCATGATCGTCCGGTTATGCTACACTTGCAGGCCGCGGCAGTAATATACTATAACTCGTGTTCGAAATCGATATTATGTGATTTATAACACAAACTATAGTTAAAATCAAATAGGTTTTAGTATATGTTAGGTATAGTAATGGAGCATTTAATGATACAGAAATTAATGTTTTTAAACAACTAGTAAACGCATGCAAAATGGTCTTTGTTAAAATTTAAAACAAGTAAGTAAGAAAGTAAAGAAAAATTTCATCCGCCTCTTTCACGTAGAAAGTCCCGAAATTATTAAGTAAACATGTAAAAAAATTAGGTAATGAAAAATCGATTGTAGTAATAGTTCACAGTTATATGATAAAACCTATTCGACTTTAACTAAAGCTTGTGTTATAGATCACATAGGTAATATTGATTCTGAACACGAGTTAAATTAATTGAGTTAATTAATGTAAATATTTGTACAAGATTCCAATTTCAAGTAAGTACTTCGTTTATATATCGCAAGTCTCATTAATATTTCGCTCGCTAAACCGAACTGCGGTACATTTTCCTATTGTAAGCTTTTTGTCAAATCTGCCTTGAATTGAATGTATTCATGAAGTGTGTTTTTGCGAAAGTATAAGTAAGATTTTTATTAAATTTTTCTTTTTTGACGTTCATTGATTATTGATTCCGTAGGTATATTATATATAATCATAAAAGTAGAAATTGACTAGAAGCCCTCTTCTGCGTTTACCGTCTAACTACTTATGTAATAGCTAGTTGGTGTAAGATGGGGAGTTTTAGTAAGTCCGAGTTTCAGTGCGCAAGGTCCCCGCGCGCCGCTCTTCAGCCGCCCTTCACCCCCGAGAAATCTCCGCACGCCGGTTTCACCCCCCAAAATTGCGTAATGTCACTTTGATACTGTGCTGCTGTCAAATTACTCTATGTATATTATTATTGGTTGGACATTGAGATCTTCCAATTTCGGAAAACGTAGGTTGTCAGTACCTGTATTTCTCTGAAACAGAATAAAAAAATATGTTGGTACATTATGGATTTGGTTTTGTAACAGACGAAATAAAAAATAGTGAACAAACTATTACTTTGCAATATGTGAGCCTATGATTCATCTTCGCTCTCCAGAACAACGCAGATTGTATGACAAATAACACATGTGTACTTCATGGTTCAATCTATTAAAATATACATTTCTTAGCTCTGTGGCTATTCATACCACTTTCGCTTCGCGCCGGTGACACCCTAGTGTGCCTCCTGGCCGCTTTGATGAAGTCTTTGGAGCTTTCGGGCTAACGACATGCGTCCTTATTCTGCTTCAGGCGGTTGTTTAGTGAGTGCAACTCCCACATACGACGGAAACTGTAGAGTTTAATCCGCCTTCCCACCGTAAGGGTAAAACAAGAAAAAAACACTTTCGTTATTATTTACTTACCTATAGCATTCGACATATGAGTCATAAAAATAATCGGCAATTAACTGTTGAACTATAATGTTAAAAGCCTCTTAATTGCGGTTTATAGATGTCATAGCCGAGGCCCTTATTAAAAATATTAAAAAAAAATACAGCAATACATTAGGCAATAGTCGTACAAAGTTGATGAGTAAGCGCCGCGGTAGACTCAAAGTCATTAAGAGACGGACGGAAATAACGACCTCTATTTGTGAACCGCAGATGTGTGTCACAAGTTCTAAAATAATTCCGACCGTCGATTACCTTAAACACGAGATAAATCTGACGAGAAGCTCGTTTTATATAATTAAAAGTTTAAACCCGAAAGCTCCGAATATATAAACATGTTTAAAAATCTTTATAAACGGTCGCTTGAGAGATGGCCGCATATTATTATATACTTGAAAAAAAAAACAAATAAATTCTTACTGCATATTTTTATTATGAGTCAAGTCGATTCTATCGTTGACATCAATGTCTAAAAAGAATATCTACAAACGAAATAACCAGTAACTTTTCATTCATGTTGTCTCAGCTGCTTTGATGTCTTTTTAATATACCGTAATTTTGTTTGGAAAAATTGCGTTACGCCGGAATAGAATGAGCTTTTAATGTATAAATCATGATAGAAATGTATGAAGTACTGGATACTTCAGAATTTTTTCTTTTTTTATTTAATCAAAAATTATAAATATTACTTTGTATCGAATTAATAAATATCGCCTGTATTTTCGGAATGCAAGCCTAATAACTTTAATATTAATTAACATCTTTGTATGTGTATACTTGTATGTGCTTTTGACTTATCCATCTCTGACTCATTTAAATAAGTGGAAATAAAATTTTATTCTTGCTACGTTCTCTCTAAATACGGGAACACTATTTCAGCTTCAAGTCAAGTTTTTTTCTGGTTTTTACTGTCGCAATATCTTGAATTTAGACGAGTACGTATATTTTTCCCGAAAATGTCTTCTAAACGTCCAAACACTGATCTTATATATAGGTGTCATTGATTTTCAAAAAGGTAGTAAATTGGTACTTTTTTCGTGTACCAATTTAAACCCAAGTGGGTTTTTTGATCATGAATGATTTCACATTCTGTTGGTAACCATATAAGTTGTGTAGCAGAAACTCGAATCTGCTACGACGAAGCCGAATACAAAGAAGCCAGTACAAAATGAATAGAGATGTGAACTATATGAATCACCTGTTACGTTACACAAGCATTGTCACAGAGTATATCTATAACTCACGTACCTGAAACGCACATTTGGCGCGGTGACAAGTTGCATAACGTGTCCCGTGAAAACAGGAAACGGGATTTATTTACGTACCCTACCTCGGTTTTGGCTAAATTTAAACGATAATTTTGTTTTTTTATTTTTTATACTGTGTCAATAAATTGAGTGCGCTATTATAGTAAAAAAATTGTACCTATGTAACTGGTAATATTTACTATTTGTAGAATATTTTAAAAATTCTTTCAATACAGGATACGGTGTATATGACTGACGCATGCAATAAATATACCTAAATTTTTTTGTAAATAACTTTTTTTGTGTAACTAAATTTCGCTCATCATATATTTTTCTTTTTGTTACAGGTAAGTCCAAGATACGGTCATATGAAGTCATTAATAACTATTAAATCATTCTTAAAGTAAGTAGATTCTAAGGAATTTAAGTCAACAATTAATACTGTAACGTGCACCATAAAGATCCATGAAGAATTTTCATAAACTTCGAGTATATTGTAACATGCGATAGTGTTATATAGATATACACAACAGCTTTACAACTCTGAAATGATCCTTTATTTGAAATCCTTATATTTTCACTTCAGAATCACACGGTGTGCCATTCGTATTCACATTTCAAGTGGATAATGAACGGCTAGCGTACGCGACCTGTTTTATATGCCTTTCGACAAAACAATAGTTTAAACGTTGTTGGCGACTTTGTTACTTCGCAACTTTGTTCACTCTCGAATATTCGCGAAAACGAACACTTAGAACATTCTAGATTTAACAGTAAATTCTCAACAGTAAACTCTTCACTTTTGCAGGTCTTAAATTGGTTAAACGCTAATAACCTATTATTAAACGCAAATAAAACAAAATGTTTAAAATTTACATTGCCCAATGTTAGACAAGTTGATGTCAATTTGAGACTTGGAGGAGATTCATTAAGTTTGGTTAATGAAACTGTGTTCTTGGGCATTACTATCGACGCAAATTTACAATGGGGTCCTCATATTATGAGGGTGGCTGGTAAACTGAGCTCTGCTGTTTTTGCAATTAGGCAAATAAGAAAACTAACCGATGTGCCTACAGCGAGGCTGGTTTATTTTAGCTACTTTCATAGCATAATGTCATATGGCATTCTGCTATGGGGAAAGGCCGCTGACATTCATACAATATTTGTTCTGCAGAAAAGGGCTATTCGAGCTATATATAAATTAAAATCTAGAGATAGGGTAAAGGCTTATTTTAGAGAAGGTAATATTTTGACAGTCCCTTGTCAGTATATTTATGAAAATATAATTTATGTACATAAAAACATAAATGCTTTCTCTAGGGTGGGTGATGGCCACAACTTAAATACAAGACATAAGCATTTGTTATCAATTCCCAGGTTCAGGCTCTCAAAGGTTAGTAATTCTTTCATGGGAAATTGTATCCGTTTTTATAATAAAATTCCAAAAGAAATGTTAGACTTGAATTCTAATCAATTTATAAAGCGAGTTAAAGTCCAACTCATGAAAAAAGCTTACTATTGTATTACCGAGTATTTAAATGATAAGTGCGCATGGACATCATTGTAATAGTTGTAAGACTTTAAATTAAAAAAAAAAAAACAATTAAGAAAGACATATATTTAAATTAAATAAACAGAGAGGAGTTTCTTGCCGGTTCTTCTCCTCCTAGTTTTTGAACCGGTACCTAATCAATTTTTACGACTTTCAATAAGTGTGTGCAAACATCTTATATTGAATAAAAACTTTTTGAATTTTGAATTTTAAAATTAGAATTTTCTTCAAGTTAAGACCATAGCAAAATAATTGCTGGCCTATATATATGTTTCCACGTATTTGGGTTGTTTCATACTTCGACAGTAAATGGACTACGCGTCTATAGTAACTAATAGTTCATGATGATGCCAGTACGGTAAGCTTCATATTATAGTCGAGGGTTACCCGACAACTTCGCGCCGGCGACACCCTAGTGTGCCGCCTGGCTGCTCTGAAGAAGTCGTTAGAGCTTTCGGACTAACGACACGCGTCCTTATTCTGCTTCAGGCGGTTGTTTAGTGGGTGCAACTTACACATACCCCGCGCGCTCGGGCGCGCGGAAGCTGTAGAGTTTAATCCGCTTTCCCATCGCAAGGGTATAACAAAAAAAAATCGAGTGCTTATAATAAACTGATGACTATAATAGCCAGCGTACTGAGTACGAGCATCATACGACGTTTTTCAATACATTTGCGATTAAAATTAGGTAAATACTTCAATAATAACGGGAGCTAGGGGCAGGAGCGGGCTTTTGTTTGTGTTTGGGTTAAAGTAAAAAGGTCTAGTACTGTAAAATACAACATTACGGTTCAAGTTTCGATGTCATAAAGACCGTATTAAAATAGCAAATGTATTGATATCATATTTTTAAAATTAAACTATTTGGACACAATTATAAAAATGTCATAGGTCATAGATATGCACATTTTCTCGTTTGTACTAAGAAATTGATTCGATACGTACAGAATGTCTGTGGCCGTTTCTACTTTCCAATTTCTTGGAAGGCCATGCAATCCCTTATCTAGATCAAAGTAATTTGATGCATATGCAGTTTCGCAGAATTTTACATTTCCCAAGTCTTTTGTTTATGGTGATTGGAAAACAAGGCCGATTCTATCTATACGAAAAGCTTAACTTTTGGCAGAGATTTAAAAGATTAGTTTCTCAAATAGCCTGCCCGAGCTACGGCACAGCGTTTATTGAATGTATACTGTGCGATTACGCACCCATCATACTAAGCTAGCACAGTATATTCTTAAGAATAAATATACAATAGGATATATGTGTTGGAATTATATTCGATTTCTGTGAAACACTTGAATATAGTTTATATGCATCATCGGCTAACAAAGAATTTCGGGAACCATACTAGGCTAGTCCCATATTGTGCAAATAGTAGTGAATGTGGAAAGAGTTTCCAATAAGTCATTACTATTTTTCCTATAAAGATATTACAATATTCATATTTTATAAAGGTTTTTGCAACATAAAGTGGATATTTATCTAATATTGATTATTGATTTGTAAAAACGAATTGAGGGCGAGTTTGATATCCAAGCATTCTACCAGCTTCCATTTGGTTTGTAGCTGCGCGGGACAAATGAAAGCCTATCTACATAGAAAACATACTTGGCTGTTCCGCAGTGGTATTAACACAGTATGTTTTACAGACATAATTTTTATATACGGTATAGCAAAATATACTCAGTTTATTGCCTAATAATGAGGTATACTGTTCACAATAGAACGTGCAATTAGGATTGGAAAATATACTCGGATACTACAGAACTGTGGTAACCAGTGTAGTATACTTTTAATAAACGCCACGGCACAGCTGCATTACATGGCAGTTTCCTGTACGCCGCAATGAGCTGTTATAATTATAATATCCCACCACCGATAAAGAATTCCCTCATAGTTTGCTCGTATAACAAAATTTCCTTCGAACTGCACCTTCTAAAACTACAGGCTATGTTAAACTTTATTTGTGTTTTCACTAATTTTCTTGATTTTGTTCGGCGGCATTACTCGACTTGGAGTAATAACTTATTAATTTATAATTTCTTCCAATTAAGGTTTTTCATTACTTTAGGGTTGAATTTGAAGTTAATTTATTATAACCGCGCTGTTTGTGCTCCTCTCCGGCATCCACTGAAAATCAGCGGAGTACCTGTAAGGACTGGACTATGGAATTTTTTCAGCTTTTTAATTTTTAGTCTTTATTAAATAATTATATGTTTAATCATTTTTTTCAAATAAATTCTTCATTCTTTCTTTCTAATCTGAGGTTACCACAATATACATGAATCTGTGTTTCGATTCTTCAGTCTATTCTAATTCTTTTTCCAGGATTGCTAAGCCATCGGTACGTACCAATATTTAAATCACGTCAAATCAATAAATAAATGAAATCTTTTAGTGTAGTATAACATCCATCGTATAAAATATTTGAGGAAAACCCGTGAACAGCAACTAGTTTCTCGTTAAATCGTAAAAACGTGTAGAATAGAGATAAGCCAAAAAGTAAATCCATAAAAGAGTAACTCTATATTCTGTCTGAATAAATCAGTACAGTGAGGCGCTCGCGGAGATCCCGATAAAGCCATGTGAATTTTCATGTGACGATTTTTACCGTGTTGAGGGAAAATCAGTGTTTCGCGCAAACACGAACGAGGCTATACGTGACAGCCGGAGGCGCCCGTGTTGACACGCCGCTATGGCGTCGCGCCTAGATTGCCTTCGCCTGCATTGTGTGAGCCACGATTGCGACGATCCAACTGGAAATACAAATACGAGAAACGATTATTTTTAAGATAATTTATCGCTTTAATCAACCACATTCAACCACAACAACATCAACAACAATTAATTAAATTTAAACAAATGTAACACGGAAACACAAATTCCACTTTCACATCGTTACATAGTTAATGATTAAAAAAAAATGGCACCTAAAGGCGCCTTCGATGTCAGGCTGTATTATTTTAGGGATGCATCATGCTCAGTGCATCAAAACGTGTCAAGTATAAATAGTTTTCAAAAGTCAGTCTTTTACAATATATATCGGACATGAAAATTGGCCTTTAGTTTGTACGGATTGATTATCTAGTTACTTTAGGAACATTATATGTAATTAGTCGAAATTAATGTAAATGTTTAAAAACAACAACGCAACCGTTGTTGGATCCTCAACGTGCGTCTAGAGCTGATCGTTGACTGTCATGGATAAGAAAAAAGAGGATATTAAGAGAATTTTTCAGGACGATGTATAACATGAAGCCTTTCATTTTCTAAAGTAAAACCATGTTTCTATTTTTAATTTCAACAGTTAAGTAAAGTTTAGGAGGAAAAGTAACTAAATAATGTGAAATATGCAATGATTTGTATAATAACCCTGTAAAGTCATTGATTGATTAAATTCGGAACTTGATATGAATTAATAGCCGTGATTTTGTGGTTTGTCGAAAGGATCACTAGAATATAATACTGATTTTGATTGCAAAGTTAATTAATCGTTTGTTTTTACCTTATCTATGATGATTTTTTTAAATGTTTATTTTGTATAATGTGTGACGTAATGTGATATAATAATAATAATACAATAATAATAATACATGGGACTTCCCACACAGCGTCATCTAGTCCCAAAGTAAGCAAGTATTATGCTTGTGTTATGGGTTACTAGACAACAGATACTTAAATATTCTTTATAATATATACATATATAAATATTTTTGCAAAGACACCACACACATATAACAACCAAGACCCGATACCAGTATCAATATTCATCATATTAATACTGACCCGACCTGGGATTCGGACCCGGGACCTCCAGCTTCGTAAGCAGGGTCGCTACCCACTAGGCTAAGCGGTCGTCATCTGTCGGATATGACAACGAAGCTAGAGCATTAAGTGGCCTATTTCTTACCCAGATACATTTCCCAACTAAATATATGTTATTAAATCCTTGCCTTAATTAAACGAAATTAAATTAAACATATAGATTTTATTTCCATATTTAAATGCAGTATGGAATATATATGTTTTTGTATATATTCGATTTGCCAACAAGTTAACTCTGTATATAAGATAAGTATGTAAATAGAGTGAGTTTAAAACACGGAGAGAAAAGAATTAAATGCGGACCAACTGTCGGTCGCAGGCCGCGGCCGCTTCGGTAAACGGCGAGGGATTTCGACATTATCTTCAAATTGAAGCTCTTACCGACCAACTTTTTTCCACAGTTTCAATTAAGAAGTAGATCATAAATAATTGCTCCGTTTCCGCTTAATAATTCTATAATTATTTTGCGTTGATATTGTTTTTTTTTTTTTGTTTTTTTGGAATAGGTCGAGCTTTTGTTATAATTAATTTTTAGATCGATTTAGAAATTACAATTCAATTTTGAAATCTCTGAATAACAAGAAACAATATTTTGTGAAGAAGAAACAATATACTGTTTCCATTTATACAATAATGATCATATAATTAAGAAATGTTTGTAGTTCCAGAAATTTTTCAACAAAATCGTGATATAATAATATGTTGTTTTGTATTACTTCTTAAAAGTAATTAGTTAGTAATTAGTAATTATATAATTAAATAATTTTTTTTTCCAAAATTCATTATGTCGATAGTAACGAATTCGAATACGAAAGTAGCTGGTTACATTAATTAAGAACTATTAATGAACTGTTCGAGAATTGTTTTAGATGTAACTAAGATTAAATAAATTACATTAATGTGAAAGATCGCACTTTAAAAGAGGGAAATAAATACATTTCATACAAAAATTAATAGCTAGTAGAATGTACCTGACTTTTAGTTACTGTCTTACACAGACGAGGCGTTGACTCTATACATTTTTTTACATCTCGCAAGAGAAACAGAATTCCAAAAACTTTCTACGGCTCTCTCAAATTGCCACACTGTCGATTTGGTACACTTTTCTTGACTTCGTACTAAAGGAGTTCAATTAGGTTCAAATCTGGGCTATTAAATGGCCAGTCTAAAACGGAAAGTGATTGTGATATGAGGTGTTCTTTAACAGTGCCTGCAGTATGCTTCAGATCATTGTGCTGGAATGTCCAAATAACCGGAAGTACGTCTTCAGCATGGGTGAACATTATTTTTCCCAGTATATTTTTGTATTGGATTCCGTCCATGTTTTCTTGTATCAGCCTAATAGGTCCAACTCCATGACCAGGAAAGCAACTCCAAATTTTCACGTTTATCGCGCCATACTTTAATGTCACTTTTGTATAGCGAAATTTCATTATTAACTTCCCTTGTCGATTTAACACAAGTTTTATTTTTGCCCCTTGATTTTATATGAAACAATTACGTTTTAAAATTATATGAAATGTGATCTAGACTAGTGAATTTAAATTTGAATAAAAAAATTAACTATTCGATAAGTATTAATACTGAATTCAGATCTAATGTATAATTTGTTTATTGTTAATTATTTATGTGTACAAACGAATGTACCACTAGTATGGAAATATTTTACAATACTACAAAATTTAAAAACAAAATAAATGCAATAAATCATGCTAGTCTGTTTGAAAAAATTTCTATCTTAAAATAATCGTTCTCACTTATATAACCAACACTGTATATTCATATTTTACATGCATTTTACACTTGGGAATCTCATTTTTTTGTTTTTATATTCATATATTTTTTTTGATTAAACGTTTTTAAATTTTATACTGCTATACCCTTAATTACACAACAAATTGAAACTTCGGAAAAATGTATAATACAATACAAATTGGTCGACTTTTTGAAAAGGGACGGATTATAGGGGTTGTATAGACAAACAAATGTTCACTTCAAACGCGCAATCCTTCTCTTTTTTAGTGGGATTATAGATTATCAATCTCAGGACTGAAACAAATTAAAACTATTGTTAAACTATATATTAAAACTATGTCATCATCATCATCATCAGCCCATTTTTACCCCACTGCAGGGGCTTAGGCTTCCCCCAGGGTGAGGAGGGGGGCTTGGAGCTTAAGACCACCACGCTGCTCCACTGCGGGTTGGGAACTGTAACGACCGCCATCTATTGACAGCGTCCGGGACCGACTGCTTAACGTGCCCTCCGAAGCACGGTGTCAGTGATATTGTGTACTTAAGTCAGAAAAACTCATTGGTACATGGGCATTGGTACACGCACGTATTAAAACTATGTATTGTAAAACTATATATTAACTAAAATATTGGAATCTATTTTCAAGTTAATATAACACATATCTTCATGTGCCATTGTTGTGGATTAGTACATAGTGTTGTGTTCATAATTAGTTGTCGTGGTTTGAAATTTATCAAAATCGCTACTTTTTACGCATCTTGTTACTCAGACAAAAAAAAAGAGCGGGCACTGTGAACACAATAATTAGGTTGCCGATTAGCTAGCAAACATGTTATGAACACTTATAGACCAAAATCCTGCCGCCCGCATTCGTTCAATCCCTGACGACATGATGGCAAAAAAAAATCAAATTAAATGCCATTGTAAGTCGTGAAATGGTGTTAGAACAATTATAATAATAATACTTAAGACATCCTACACAACGCCATCTAGTCCGAAACTAAGTAGAGCTTGCATTATGACTAGGTACTAGACAACTGATATACTTAACTATGAGAAGCTTTTTTGGTCCAATAAGGCAAAAAGTTATTGAAAGAACTTATAAACCAGAAAGAAGTTTAGAAATTGTTGCACGGACCAGAATACTGCTCTTAAATTTAAATTAATTCAATGTATTTATATATTTCATATATATGCATTAACCCTCTATAATATAGGTATTTGACACCCAGACGTGGAACAAATAAACATGATCATGCACACAAACATTTGTTCCGGGCGGGAATCAAACCCGTGACCTTTGTTCAGCAGTTAAGGTCTCTTAGCTACTCGGCCAATTGGTTGGTCAAAATTAATTCTACGTCACAAAAAAAGACATTATTTATCACCAGTAATTTATTTGTCAAAGCATCCAAAGTCCATTTATACTTTTTTGGTCTCATTGTCACCTGATACTATAAATTACAAAATAAGAGCAATAATTATGTAGGAATTAAACAATGCAGGGGAACCATTTAAATAGTCGAGCTACAGTTTCAGTGTAGGTATTCATCGTAGTGCAGCGCCTGGTTCAAGAGCACTTGGCACTCGCCAGAGGGCGCCCTCCATCCGTCGCTACTTGCATAATGAGGCATTAGTTCACTCCCCAAGTTTTCGCGAGTTTTCCTCTCCTTAACGAATGAGCCTATTAGCATCTTTTAGACAATAATTTAATTTTGCCCCGACCCTTAACAAAATGTTTCAGAAGTGCTGACATATTTTTTTTTTCATCGTGTCCATTCGGCCTGCGATGTTTTTTTTTGTATGTACGTTTTTATTATTTTTCGGGACATCTGAATTTCGATTCGTGTATTCAGTTTTACTTTGGAAAAATGCGAAATTGTCATTAAGTACTTACCTATTCTGTCGCACGCTGCCAAAATATGCCCTCGGAAGTGATATAAAATAGTAGGTTGGTAACGAAGGACGTAAAATAGTCGCATATGAAGCAACCAATCCAATAATTAATAATTATTGGATTAATTATTAGATTAATTATTAAATAAATAATCCAACCAAAATCAATAATTTCGTACACCCACATAAATGTAAATACGTTATAAATATCATGTAGCATGCGACGTGTGCCTTCATGCAATGCAATCAAATGTATATATTTTACACTCATATATATATGACTTCATCGTGGATACGGTGGATTTCGTTTCTTCTGTCACTATCATTATAGTCTTCCATAGGTTGGTTAGTAGTATTTTGGCAGTTTATTTATGAATATACACGGGAAAACAATATATTATTGAACATTATTTTAGCAAAAGCAATAATGATTTAGCAATGCAAAGAATTACTAAATGTGTCAATATGACATTTGAAGTTTATTCTAAATTAATTGATTTGTACTTATCACAATACTCATATAAAAACCTAATCGACAAATAGCGCCATCATGATTTAACCCAAGGATTTAACCCAACCCGTGTTTTGATGGAGTGCGCTCGACGCGAGCTAGAGTGAAAATTAATAATGAGAAAAGTCGCATCTCGGTACCTGCTAGAGGTTCGGATTTGGGCTTATTCCAGAATATTTTGATTGAACTTGGATTCGATGTATATATAATAATATCTGGGACATCCCACACAGCGTTATCTAGTCCCAAAGTAAGCAAGTGTATGCTTGTATTATGGGGTACTAGACAACTGGTATACATACTTAAATATTCTTTTTTTTTATATAATATATACATATATTTTTTACACTCAGACACGGATCAAATAAACATGTTCATGCACACAAATATTTGTCCCGGTCGGGAATCGAACCCGCGACCCTAGGCTCAGCAGTTATGGTCTCTAACCACTCGGCCAATCGGCCAGTCATTATATGTATATATTATATAGATTATTTAAGTATGTATATGTATATCAGTTGTCTATTACCCATAATATATGCTGCTTTGCTTACTTTGGGACTAGATGGCGCTGTGTGGGACGTGCAAGGTATTATTATTGTTATGTGTATTATTAAATAATAATTTTGTAGATTAAAGTAGGTATATACCTATGTAAATATAACCCTCGGGCTTGGCTACTAAGGGTATGGGGAATAAATAATCGCTAGAACGAGGCTATCGTGCCCACAAGGGACTAAAGCCTTTACAAAATTGGAAAAATATTATGTTTTAAATCCATAAATATTCCTAATAGATTTTTTTTTACTCATGCTCCCGCATTAGTAACACTTGATTTTTTTTCGATTAGCTGTCGTTGCGTGTTTTATTTTTTTTTAATTTCGACTTCACTAAAATTTTTTAATAAAATAAATCTATGTTAGATTCATCCCTGAAAGACTTAGGATCATTTATTTTTATTTTGATATAAAAAAATTATAATAGACGTTTTGTGCGGTTGGCAATAGCACATATACAACCGTATTTCTTGTAGCAGGCTACGATCATGCTACGTTTCGGAAGATATATAGGTTTGAATTTCGCTAACTGTACAGTTTTCAACGAAACTCGTATCGAACTTGCATCTTATGAAGTTTACCTAATATGCGATGGATACACTTGCTGTTTCGTAGTAAGTATTCGGTTGTACCAAAGTTTAGCGCTAATAAACTCCTCAAGCAGTAATCCTGCAGATTCTAATTCTATCTTTGAGCGTAAATCACATTTTGCTTGCACTAGTTCTTCATAGGTTCGTCCAGTAAAAAATAGGTTAGTGATTTGTCAAAGATTAAAAAACAACAAACAAAAGATAAATAGATAGCGCATACGTAGACTTCAAAAGAAGAAATAAGTTTTTTACTGATTAGAAGATCTTAAGTCGGCTTTGTTCGTGTTAATTTCGTCTAAATTTCATGATGCGATCTGAAGGTGCACAATATAAATCTGCATCTGTTACTACCAGTAGATACACGCGCTAATGTATGGTGATACACGCGCTAATGTATGGTGATACACGCGCTAATGTATGGTGATACACGCGCTAATGTATGGTGAAGTACTCTATTAAAAAATTATACCAATCAATTAATCAAATATCTTTATTTCGTATTCACGTAACATAATCAGTACGTCGCAAGAATGAATTTATTATTTTATGGGAAAAACGTCACCACAAAGGCGCATTCAAAGAGTTGTAGTTCTTAACAACAAAGTTACTATAACTAAATAGTAAAATTAAGATTTTACTAGCAATTTCATAATCATCAATTTTATTGCGTTTAAAATTTAAATCTATTTTACTAATACTATAACTTGACTAAGCTGCAGTAGAAATATTAAAAATATGTAATGATTGTCTAGTTTTGTGTAGTTTGTCTAGTAGATGGTCTAGAAGGGGGTAGTTGGATGCGAAAGGCGGAGGACCGTGTGTGGTGGCGAGCCTTGGGAGAGGCCTATATCCTGCAGTGGAGAGAATCGGGCTGATGATGATGATGATGATGATGATGAATGATTGTCTAACCAACGACGCGATCCTTATGATCCTTATGATATTATGATTTTACTCATATTATTGTACTGCAACATTTATTATTATGTCATATATTACATACATTATAGTGTCGTAAGCTACCAAAGGTGTCGTGATAGCCCAAAGCGAAACGAACCTGTCTCAAATTTATAAGGCCATAGGGCCATGGTTCGAACCCGGGCGTGTACCAATGAAATTTTTTGACTTAAGTACATAACTATCACTGACTCCGTGCCTCGGAGAGCACGTTAAGCGGTCGGTCCCGGGCGTTGTCAATAGATGGCGGTCGTTACAATCCCCAACCCGCAGTGGAGCAGCGTGGTGGATTTAAGCTCTAAGCCCCCTTCACCCTGGGAGAGGCTTAAGCCCCTGCAGTGGGGTGAAAATGGGCTGATGAAGTGAAGTGAAGATACATTATTATATAGTAAACATACTATTATATTTAAAAACTAAATTTATTTTACCTAACAAGAAGCTGCGGGTCCAGGCTATATGGGATTACGATATTGTGGCCAGCATCCGAACGATAATTTGATTGGTATCGCATGAATTTTCTGTCCGGAAAATGAAGGTTCACGTTTTATGTGGTGAAAACGTACGGCCTATATGAAAATCGTATCGGGAATTTCATATTTGGGAATTTTAATGAAATCCTCTATATCAGGATAATGAGGTATTTCATTATTCAAATCAGTATAAACGAGAAGAATAATGATGGAGTATTTAGCTTCAAAATAAACTTTTTTTAAAGTGAAATAAATACCTTTTCGTTTTCGATCCCTGAAAGGGTTTTAATAAAAGCCACACCTTCCTCAAAGCGTTTTAATCTAATCAAAATTACTTGAAAAGGAGTGAATTCCTTATCTGGACGTAATTTGATCCCAGTTTCTAAGTTAATAATTACAATGGAACTTTACAGGAATTGTACCGATCTCTCGGTTCCTCTAGTAAACTTTGAAACTGTTGTGGAATAGGATAGTAGGAAACTTTGAATCTTATTCTACAAGTTTGTTAAAATTACTATTTTTAGCTTGTTTCGTTTTGCGGTAAATTGTCCTCTGAATGTTGCTTTTACAGCATTATTTCTATATCTGACTAGATGATTGGTACATTTGGCTACTTTGATCTGAAACCGAAACTATTCATTGGGTTCATTTCGGTATCCATCGTGAAGATGCTTGCTTGCGGTAAATAATCAAACTGAAACTAATTTTGAACTAATATTCGCACACAGATTCTTTTTAACTTATACAAATTATAACTTATACAACGTTAGCAAACATGGACATATATTCACGAGCCACCGATTTGTAGGCAACTGTGCCCAAGTCGGTGGCTCGTTCAAAACATCACCGCATCATCATCATCACCGGCATCGAAGCTCGCTCGGGCTGGCTCAGGGTGGCCGCAATTAAACTGAGCCTTGTTCAGGTTTACTGACCTATCGCTCAGATTTTCTGTAATAATCCTTGTTTGGTTTCGCGTGGATTCGTCTATCTGCATGTCCCCTTTACAGTGCTACGACATCTATAAAGTCCCTGGCCACACTCGATTCTTGTTCGTTGCGTATTCGTTAATACGCTTTTAAAATCCAAGTTTAAGTAATTTTGATCCTACCAATACCTCAGAACGCTGATTATGGAAGGCATCTATCTGTTTTTTGGGACATCTGAATTTTCATTCGTGTACTCAGTTATACTTTGGAAAAATGCAAAATTGTCATTAAGTACCTATCTATTCTGTTTAAGCTTCATTCTGTCGGTGTGTAACAGCTCCCTAAATTATAAACCGTTAGTATATCAAGTTTTTAATGACCATGTATATCGCGCAAGTACTGCCAACTTCTTTTTAAGAATTAATTGATGATTATTCTTCTTGGCGCTATGACAACAACATTTTTTTACATATATTTACCAGAAAAAAGTTGCACAAACATGGATTCCACTTGAACGGATAGTTTCCTTGCGGTAAGTAGAAACATTTGCTAGATATATCTTAAAGTAGAGTTCTTTGTGGTCTGTCTAAAAAATGTGGCACGTAAGTCTCACTCGCTCTTTAATATATATATATATATATATTAGTATAACATGTGATATTACACCCAATATTTTCGACTACTTCATTTCTACCTCATTACAGCACATTATTTTATGAGACTTGCCGTAAGAATCTACAAATTGCGGTTATCACTCCAACAATCGATTGTTGTCCAACAATCCATAGCTGATGTTCCTTTTAAAATTGCACGATATAAAAATGTTTAAGTAACAAATATGTTCTTTCTTCTTTGTCGTATCGTAGTTTTATCGTCTCTACTTTTTTAAAGTTTTCTGATTATTTTTTAAATATTATATATATCAATATAATAGTACTTTTTAAATATTTTACTATCATCTTCCCTATTGGTAGATTTTAATCTGTTCATTTATCTGAGATTTAGTCGCATTTACTTCTAAATGTTGGCCGACGATGAGCGCGTAAAGTGGGCCGAGGCAATCACGGTGGCGCCTCGCATCGCGGACACGTGTTTTGGTGGGCGCTAATAAACGTGCGACTGACTAGTGTGCCATAATACTTTATAAATTCAATTACTGAATTGTAAAATTTTTTGATAGCCATAAAACATACATTTAGATACACATCTCTTACGACAATTGTTATTGACGCTTCGTCATCAGAAGTTCTGTTCATACTCCTTTGTTACTTCACTTTCTTTAAGTAATAAACAATGACGAATATTTTAATTTGATCGGAGTTTTCTGGAAAGCATTAGAACGTCCAAAATTTCTAATGTAAAAAGCTTCGCACTTGAACATTGCGTCAGTGTCAAATAGTTTTAAGAGAACGATGACGACGAAGCGGGAATTACACATAAAAAATTGAATCAATAAAATGTTTACTATAGTGAATAATAATTTTATATGATTAATATGAAAAACGACACAATTTGTTTTGGTGAAATGCATCGGTATTTATTATTCATCTAATTATACGTATTTTTACGCCCACGTCAGGTCATTCGTAACCGAGATACCGGCCGTTTGGCTGTGATTTGTAGCGTTAGAAAACGCTTCGTGGGCGCGCGAGCTTTTCAATGAAATTAGCTTTGTATTGTTTCTAAATCACCTATTTATAAGGTGCGAGTATATTTTTTCTTACTGTTTTTTAAGCTTTCATACCTCGAAAGTCTATATGAGTCCTGTTGGGTCTTTTCTAATATGTATTTCTGAAACTCATATAAATACTTATGAGATCGTCATCGTCATCAGCCCACGTTACCCCACTGCAGGGGCTTAGGCCTCCCCCAGGGTAAGAAGGGGGTTTGGAGCTGTAAGAAGGGGGTTTGGAGCTACACATTTGGAGATCACAATTGATAAATTTGTAAATTTATGATTTAGCACGTTATTGGCGTTTTATAGTACAAAGAAAACGATATTGATAAAACAAATAAATAAAAAACGGGAGATCCCGGAATAATTTGCCGTGTGATGTTTCAATTATGCTTTAGGCGTTTAACCGTGTATGAGTGTCAGAGTAGTTACGCCCCCCAATATTCGTGAATATTGTTGCACTGTTACTGATAACAGTTGGTATATAATAGTTGGACGACAATGTAATATTAGATATGAGAATATAACCTTTTTTTCTGTTTAAACAGATCATAAAGTGAGACATTAAATTTATGTATATGATTTTTATGTAAACTAATGTCCGCATTATAAATTCGACCGTAATTTTTTTTAGGTTTGAACGTTATTGAAATTCTACTGTACCAGCCTAATTTATACCAAATTACTAAATACCAAATATTTTCAGACTAACTGGTTCAAATAGCTACGAAAAAAAAATTGATTGATAAATAAGGAAGAATAAGGTTCTAAACTATTTTGATTTTACCTATTTATATGTAGATACTTTTATTCGAAGTATTCTTTCTTATTGAGCTTTTGCTTCCTTTATTTAAGAAAATATATTTTTTTTAACTTTTTTATTTTAGAGACCACACTAAATAACTTTATATGCAATCGTTCCGATTAACATATATCAGCGTTTAAGTTCAGAGTTGAACTAAATCCGTTATATTTTATTTCGAAAGAATAGGCAATTTTAAAAAAACTAATTTGATAAAAAATGTAGATATATTGTATTGAAAATTCTTATAGCGTGACGTCACCGGGCGGTCTTATAAGTTTAACCATTGCCGTTGCATATTTGTGAAATAGTGACACTATTGCTGTTGACCATAGAGATAATAGAATAGAGCACGTATGCCAGTCTGAAATGCGGGCCTCAACAGAAAGAGAAAGAGGATAAGAGTACCTTGATTTATATTATGGTATATTTTCTCCCATGCCCAACCGATGCTCAACCTTTACATACAGGGCTTTTTGGAGCTTGCCTTCTCTAGTTATATTATTTCTAAGCTATTGACAGTTCTAAGACTGACATTGTTTTTATATATATGCAACGCATTGGTTAAAATTATAATTCCACCCGGTGACGTCAAGCTATAAGAATTTTCCATATAATATATCTATGTGAATACCGATCCAAAAATTCATTTCAAATTAGTTTCTTAAAATTGCCTATTCTTTCGAAAAAAAATATATAACGGACTCTAGTTTAAAAATTTGAGAATGGTCAATTTGACTACAAGTTACTTATATAAAATTTCAATCGCAATGTATCAACGTAGCAAAAATTATTGCGGACGGGGAGTTAATTAACCTGATATTTTCTTTGTTTTTCTTGAACCAATTAGTAGTGCAGTCTGAATACTTAACACCATCAGACATTATATTCTAACATAAATAATTTTGCGGATTCTTTTCTGTTTTATTATATTTATTTTAACTATGTACTAGTTTTTCATTTTGTATTCTTGCGTCCAATCACGAAAAATTAACTTGGCAGGTAAATATGCGAAGGAAACATGTAATGCTATCACAGCTATTCGTCTAGAAAAGATATTATTTTACATTCAAATTGATTTTGAAAGGATTTTTAAAATTTACTATAAAAAATGACCTTTCGTGTCCTGTCGATTCTATTAAATATTCGTAAAATAAACAGGTCCTCGTCGTATATTTACGATAATAGAGAGCAACTGAAGCAATAGTTTTCTAATTCGTTTGAATGCTCCTGTCGCCGAAAAGCCATAAATACCGATTTGCGCTTGAATAAAAGAACATCAGGGATGCAGCCGTCGTCCGCACGGGGCCGCCCGGCCGGCGGCACAATGAGAAAACTTGCAAAAGCTGCGAGCGCTGCCAGCTCTGTCCACAGCAAATTAAGAAAGATGCGCTCGCTAAATTCCAATCCTAATCCAAAATGTTTATTGTACCTGAAATGTCGATTTGGCAAGGCATATGGTCCTTTTGAAGTAACGACGACGTAGGGTAAAAATAAACATTATTTGAATTTTTCTACATATATTTAAATTATTCGAATGCTAAATGTCATCAATGCCAGTGAATTAATTTAACACCCCGCATCTCCTGTCTCCACTCGAAAACGGCGACGCTGGTTTTTATGTAAATAAACGAATTAATTGTATTTAGTGATATGTCTTAATATATATATATATATATGTGAAACGCATAGTTATGCTTGTAAAGTAAGCAAGTATTATGCTTGTGTTATGGGGTACTAAAAGACTTATATACATACTTAAATATTCATTTTTAAATATAATATACAATAATATATAGATATAATATATATATATATATATATACTTTTACACTCAGACACGGAACAAGCAGACATGTTCATGCACACAAATATTTGTACCGGGCAGGAATCGAACCCGCAACCTTCGACTCCGCAGTCAGGGTATCTAACTCCTCGGCCAACGGGTCAGTCTGTCTTTAACTTAGAGCTTTGATCTGGTTGGTTTAATTAGGATTGTATTTAATACGTACCAAATATAAATATATTCTGCCCAGACAGATAGTCGGGAACTTCTGTTGGTTACGGAACGGTATACTGCATGAATTTTTCATCAGTTAATATACATATCTGTTACTCTGCACCACGTGGTTTTTACTTCCGAATAATACAGAAGCAAATTCAGACGTTCGGTTCCAATTTATATCCGTGCACGTGACATTTGATAAAAAATTTCTGTTGTTTGAACTAGTTTTGAGCTGCTTTTTTATTTCTTTTTACGCGCAGTAGGTAATTCACGTATTGTTATAATTTTTTTATATTCATTTGAAACGACAAATGACTTCATTAATGAAAAACAACGATAATATAGATATCGGTAGTATCGATTTTCATAATTATAGTTGCGTTTTTTTAAAGCTTTCAAGTTTCAGACGATTCCATAGCCGAAGGATAACGTATTATGAACTTTTCTATAATATAGGTACCTTCATTCATCTTTGTACCTAATAAATATCAGAGTTTTCTACGAGTAGTTTAACAATAAATTAAACAAAATAAAAGCTTTATATATAGGTTGGGGAGAAAGTCCTTTCGTATTTTATATACAAATTTAAGCCTTTTGTTTTTTCATATTTCAATTACATTTAAATAAAGTATATATGTGTCATTTTGTAGGTGGTGACACGATCGCGTTGCTTTAGAAATTTTAAGGTTTCTGATTAAACAATGCGACAAATAAGTAGTTTTGACAGTCTCTTCTTAAAGAAATTTATATTGCGGGGTCCTTGAAATATATATTCTCATTTTTATTTTCACAATTCTAATTCTATATTTATTTCCTTACCCCATATTTATACTATCGTTACCGTTACTCTTTGTTTATATATGGTTTAATATTATATATGGTGCAAGGTTAGGGCTATATGGTGAATGCATTAACACTTCCCAGTCAAGCTCTCAACTTTTCCTGAGTTGCTAATGATGTGTGTGGTCTGGCGTTATCATGATCAAAGACTACCTTATCTATTGATCCATTCCGTTTTTTTCTCATGCTTTAGTTTTATCAGCTGTTGGCAGTGAACATCCGAATCGATGGTTCTTTCCGGCGGTAAAAGCTCATAATAAACGATGTCCTTCTGATCCCATTGTACACTCAACGTAATTTTATTGCGCGTACGTTCGGGTTTTGCCACAGTCTCTGAAGCTTTTTGCACTTTGACCATGATCTTTTGCGAAAGTTGTTATTTCAAGTTGTCTACTTCGGATCACTAGTAAAAAAAGATGTTGATGTTTTTAGGGTTCCGCACCTCAAAAATAAAAAAACGGAGCCCTTATAGGATCACTTTGTTGTCCATCTGTCTCTCTGTCGGTCAAGACCCTTTTTCTCAGGAACGTATGGAAGTATTAAGCTGTAATTCACATCAAATACTCAGGTCTACTGTTCCTTGGAGCTGTGAAAAAATAAAACTTCTAAGCCAACGCAATCAAAAGATACAGCCGTTTATGCCGCAAATTTTCTACACTCGCAATGGAATCAAAACTTACAGGGCATTTACCGTATACTCAGAATCTTGAAATTTTATACAAAGCAACGTCTTATAGCACAGATAAAGGAAAAATTGCAAAAAGCATAAATTTTTAGTTAAATCATATAAAAAAAATATTCTTAATAATTTTTAACTTACTGTTCCTTTCCTCATGAACTCGTAGAGGTGTCAAATTGAAATTAATATCAAATACTCAGGTTTATAATACCTTTAAACAGCAACAAAATCAAACTTACTTTTACTTATATACCTACAGGTTTGTACGGAACCTTAGGTGCGCGAGTCCGGCTCGCACTTGGCCGGTTTTTTTATGTATGTTAACCAATATTTTCGTCAATTGTAAACCAATTTGGAAAGTTCCTTTTTCGTTTCAAAATGTATACGCTCGAGCTGGTCCCACTATCACCAAGTCAAAATCTGGTGATGGAATACCAGGGATATCGAGGGATGCCCTCAAATCTTATAGGCACGCATAGTGTGTTTGAGCTCTATTTTTTTTTGTATTCAGGTGTTTGCGTCTTGGAATTATTACCTCATGTTGCTAAGCTGCTGATGGAAGCTACAGTACTTCTTAGTGGTTTAGAGTTTGGGGCTAATACTGCGATTTGTCGACAGTTTCCTTCAAATGCCGCTGTCTCATTTGAGCAGCGCGCTTAGAAACCCTCTTCATACTAAATACAAATAAATTATATGTAGTTACTTCTGCGTACGTTCTTATTGTAAGTGATTCACTACTCATCACCAGTGGTCTATATCAGCTCATTACACCCCACAACAGGGGCTTAGGCTTCGAAAACATTTATTGTAAATGATAAACTTACGCTTAGAATTTTTCGTAGACCTTTCTATTAAGAACCATTACACTATGAATTATTTCCAAATATTGACCATTATTTAGAAATGATTCATGCAAGCTAAATTAACAATTAAGGTACCTATTCTAAAACACCGTAAAGTAATACATAGTATAGATTCATATTCATACTAACTTAATAATAGTAGCTTTCGATTTCAATGTATTGTTATAGGTTATAAACAACGCGTAAAAAATAATATTGCGTGATATTTGATATTGCAGGCGGATATAATGAAAACCATGAAACCAAAAAATATCGTAGGGACGCACTCAAAGTTTGGGCCCGTACCCGAAGCCTTTTGAACAGTAATTACTTTTGAAGTAGGCACCCAATCGGGATGAACACCACGTGTACATCCCTTTAGTCATGCCAAAAGCGGTGGAACCACAATGGTGTGGCGCAGCGGTTGAATTCAACTAAATAAGAATTCAAGTAGAATTTTATACAAAAATCGAAACTGTCTTCTGAATCTTAGATATACATTATTACGTACAGATTAGTTGTCCGATAGCTAGGCATGGGCCAAATTTCATATTAACAAAAACAAAGGGAATGTTTAAAGAGACTAGGAAAATTACGAAGTTATGTGACAGTTTATCACAAGAATTAGCAAACCATGAGCAACTATAGTGATGTCACATCCATTGTAATAAATTGTCAATGTGCTGGACGTGCATTTACAGCAATGCTCTTCTGTTTCTAATGTCACCTTTTGTTTTAAATGTTCATTATAGGACGATAATGAGATTTCATTGGCTAAGTATGTTTATAAATCGATTTTGAGACTAACCATCCATAATATATTTTGTCCACTTATGTTTATAACGGGTATTGCGCCGTAATATTGGATGTAATAACCATTCCATCAGTCCTTTTTATACCCCACTGCAGGGGCTTGGCCTCCCCTCAAGATGAAGGACCTTGGAGCTTAAATCCACCACACTGCTCCAATGCGGGTTGGCGGCTTGGAACGCCCGCCATCTATTGACAGCAACCGGGACCGACTGCTTAACGTGCTCTCCGAGGCACGGTGTCAGTGATAGTTATGTACTTAAGTCAGAAAACACACATTGGTACATTCCCTAGAATTCGAGCCACGGCCGCACGGCCTTGTAAACTCGAAACAGGTTCGCTGCGTTTGGGCTATCACGACACTATTGGAATAACATGAACACGAAATCTCGCTAGTGTCAAATTAATTAAATAATCTTATGGGTTTGTGTTAAAGGTCTGGTTTTAATATTATATTAAAATTTAATACCACCTTGCATGTCACAGCCCCTAGAATACGAAAAAGTTTCTGTGTTGCAAAGCCACATTACGTTTCTTTGTAGACGAGTAAAATAACGTCAAAAATGAAATCTATTTCAATGAGAACTTGCACACCTGCCTTTTACTTTCGGACTTTAAAATGTATAGATATACATTCGACGCGGAAAATTATCGACTTGAAAAAAGACGACGTGTTAAATTAAATTAAACAATATACAAATAAATATGAACAATCTACTATTTTCTGACTTACCTGATAGCTAGTTAAATAATATAGTAAATCGTGAAAACATTAACTGACGTAGAACTGACTATGAAGGTGAAGCACCTTAAGTAATTGTGGAAAAGCGCCCGTTTCGGTCGTTTACACCCGAATGTGTACGTGCAAACAGAATATTATATGTTACCGGGAATGTCCGATGTTAGAGAATGTGATAACGGACCGGTGTATGTTGAAAATCCCTAATTTCCGTGGTGTAAGTCCGAAATATTATTAAATGAATTCTAACATGCAACGGTGTAAAATAAAAACGGGAAATAATATAGCTGTCATCAAATTAATTTAATAATTAATACAAATTTCTGAATTTTCAAAAGAATTTTTGTTATCTAAAAGGCTTCGATTGACTCATTGCTCTTATACCGCGTCGCTCCTCCTCTTAAACTAAACTTAAACTTACAACAAAAAGTTAACTATCAACGTATTATGAGCCAAAATCGAAATTCTTCGTGGTGGCTTACAATTCTGCTCCGTTTCGCTCCTCGCATCGGTATAAATATAAAGATATATTTTTTTGTAACACAAGTCGTCTCAGTGTATTTTAACATTCCTTATAATAAATTGAAAATAATTAGAATTATATTCGAAAAAAGGTATTTATACTTGTTTTGGTTTATTTTATTTGTTAAAATATTTTACTGATCTCCGCAACTATAAAATTATAGTACGTTTTTGAAGTGAAGACTTCTTTAGGCGCATTTTTCTGAACAGGTGAGGAAACTGAACTGTCACACGCTCTGATCAGTGACGGTAAATCGGGTATAATCGGCTCGAGTCGGTCAGTGACGTTTACTATATGACAAGGAGTGATAGTTTCAAGAATTACGTTATATTATAGGTAAAAACCACGAGTACTTCTAGAATAATAACCTGTGATGAGATCTGGATGCGATAGTGGGATCCCGAAAGTAGGGAAATTAATGGTAACTATAATTTGGGATGTTGAAGGAATATTACTAATAAATTTTTGCCAAAAAAAAATACAAAGAATACCCTAATTTGTTAGATCAATTACAATGGTCAGTTAATAAAAAAAGAGGGGCGGGAAATCAGTAGAGGCATATTGAATTTGCAGGATTACATCTGTGCATACTGATCAAGCAACAGAGCGAGTCGTAAGCAAAAACGGCGAAAATTGATCACTCACCCTACAGCCCAGACTTGACACCCTGAGATTACCTATTTCCTATTTCGACTTTTAAAGAAAGATTTAAAAGGACGAAGGTTGTTAACAAATGACGAATAAGATGATGGCAGCAATGACATAAACATGTTTATATGTACACTGTACACTGTAATGTACACTCGATATGCACACAGTTTAATTCGTTTAAAATAGGGATAATAAAAGATTCTTTTTGGATTAGTCGCTTTGCACCACGATGCTTGTTATTTTTCTGGGCTTATTGTTCCATCGTCGCTGCCGGTATAGCCAAAGAAATATCGCGGTAAGTCACGAGTACTTGCTTTTCACGTCATGATATTAGCTCTACGTAACGAGAAAACTCTGAAAAACTCGCAGCGGCGCGTTCGTTGAGATTAACGTTTCACGTATTACCCACACATTCCTCTCCCGTCCGGATGCTAATGGGGTATTACGTAAAATCTTTCTAACGACGACGTGACAACATCAAACTTTCATGTTAAAAGGTCTTGGATTATGATTTTCACGGTATTCACAATTTCATAACTCGACATCAATGCAATAGAATTCACAAATGTCTTGGCAGTCGAACCCATCGCGAATCGCCATGCGAAAATTGGGAAATGTATTCGTTGTAAATTAAGGAAATCTGTGAATAGTGTTTGTGATAAACTAGTGTAGCCTTGGAAATAATAATTAAATTATGGCACCCACAAGTTACCGGTAAAACGAGTAGAAGGAAAGCGGGCAGAGGTCTCGACGT
Organism: Luffia ferchaultella; assembly: GCA_949709985.1. Taxonomy (NCBI): domain Eukaryota; kingdom Metazoa; phylum Arthropoda; class Insecta; order Lepidoptera; family Psychidae; genus Luffia; species Luffia ferchaultella. The sequence continues at coordinate 9,496,462 of OX453249.1, read as the reverse complement.
GCTGGTGTGATTAGAATCCCTAATGGCAACGTAAAAATACGCGTGTTTCGTTTGCCTTAATTAGAATTAAATTACTTACGTAAATTACTTAACTTAAATTAATTACCCTTAAGATTACTCCTACCTATTTCTCTACTATAAATTGTTTTCTGTTATGTCAATAATAATATAGAATAGAATTTTTCAAAATACCAATTTTTTTTATTTATTAAAATAAAAAATAGAATAAAATATAAATTTTTAAATGTGGATTCGATACTGGGTTAATCGCATTTAGTTTTTGTAGTTACATGTTATTATTATTAAATGACATTTTTTAGTTTTTTTAGTATTTGACACCTTTCACTCACAAGTGCAAATTTGTATGCTTTAGCACAACTTTCATTGAAACCCAGATTAAATGTGTTGATAATATACAGTCATGGTTTTACGAAATAAATTTTGATGTTTCGAATTTTCACAGCTGGCTGCAAAACAGTATTGCAACACAGCGAGGAATATTGTTTGAGACATTTTTTTTTATTATTTTTTTTATGTTGGCAAGCTACAACGATATTTAAGTTAAAATATTTAGTATGAATTGTAATGATTTGTGTTGTAATTCAGTGATTTCGTTTTACACATTGATGCATTTTCATAACTAAAAAAAACTATTAATGAATTATCAGGATTTTTATCATACGAATGTTTGATCCAATTTTTTTTTATTTCGTACCGTTGTGAGAGCCCAATTCTGCGCTCATTGAATAACCGTAACGTGCACCCCGTTTCGAACAAATCAGACGTCCGCGAGACAAATCCCAATTGAGAACTCGCGTTTTTTTTCCCAGACTTCGCTTAATTGAATTTGCTTTTAGCTCAGTTTTAATTTATTTGCCCTGGCTGATTCACTTTGATCTTGCCGGGGCGCTCTCGGGCACTTTAGATATAAACCAATTATTTCGATTAGTTTCAATATACTGCGAACCGTTCTCGTACTCGATATATCTAATAAAAGTATGTCTTTCGTGGTAATCATTAATGAACAATCGTTGTATTTTAATTTGGCTATGACTTTACTATAGATACCACATTTCTAACTTCGCTCTTTTTCAGTTTTTGTACTCAGGCTCCTTAAACGGCTTCATACGTTCTTTTATAACACGTTAACACTCACGGATATTGTACTGGTCTCAAACTAGGGTAACCCTGTACTGTATTATGAGCACCAGTGCAACGATACGAACACGTGGGGTATAACCATGACACCTTAACGTAATAAGGTCGGAGAGAAAGTGTTTTCGTATTTTGTAAGTTTGAAGTTGTGATCAATTTTCAATAGTTTTACTTTTTGTATCTCCCTGGTTTTAATGATATGAAATCGATTAAGAAAATAAATGAAGAATTTATAGTCCCAGTCATTTTTTTTTAATTTGTGGAAATAACTAGAATTAACGAAGAAATTAACGAAACATAACTATCACTGACTCCGTGCATTGGAGAGCACGTTAAGCAGTCGGTCCCAGACGCTGTCAATTGATGGCGGTCGTTACAATCCCCAATCTGCAGTGGAGCAGCGTGGTGAATTTAATCTCCAAGCCCCCTCACCCTGGGGGAGGCCTGAGCCCCTGCAGTGGGGTAAAAATGGGCTGTTGAAATGAAGTGAAGAAGAAACTTTCTCCTGACCTAATATTCCGACGATGTAGGATTCGAACCCAGAACCTATACAGCTAGAGTTAGGTATTTGCCTACTACGGTATGGAGATCATTAACTCTGTATAAAAATATTATTTCCTTGTGTGTTTGTCTGTATACATATCCCTACGAACTTTTCTTCTTCTGTTGTCATTATACATAGATATAGTCTTATATAAATAATGTGCGTCTTTTACCTAAAATTTAAGTAATATAAAATTAAATTCGTCTGTAGATTTGAAAATTTCGAATTTTATATGCTATTGGCTTATAGTCAGTTCAATTTGAGAAATGAACTGTGTACTTTTCTAATCATTTCTTTTTCATATTTCTTTTGAAAATAGGTAAATATGATTTAATACTTGCTGCAATTATTTTATTTTTCTTTTAATTAAATAAGTGATTAATATTAAATATTGATTTTAAATGTTTTTATATATGATATACAAAGTCTTTGCACAATTAAGATTCATGTGGTTTTATGACTGTTTTATATCCTTTACAGAACACTAAGTCTGTCTTTGTTTTGGTTAAAGGTGGCTTTGCGGGTGAAGCAAGTGAGGCTAACCTGACTCAAATCAACTAATTACACCCAAAAACAATTTGTTTATAACATTTTTAAATATTTTATTCGTCTATACTGTATGTAAGTTCTATATGATATGTGTATAAATCTATATAAACTCTACTAAAAATTTGCAATACCGCGTGATAGTAATTTTATATTTAGTAACGCTCCGTCTCCGATTCGCAGCGCAATGAAGTGAGCAGATATGTCTTGGTTTTAGCGGAGATAATCAGATCATTATGAACTCATGCAGCAATGGACTACTCTTTCAGGAAGACTCCGTGCTTCAGAGGGCACGTTAAGCAGTCGGTCCCGGACGCTGTCAATAGATGGCGGTCGTTACAGTCCCCAACCCGCAGTGGAGCAGCGTGGTGGATTTAAGCTCCAAGCCCCCCTCCTCACCCTGGGGGAGGCCTTAGCCCCTGCAGTGGGGTAAAAATGGGCTAATGAAGTGAAGTGAAGTCATTTTATGGCCTCGCAGGCCTCATAAACTGTCTTTGTCCTACTCACTCACACGCAACTCGTGTCCCATATTTCCAAAAATTATCTGTATTGCTCGATTACATTTTTGTAACAATCAAATCTAACTATTACCTACATTTATCAGGTAGTTAGATAGTCATTAATTTATTTTTACTATTTTGTACCTAAAACGTAAGTGTAACCGTAAATTAATAAATAAAGATTACCTATCGTTGCCGCTCAATGTTGCTCCACTACAAAGTAGCTCTCAAACCCGCTAGTGGCCTAGGCGCATTTATTTTAGATGTATTGGAATATTTAGCTAGGTCTCCGCTTACATTTTGACGTATTTCGATCACGTATCACTATATATTAAAAATGAAATCCCCCGCCGCGTCTGTATGTCTGTCTCTGAACGCGATAAACTCGAAAACTACCGGACAGATTGGCATATTATTGACACCAATTGGACAGAGTGATTCAAGAGAAAGGTTTACGTGTATAATATATTATTGTTTTGTGCAAATTAGTTGAAATATGACAATTATTGTTTATGAAGTCGGGAAAAATCAAGCCGGCTGGGAGCTTTCGTCGAAAACGCTGCCTAATGCCTTTGAGATATACGAAATAATGTATAGAGGAATTGTTCCTTTTTCATAAAACTAAAGAGAAGTCTGCGATGGCATATGTCTATCTTTTATAGATATATTACCATACCTATTTTTATGTTTAAGAAAATAGTGTCGTATGATGAGATAATTGGTAAGCAATTTATACGAATACAGTATTAATCCTTATCAAATTAAATACGTTATTTACTTTGAACATTTCATGCAGATTATGATTGGCCCTTTAGACCATAAAATTTAAATTAATATTTTCGGAGTTATGGAGAAATAAAACAGGGTGGCCGGTGGCCCCCGTCGACGCGACACGCTTAATATAAAATTAGGCATTTATGTATTTATTCTTTACTTTTTCAAATATTTATAAAATTGGAAATAAAATACATTAAAATACTCCAAGCAGTTACGTTACATTCAAATCTAATTGAATCCAATACACATATTCGACGCAACAAGCTGATAGGACACTACGATAGAAAAAACACTACGGCTTATATGCTCTGCTAGCTATGGGTATAAATAATATTAAATAATCACGTATACAAATTACTTAATTCAAACTGAATTATTCCTATCGTATACTTCGCTACCTAAAAAATACAGGCGCCCAAAATTAACTTGTCAAAAACCACTTTTCACACATTAATATGGTTGAATAATGACGTAACAGTCCCAAGGAAAATAATGACAGCGCAGTTGACAGTTAGGCGTGACCACATTCGTTTAGACGAGGCCAACGGCGGGGTGCGGCCTCGGCCAACCCACTTCCCTGAAATGAGCGTACGCCTCGGCCAGATTTATTGGCCCATCGTGGAAACAACAATGGACCGGAAACCTAAGTAAATGGACTGAATATTAGAATTCACTAGAGTTTTATCGCGAGGGCGAACATCAACTTGACTCCTATAAACATGTTAGTATAATCTGACGCTTAAGCTACGTAATGTATTTTGTAACAGTTGTCTAAAGATAGACAGAAAAAACCGGTTATTAAATATAAAATACATCTCAAAAATTCACGTTTCAATTAAATTGAGATGAGGACCTTATCAGATAAAAACTGGCGTAGCAGCTGTTGAAGGACGCTGTCGTAAATAAAAATTTAGAGAATAAATTGATTTTATAGTATCACGAGCATTTTAATTGAATAGAGACCACATTAAATTATAAACAAACAGCACCGTATTTGTTACTTTTGAGTAGTAGGAAATGGATTGAAATAATGACTCATAATTTGTTGAGTAAATACTGGAGTACAACAACACGTCGAAATGAACTGAAATGGAAAGCACAGCTTAACCTTACCTTTTATTGAGATTTCGAAAATATATGTACGTTATAATTTTACTCGTCTTTGTCAAAGTCCGAGTATTTATACGCAAAGCAAAATTTATATATTAATTGTGCACACTAAATATAAAAAATAAATACAATTCATTGTAAAATACATTGCGTACTGACTGACAATTTAACGCGAATATTGTGAAGCAAAACGTCGTACATTCACCCTTAGCATACCTCTACTTGCTCGTGAATGTGACTTACTTTCCGTGACTATCCGTGTTCTGTATTGTGATTGACTGATTCATTTTTTTTTATAATTTTTACATATGTACATTTGTATAATATCGTCTATGACTAAGATATATTAATAACTGGCTTCACTGGCTTGTCTGTCTAAGACTTAGAAAATGGCAGCAGATATAGATTTATGCATGTATAACAGTTGAATGTATATTGTATTGCAGCGGTGTGGAGGCCGGGCGCGCCGAGCTCGCAGTACTTGGACAGCGGCTCGGGTGGCGCAGTGAGCGCGCCAGCTCCTCCGCCGCCGCCTCCGCCCGTTTGGAGTCCCGGTTCCGCTGGCGCCTCGCCACACTCGCCACGAAGGTCCTTTCGCCCTGTGCACTTCGAGGACACACCACCGCACACGAGAAAATTACTGGTAACGTAGCAGAAATTATGTATACTATATAAATAAAATAGCTTTTATAAAACTAAAATAATTTTTAATGAAAAACATTAAAAAAATACTTATACATTTTTTAAAAAGTTTTACTATATAGAAAACAGAAACGTTAACTTAATCAATTTCAACGTCATTTCAACTATTTTAATACGTGTTACATTCTTACAAGCTTGAAGAATTGTTACAATTTGAACATAAATAATATAACAATATCCGAAACATCTGACAGACGGTCATTTAGTCCCAAATTAAGCAGAGCGTGTACTATGGGTACTATACAATTTATGTTTTTTTGAAATACTTACATATATTTTACATCCAGCATGGAACGAATAAACACGTTAAGCCCATAAATATTTGTACCGGACGGGGATTGAATCCGCGACTTTTGGATCTGCAGTCGGCGTCTGCGACCACTAGCCAAATCTTTCGTGACAATTGTTCTTCCGAACTCCGAAAGTTATATATTATTGTTTAGTTGGTATGTATGAATTTCCTGTTTAATTTTGTTACACATTGTTATGCAACGTTTTTGTTAGGTCAGTTATATATTTTTTGAGCAGTTACATTAACAACTTTCTAACTATGTAGTATGTAGCATTGTGGTTTTTTAGCTGTTCAATTTCTTGATCAGAAAAGATTCAAGGTTCTAGTTTCTGTCTATAATTCTATAAATTGTAGCCTTTTCAAAATAAAATTTGATTTTTTACATAACCAACAACTAAACTTGTTAAGGTGGCACGACACCTCTCTTATAGGTGCTGAAACCTAGAAATATGATTATGAAAGAAAAATCATTTCATTATCAGGTGGTCCCATCTATTATTAAATAGCCGAACTAGACAGACGTCATCCCATTTTAAGTTTGATTTTTTAATAATGTACGAGCTTTTGTTTCAAGGCTCCTTTATGTTAGAAACACACGAATGTAAATCAAACCTCTGTAGTAATAAAAAACTGGCATGAACTAACAAATACGATTCTCATTGGCGATTCCACAATTTGGTTAAGAACGATTTATGTATGTACAAAATTATTTAAAAACGACGTGAAAGTTTTCTCGCGAAACTCTTCGAAATTGTTGTAATAATAATGCCTTTGAGAACTGAGTTTTTGATACCTTTATTTTTCTTTTATATTCCACTTTGGGTCGTTATAAAAAAATACTTTATTAATAAAACCAATCATAGAAGGTCTTTGTGATGTTAAGAATTCAAGTCGCGAACTGTGAGAGAGACGTAATTTTTCTTTCGGCGAGAAATTTCAACGGCGTCAAAGAAAAATTACCTTATTTCGGAAATGATTATGGGACTTGTGAATGGCAAAGAAACCCAAGTATAAAGCGATTTTCATAGAAACGAATGAAGCGTTCATATACTGAAAATATTTCAAAGATTCTCGTATCGAATTTTTTTATACGTGATACGATTTCTAACTGCAAACTTGATTGAATAGGTAGTCAATGTGGACTGTAAATACAGCAGTCGACGTGTTGACAGTCGTTGTTCTTGAACTACAACCAAAAATACTATTTTCAATAAATTTGCTATTCATGCGATCTTTATGACATCAAAACTTGAACCGTAATGTTGTATTTTACAGTACTAGGCCTTTTTATTTTACTCCAATCATAAACGAGCATTTTGTTTGTGACGCATGTGTAAACCGCGAAAAGCAAACCGCTCGCCCCCTTAGCTCCCGCCATTTGAAGTATTTACCTAATTTTAATCGCAAATTTATTGAAAAAAGTCGTATGATACTCGTAGTCAGTAAGCTGGCTATTATAGTCATCGGATATCGATTATATGCAGCTTACCCTACTTGCATTATAATGTACTATTACGAAACATGGAGAATAATCAGTAGGTAAGGTACGTATCATAATATACAAAATTAATATTCTGTAGTCACAATTATATCAATACTTAATCCACAGAAACCAGAGCACTTCCAAAAGAAATGATATTTAACTAGGATAGTGTAGTGTAGGAGTAAACACTCGTATCCTCAAATACAATGGGTTTAGACCGAAATTTTTAACACGTGGTTATCATTTTTTTTTTAAATATAAACCAATATATACCTTCCTCTTCTGTCTAAAATTTTCTTAATCATTTTCTTCCATAAATCGATTAACAAAATATCTCTGCGACGTCATCTGGACAGATGTTCGCTATTTACATTTTCTCAGACTATATATAGTTATACTATTTTTATTTATGACGACCGCTTAGCCTAGTGGGTAGTTACCCGGCCTACGAAGCCGGAGGTCCCGGAATCGAATCCCAGGTCGGCTCAGTATTTATATGATGAATATTGGTACTGGTACCAGGTCTTGGTTGTTTATATGTATATGGTGTCTTCGCTAGGTACCCAAAATACAAGCTAATGCTTAGTTTGGGGCCTAGACGTAGTTGTGATGTATGCATTATTATTATTATTATTATTAATTTATGAGGATTAAAATTTCATTTAACATAGTGACATAGACATCTTACCTCAATATTTTTATTTAGTCTTATTTACTGCGTAAAGCAGCGCAATGAGCTTAACCACCCAAATGACCTCACAGAGACTATTTCAACGTCAGATGAATTTTCGTAAATATCTAAAAATTCGTAAATAAAAAATATTCGATATTTTGAGAGATTATTCTAGAACCTCACTCCTTTTAATTTTAACGACCATCAGCGCAACTTTAAAATTTTGGTCCTAACCCATTAGATGTTGCTTTTCATGTGAAACCGACATTCGTCTCTATACGAGCCTATGTCTATTACTTTAAAGCTTTAAATGTACATACATGTACTCACGCCCGCTTCCCATTGGGGTAAGCAGAGACTACAGATTTCCACTTTATGCCATCCTGGCATACCTCTTTCGCCTCATCGACACTTATGACTTTTCTCATACAGTCTCTCCGGCTACTCCGGATACTCCAGGTACTCTGGACTTGACCCTTTACCTTACTTTAAATGTATCAGACCCTTTATTTTAAATGTATTAGTTTTAATACAGTGCTATATTTATATCTAGTAAAACAATAAACATTTGACCATAGTAATTTTCTTACTTTACTATTAAACAGAAAAATGTTGCTGTCAAAAGCTTTTGAGCGTTTTTAATATATCTGTATTCAACCTTACGGAGGAGCTTTTATTTACGTAGTAATTTTTCAAAAAAAGACAGTTGAATTAGTATGTCTGATAAGCGTGTATGGCGGCGGCGGCTCGAGAACAGAATGTGCTGTGCAAACAGTAATTTCTCAAAGTTGACGTCTAAGCACAAAAAAAATCGAAATGGATATTTCTTATGTGTGTGGTGTCTTCGAAAAAAAAAAATTATATATGTATATATTATAAAGAATATTTAAGTATGTATATCAGTTGTCTAGTAACCCATAACACAAGCATAATACTTGCTTACTTTGGGACTAGATGACGCTGTGTGGAAAGTCCCATGTATTATAATTATAATTATTATTATTATAATTATTATAATAATAATAATTATTATTATTATTAATAATAAATAAAATAGTATATTCCCCAACCTTGATAGACAATGCCTACGTTTAACCATTTGATATATTACAATTTGTCAATGCAAATACTATCAAATGACGTGTAAGCAACAAATGTCTGGATGTTTATTATTCGATAACTCTGCACTAGTAGTTCTGATTTGGATGACTTTTATGTCAATCGATTGATATAGATCTCGTTTCTAGGGTTCCGTAATAACTAACAAGGAACCCTTATAGTTCCGCCAAGACCGTCTGTCCGCAGCTTAACTCAAATCTTTTGGTACTAAAAAGCAATAATTTGGCATAGTTATATACATTAACCACGCCTACGAACTTGTCTATTCAACTGTGTGGGGTGTCGTTGGATAGGTCTTTAAAGAATATGGTTGCGTGTGATGAATATTTTTGTAACTTTTGTTAGAATCACGTGTGTTCGCCCCCAACCTGCTAAACCGTTGTTGTCGGATATATGTAGACTTTACAAGTAAAATGTACTTTAATTTATTTAACATAACTTAACGAACCGTAGACTGACGACCGCTTAGTCTAGTGGGTAGCGACCCTGCCTACGAAGCTGAAGGTCCCGGGTTCGAATCCCAGGTCGGATCAGTATTTATATGATGAATATTGATAATGATACCACGTCTTGGTTGTTATATGTAAGTGGTGTCTTCACTTGGTACCCAAAACACAAGCTAATGCTTAATTTGGGGCCTAGATGTTATTATTATGTATGGGTTATTTGTTTATTTATAGATTTTAGGTCCATGTCATTAATGGAGCTTTTATCACTAAGATTTTATTATTACTAATATTTTTTGCATATCCGCCGCTTCCAAATTCCATAGAAAATGATCAGTTAGTAGGACGAGTAACTAAATAGAACCCTAGACTGCGCATGGCCCGACAAACACTTAGTCTTGTTTTTATTGGAAAATTCAACTACTATTGACCGATTCAAGTAAAAATTAATTATAACTTCATCTCGTTGTCTACGCCACACAAATATTTTAATAATACGAGTGTATATAGTTGGAATTACCAAAAACAACTTCAAAATTTTTTTTGTCAAGAACGTGATATACATTGTAGACAAGTATTTCCAACAGACATTCGGGTATAACTTTGAATCAAACCATTTACTGTTATGAGTCATAAGACTGACAGACGGGTCGAATGGTTGCAGACTCTAACTGGAGAACAAAAAAGTTACGGATTCGATTCCCGCCCGGGACAAATAATTGCGTGCATGACCATGTCTGTTTGTTCCGTGTCTGGGTGAAATATCTATATTTGTAATTGTTATTAAAAATATCTAAGTATCTATATCAGTTGTCTATTAGTATCCTTAATACAGGCTCTGTCTACTTTGGCACTAGGTTGCCGTATGTGAGATGCCCCAGGTATTATTATTGTTATCTATTATGTTGTGATAAGATTTCTTTACTGAGAATCTTCACCTATTTCAAAGACCTGCTAACTAACAAAAATATTCTTTTGACCTGAAACATACAAATTTTTTCGTCAATCGATTGATAAAACACGTTTTCTGTTACGAACCATAGACGTAAAAATATTAGCATTCCGAGACTATATTAACCACAAACGCCTTTTCCAACGTATCGAATCCACTTTCCATTTTCAATGAATTTCATAGACAAGTGTTTAGCTTTTGTATCAATCACGTATATGTTTTTTAATACCCATAATAAAATCATTATCTATGGTGCGATTTCATGTTCAAAATTATTCTCCACTAAATTTTGTTAGTAAATAAAAGTACGAATTCACAAGAAAATATATACATAGGTAAATGACGTGTTTAACTTTTAGCACTTTTGAGACAGGTCAACCCCCTGTAAACACCCTTCGGATAGCGGATTGAGTGGGCCTTAACATATTGTAATATAAATGCATAATTATTTTGTAATACATTACAGAGTACACTGAGCGGCCTAAACGGCTGTGGCAGCGAATCGGAAAAAGAATCGCGTGGTCTAAGAACATCGCTCAGCGCGCCGGCCAGTGGGCTGAGCGCACTGAGCGGGCCAACTCCACCCGCTCCACCAACTGGTACACGGTTGCCGCGCGCTCAGAACCCCACTGTCACATTGCTACAGAAAGCTAGAGGTCAGTTGATTATTTTTCACGAAATTTCGTTCCCAACCCAACGCTAAGCTTCAGATTCCATTCTTTTTGTTGATAATGACTATAGTTAGACTACAATTGGGCATTGACTAAAATTTTTGATGTCACATTCAATACTTCTTTTATGAAAATATGGACACATAGAATTATTATTATTATTATTATTATTATTATTATTATTATTATTATTATTATTATTATTATTATTACTGCATGTAGTATTTACGTCATATTAATGTTTTTGTTTATATGTCTATTATGACGTCCCCAAAACAATGAATGTGTATTTCTGATGAATAAGGACACCTATTCGTATGAATACCAAAAAATTTGGACCATTTTTTAGCTTAAATTCATGAAGTAGGTTTTTTTTGAATAATTTATTTTATTTTTCAATTTTTAGTTATAAGTAGGTTACTGTAATTTATTTGTATTTAGTATAGATAGGGCTTCTAAACACGCTACTCAAGTTATACTGCGTCGTTTGAAGAAAACTGTCGACAAATCGCAGTATTATCCCTTAACTCTTAACCGTTAAGGAGTGCTATAGAAATTGGGCGACACGTCAAAATTTTGACGTCACCTAATTTCTTCCGCCTACTTTAAGGCGTAGTCTCCCTATTACTAACGATATCAGTGTGTCTACGTAATCTATAGTAGCCATACAAACCGTAGGCTCGTAGCTTAAAGCTTAGCGTTATCTTGAATCGATTTTGTTATCAAGCGGCCATAGATGCCCGTATTAGGTACTATATTTGTCTGAAAACAATATGCCATATCAAAGCAGGATTGATTCAAGATTACGCGGTCATGAATATGCTTTAATAAGGTTTTCATGTAACCTTAATAAAACTTTTATCCCTGTCATAATTCTGATTACAATTAAAATATTTTTACGTGTATTTTCTTAACATTTTCTTGAAAAAATGACAAAAATATTGGATAGTTGCTACGCCAGGCTTCACCACTATGGCGTAGCAACTTACGCTTGCACCTAAAAAAGCAGAGATGCAACTATTGTACCGTCTCTGATTAAGCAAAAAGTAAGAAATCAGGACCATTTTTTTTTAATAATACATTAGATTAGATAGATATTAGATACGAAGCATTCGAATTAAAAGTGAAATGTTCGCGTAAGTGGGGGGTGTCTTCGACAGTCATTAGTTCCCGTCGCGATGAAACTCGTTAATTTATTCCGCAGTTATCACACCGAAATTACGATTAATTGCGTCTAACTTGGCGTTATTAGCTTATGCGTTAATTAATCTTCACTCCCATTGTATAAATTGTGTAAAAATTAATAACATGTTTTATATTTGAAAGCTCGTTCTTACCGAGTGAGATTCTATGAAAGGAAATATCGGAAAAAATGGGAAATGTTTCTTAGATGATGGTTGAACTCGTCTGGCGTTACTTATCAGTATGTTAATATACGCTTGCTTAAATTTTCCTTGTGTAGTCCGCTTTTCCAATAAATAATAATTAGACGACTATTGTGCTTACATACCCCAAGTGGAAATCTATAGTCTCTGCCTGTCTACCCTTTGGAGGAATAAGGGGTAAATGAAGGGTCAGCTTTCCATAACAGCCACCCTCGTAACATCTGTCTAGTATATCTATTGTTAAGGTTGGGTAATTAGAAGAATTCGATAAGCCGCACCCAAGTAATTTTTGATCCTATTTCGGTCAAGATATCTGATCATCATCCACCATTTCTAAATTGACAATAAGTTAGGTTTATTTATGTCAATGCGAAGATCAAAGTTGAGCCAGTTAATATTGTATAAGTAGTTAAGCGTAAATTCTAAATGTTTTAAGCTTTAAGGAACGACAGAAATGTCTTTGTAACAAATACATATTTTTTGTTTTTGGTTTTACGCATATCCGCGAAAAAAAAAATCGAAAATTGGGTCCACCTTTGGTCCATCTCTTCGCCCCGCCCTTCCCTGTTATTTTTCCGTTTAGTGTTGCCGTTTTGAAAATCGCTACCGGCAATAAACATAAATTGACGCGTGTTCTTATTTGTTCTTGTAATATATTTTCAACAACTTTTAGGGATGATCACATTTTCTAAAATTTGCTTTTTATGTTGTCTATCGAAAAATGGGTTTAAATAAAAAACTGTTTTGTTCTTTTTATTAAAAAAAATGGTAATTTAGTTATTAAGTTTTGAAAATGGTTATTGACAAGACCGGTTATGACGACATATTAACAATTCCATAGAGAGTATAGAGTTGAAATCGCATTTATGCCACTGATTGACAACTGTTTGGTTACGAGTTTTTTTTTTTTAAATGGCGCATGTGAAAATGTGGCGTTTTGTTTTTTGGCGACACCGAAAAAAGTACTACGCCACGCGCACTATTTTGAAAAATCTCTTAACCAAACACCTGTCAATCAGTAGTAAAGAATCAATTTCAATTCTTTGCTCTCTGTGGAAGCGTAATAATGCCGTCGCATTCTGTCTTGTCAATCACCATGTTCAAAAATTGATAACTGAAAAACTATTTTTCTTTTAAATTAATAACTGAAAAACCATTTTTTTTTAATTCACAACAAAATACCACATTTTTTTAAATTAATACAACAAAATTCGTTTTATTGCCTTTTATTTTGAATCCTAGTTTCTATAGAAAACATAAAAACGGTGTGTCAGAAAAAAATGTCATAAATGGGTCATAGTGAATTGTTTATTCTGCAAAAGCACTACCAAGTTACTATAAAGTAAACATATTGTTACGTTCGTGAGTCCTACCCATAGAAAAAATAAACTTCACAACAGCGTTTGGTTTTAATAGAGTCAGAAATATCATGAGAAATGTCATGTCACAGTATCGAAAATGTCAAACTCAATTTCGCGGGGGTGAAAACCGGCGCGCGAAGACCCCGCGAACTGAAACTCGCTATTGAAACCAGCTATCTAGAGTATGAGTGGTTAGACGGTACACGCAGAACAGAGATTCTAGTCAATTTGTACTTTTAGGGTCCTACCCTATGTGACAAAATAACACACAAAACTCGGCGATGAAACACGAACAATTTTCAATACACGTACGAGCCTCACTTCAGAGGTCAGACTAGACACTTTTTGACAACCGGTAACTTTCTTTTAAACTCTGTCACTTGTCACTTGAACAAACACTGTCATATCTCAATACGAACTTCGTGGTGTCTCTTGCGCGGTGTCTAATCAAATTTATTACCCTTTCCTTTTGTTTTTTGTGGAAGGATCTAGAAAATATTAGTGAGAGGCTACGTAAAGTAGTGTCGAGCCTTATCAATGATTGAAATCGAGAGCTTGTACGTGACATTATTATACTCGTATATTGATAGTGCTTTTACTCGTTTAGTGTTTAAAATTCGCTATTTTCTCAAAAAACTCGCTATTTTCAATTCTGTAAGTTACCTTTTTACCATGTTTTTTTTTTTATGGGGACAATTCCTTAAAATATTTCTCTCGGAGTCATTGAATATTTTCTTCTCAATGACTCGCGCGATCACTAAAGGACGGCCTTGAAATTCACTTGAAAATATGATGTTATATAATAAGCCTTTTTTATTTCTTGAGCTAGTTTTCGTGAATATGCCCAGGAATCCTGGGCATATTGTTTCAAATATTTGAGTTCGTTTATGCCCTTAGACATTACTTTGTGGATATATAAATCATCTATTCGGTTTTTATTTTCGGTTGGTATTTTCGTATCCTTTCGTTTTGTATATTACTATTTTAAGTATATTTACTACTCGATTATTTCATAATAAACGAAATAATAATAAATCCGAACGCCGTTACGTTGCCGCCAAGTGTAACGAATATCAAAAAGAAACTTTTACGACAGGTAAGATCCCGTTTGCGGAATTGGATAGCTCTCGAAATGAGGAAATATGTGACAAGTCATAAAAGAAGAGTAGAGGGAGGGCCAAGGCACGTAATCTTAGTCCGGTAGTGTTACGGAGAGTGATAAGGCGCTGTTGGACGTTATCGAATTTTAAATTATAATTAATGACTGTATTCAATATAAATAAATTCGTAGCTGATAAAGCAATTCACTTAATAAACTACAAATATTAATAAACTTAATAAGGTCAACAATAATATGTTAATGAGTTAAGAAATATTATTATATATCAAGAAAAGACTTGTAAAAAGTTCTTTTATTTATTATTTATAAGGTACACTATGTTGCAAAAATAGTGAGTATGATAGGGAATTGCAATTACTTGTTAGCAAGTTACGTTTGCAATACTCTCTATAATTCGCAGTAGATGGAGCGATGATCCTTGAATTAAGTGCGTTTTCTGGTAACTCCGTATTCACATGTCATGAAGGTACAGACGTTTTGCGAGATTACTTATTACTGCTGAGACATAGAAGCGTCGTAGTGCAGAACGCCCCTAAACTAGACGGACTGATAACCTGGCAACGAACACGAGCCGCCATTGGCTACAGGTGATCCAAGACCTTTCGTTGTAGAAATCTAGGGGAAGGCTTGGCGGTTAAAACGAATGAACTGGCACTTGACTAGCTACATAAAAAATAGAATTATAATAGAAAATATAGCTATATATATCACCAATTCTTTTACATACCTAACATACTACTACAACATAGGTTTCCTATATATTTTATACGATATTAAAATATTCGTGATGACGTTGCAGAAAACCAAATACCTCGAGGTGCTGCTTACCTGCAAGAGTCGGATAGCGCTCGCCTCCCAAGAGACAGGGCCACCCCACCAAAAGGTGATCCGGGTAAGAAATATCTTTTTAATAGTGTCAAAATCGTTTATTTTAGTCTTTCTCACAAGTGGTTTTCATCAGCTTTCCCTGGAATAATTTCGAACTGTATTTTCTCGTACCTGTCCATTCAGTGACGATTTTTCACAATTTATTGTTTACATGTATCTACTTATTTAATCTTAAATTTTATTATTTTTCTTTGATATTGGACACAATGTTTATTTAAAAAATTGATCCCTCTAATTGACCCCTCCGTTAAAATACAGGAAAGTTCTTTTTAATTTGTGTCCTTCCGATTTCCGTCTCAGGCAAGTAACTTTTCATAAATCCGACCGAAAACAGAGTTTGTTATATTTAAATATAAGATAAACTTTCTTTTGATTAAAATTTGTTTTCCATTATATTTATGGTACTTCCTTTCTAGGCCCATTCGTTTAACTCGCACTTTATATTATAATTTTCGTTTTAGATCAACTATTTAGTTATAAAAACGTCATTTAACATTTGATAAATATTTGTATGCCTGAACTTGTCTATTTCTTCTGTATCTAGATGTAAAATATTTATTCATGTATATATTATAAAGAATATATAAGTATGTATATCAGTTGTCTAACATAATAAAATCATAATACTTGCTTACTTTGGGACTATGAATTGACTAGATGGCGCTGTGTGGGTTGCCCCAGGTATTATTATTATTCTAATTAATTCAGCGCTTCTGTATTAATACCGAAACAATCAGATATACATACAGCATTTTGAAATAGTTATTTTGGCTTTCGACCAGGACAGAATAAAAATTACGTTTAGTTGATTGCTTTTTGGATTCCGTATGTCCGAGAACAAGGAACGGAACCCTTATGGAATCACTTTGGTATTTGTCCGTCTGTCACAGTCTATTTTTCCACAATCTACTGGACGAAATAGGATGAAATTTTGTACATATAGTGAGTTTAGTGACCTAGTCACGGACATATAGCGTAAAAAACGAATTTACCTAATATTTAATATTTAAATGTATAATATTTAATAATTAAGTATAATTTGTATACAAAGTACAATAGAACTGATATACATACTTAAATATTCTTAATAGTATAAAAATAATAATAATAAAAAATAAAACTAATCCAATAATCCACCCCTCGTCGCCCCCGACGCAAATGTGCCCATGACGCTATTGTATATTTAATAATTAACGAATTTATTTAATAAATACCTTTTGTGACATATAGACGCTAATATAAAAACTGGAAAGAAATATTATAAACAATTTATTAGAGATCTTTTCGTAATATTAGTATGCCAGTCAATATACAACTCGCTATCGAAACTAGAGGATTTGCCTTCGGATGTATTTCGACTGAATATATCTGCGCTCCTATAGAATAATAAAATGAAACATTATTTATTTACAGTGCACGCTCTACGAAGAGAGTACGCAAGCGAAAGCGAAGCCGAGAGACGTGATTACGAACGCATAGGTTCTCGTAAAATGGCTGATACCCAAAGAAAATTAGACGATATCGGTCCTACTACCAAAGATGGCATGCCAGTCACTCTCAGATCGGTAAGTATCGGTATATGCTTTTAAAAATATACTACAGTGAACTAGAATTTTAAATTGAATTAAAAATCAACTTTAAATTTGAATCAATAATGTTTAATAGCAAATGCGCCCTGCTTCGCACGGGTAGCAGAGCATAAATGCCTACATTTACATGAAAACGCTTGATTTTTGAGTTTGATTTTTTCCGACATCTTCAACATCGTTATATTTTAAGTAATTTTTGGTTGTATTGTAAATTACACCATAAACCTTACTCTTGGATCACCCCGTTTATTTATGGCAACCGTATAAAAATCTGTATGGTCGTTTTTGAGTTTATCGCGTTCAAACAAACAAACAGACAGACAGACAGACAGACAGAAAGACAGACGCGGCGACGGGGGAACTTTGTTTTATAATATGTAGTGATATCAAATTAATATATTTACTTGAAATTATTTTACCGCCTACGCATCGGACCGATGCCTTTCATAATTTTTTTTTTAATTTATTCAGGAAACAAAAACAGACGTTTACATGGATTACAGATTACACAATTTACGAGTAGGTATATGCTGTATGGCTGAAGCAATGTGTACATGGCATCCGGCCCCCTTTTGTATACAGATAAATTATGCACGTTTGGAGACACGGATAATCTTAACGTTTACCGTCAATTTTACTTTGTGTGTGAAGTCACAAAATGTCACAAAAAGCAGTTAAAGCAATGGCAACATTTTAATTAGTTTTTTCTTGATTACAGGAAGTACGAGACCCCTCGAGATGGTACAAGAAGATGTATGACACAATACACAAAACCAAATTTGATGGTAGGTAATTTTTTTAAATACCTATTTTAATTTTTCTTAATAATGTGTGCGTTTGTACATAAAATTTTTGTTTTTGATATAGATAAGAAAATTTTATTTAGCTTACTAATCGTCACCCGAGACAAGTTTTGTCTAAATAATGAAAATATTCGAAATTAATAAGTGAAAAATTTCGTCGGCGTTGATTTACAGAAACAGTAATTGATGTCTTTTAGTCAAGTAGCTTATCAACAGCCAGTTTAAATAGACCTCACAGTGCTAAAAACGTGCATATCCACAGAAAATCGAGTAAGTTAGAGGTGCCATGTGACGGTATTTGTTCAGTGACACGTGTCCCAAAAATAATTTCTCATAAAGCTATTATGAGTAATAATGTTACGCATGCGTAAATAGTTTTGTCTCAGATTTATATCATTTTAGAAAGCAGTTAAATGTTCCCTTACGTCTTTGGTGTGATATGTTTATTAGAGTTTAGGTTAAGAGACTGCTTACTTAAAAAGTTAAGTTTGCAACATATTACATACTTGAAGGGTACAGCGTAAGCACCTATATGCCAACTCCAACCTACTGTAATGCTCTGTGTGCATATAAATAGGAACTCTTTGCGTCTCTCATTAACTACGTGTTTGGTATTGATTTAGTTCAACTTGGACTTGAGTTACCTCTATCTAAATTTTATTAAAATTGATTCATTTTTTTTTCTGATGTTGCCCCCGACAAATAGAGAAACGTATACACTTCCCTCTTTATAGTTAGCACTTATTGTAGTTTTGTGTTGGACATTACCTACATACAATCGCACTCACCTTTTCTTAATTGCACGTCAGTTAATTAAACTTCGTAGTGTCATGATATAAACCTTTATTATTTACGGTTTAAAAATTATATTTATTCTACTTTAATTATTTTTATTTAATTACATTTATAAAGTCATATATATATTTGTCTTTAATTAATTAATTAAATAATAAGTAAATTATATTTAATATATTATGTAAGATATACATGCCTTAGCCAGATATCGATAAATTTTCTTTTTTCAGACGATTGTGTGACTATTCGATACAAAAGTCGTCGAGGTGATTATGATTGTGTTTTTCGAAATTATTAACTCACATCGGTGGCTGTATAACTCCACACTGATATGTCATTAAAATAACTTGATTCGCTTACCTCCATGTGCTAGAAATAATATATTTAATTAAATAATAGTTTTTTTTGCCAAATTATAATTCAGATAGGACTTATCTAATATGTGCTTAACCATTAAGAATCACAACGCTTTCTCTTTAAAAATTTTATGTGAAAAAATCTTTCAGAGGATGATGCTGGTGAAGGTTTGCTTTCAAAGTACCTTCTAAAATATTATTGTACTTTATAATTTATGTTTATTTCATTTTGAATGTCGTTTTCTATATTCCACATTTTTTTAGATTTCTTTTCAATTCATTCGTGTCCTATTATCGTGTGTTACATAGCATCATAGCCAGAGAGTCCAAAATAGTCAGAATTAGCCTCATAAAACACTTCACATTCATCGTTTTAGGATTCAGTTATCATTTCCTTTTTTCCCACAATCTAACTTTTCGAAAATGTTTTTTGTGTCAAAGTTAAAATTTTGACTTGCGTAGTACGCGTCCAACGATGACCACACATATAGTAGTTTTCAAATTAACATAAGAGATTTTTCATTTTCTTGCACTTATTCAGTTAGCCTACAGACCTGGGGCGCCTGCCGCTTCGGATTGCGTGATATTACTTTGTATTGCAAAATGTGCTTTGCAAGTTTTTCAGGGTGTTTTATTATCTTGGTCGTGTATCGGGACATGTGAGTTTGTATTTCCTCTTTGACTGTGCAACGTTTAAAAATCGTGATGCAAAACACCATTCGTGACAAACCACGGAGCTTTTGACTGGAATCTCTGTGTAATTTCAGTATTTGAATGTGACGCTGTTCCTCACAATCCTATTCCATAAGTCCATGTAAGTTTCAGAAAATATAATTCAACTCGGTGAGCCTTCTATCCAAGTACAAATATCGGCAAGGCTTGCCCGCAGCATTCGGATGTTTTGTAAAGTGATTCTGAACTATAGTTATGTGTATATAACGGGTGATATTTTAAAACTTTATCTCAAGCGGAAAGCTCCTAACATTATATCGTTTTTCTGAAGTTCAGAAGCAGTGAAAGAGATGACACGTTCGGCAAAAATTAATGTTTTGATGTTTGCATTCGAGCAGCATAAAAATATACTTCTCTTCTTACCATTCGCGATAAGTGACATAAGACTTGTCCTGAATCAGCTTTCTGGGATCATTATGTGAGGCGAGAACCGCTGTGTCGTCACTAAATGTTACGGTGTTCACAACAATCGGATATTGATGGGCATTTCCTCCCTAATGACCCCTGGTAGCTACGCTTATTTACCGTTGGCCAATAGCGCAGTGCACAGTTTTTCTATCAAGATTCTGCCAAATACGATTATGGAGGTTTTCCCTTCTGTCTCTCGTTTGTTTGCTGTGCTAGTGCTCCACATGGTTTGGTTCTCATCATCTTAAACTCAGCGTAGCAGGGCTTACTGCGAGAAGCTGAGACTGGAATTGTTAAGTAGAGGCTAGTTCATCAATCTCAAAAGAAGGTGAATTGTGCGTGCCTGATCATGAACCCTTTTTAGGTAAACTTGATTGATCATTCAAAGAAAATAAAAACAGTTCGACAGTCTAAGTACATCTATCATGGTCAGTGGGTGTTTTGTTTGTGTGGAACAATAAATATTTTTATTTAAAAAAATAATGTATAATGCCAAAAGCCACGTTAAGCAAATTATCACTTTTGTGTCATCAGTTATAGGATTACGCTATAGAAGAAAATTTTCTTTGAAGTAGATATATTCATTTTCATTCTTAATTTTCATGCGGGTGTTTCGTGATGCTTGGAAACTGCTCTAAAATGAGCTTTGTTTAGCTTCATTTATGTTTTTTTTTTTCGTTATATTATAAATGACCTTTTAATTTCATCTTTTAAGAGAATGTTTCAAAGAAAAGTTTGACTGCTGTGGACTTTCGGACCATAACTTTTTCCAAATTCTTTACCACTTTTGAAATGTTGCAAATTGAAGTTCTTTTTCAATGTTTATTGCCAGTTTGAAGAGTTTTCCAAGCTTTTATTGCATTTCCATTCCTTCGTTTTTCAGACGGTTATTTTGCTTGTTGTTACTAGAAATATGTGATAGTGCAATCCACATTAATAAATGCTCGAAAACCTAATAATTAAACAATTAAACCTAACAATCAGTCTTAAACGGTTGGCTATTGCTAACAATATTAACTAATTAGTTTTCGCCCAGCACTGTAATCAAACTTTAAACACTTCTTTTAAAGTACTACACTAGAATTATGTAGCTTATTTTCAAATCATCTTAATATTCACCATCTATCCTCAGGTCAACCAGTACAAAGGGTATCAAGTAACAAGTCACAGTACGCTTACTTCGACCCGCGTTCAGGGTACCTTAGCGAGCCGGAAGGTGGTCTCAGCAGGCTCGGTTCAAGTACTTGGAGTGACGCTTACGACAGCGACGTCACAACAGGTCCTCGGCGGCGGACTGCCTCCGTGCAGGAAGAACGTCATCATGACGAAATCACGTCCTCGTACCTACCTAGTAATAAGTAAGTTATTGCAATTATAGTATTTTATTGTGCTTTTAATTTTAAATGTTTACCCAACTAACACACAAACTGTATGAACAGCTAAAAACTATGTAATGACTCTATGATAACTATATAACTTCATTTGGGTACAATTTTGGCAGCTTAAATCATTATAATAGTTGTACAGTAGCTGCAGTAAGGAAATAGTAGATAGAATTTACTAACTTCTAACTCTTTTATGCGGTTACTGCACAGATACATTGATTATACTGACAAAGGCTGCCAAAATTATGCCCAAATGGACTTATACAGTAGTTGAAGAGCCATTATATGGTTATTAGCTGTTCCTACAGATTATGTGCAATCATTGCCCAGGCTCTTATGGGTTATAAAAGTTTGTGTGCTAGTTGATATACCCTTATAATTTAATATATAAATACCAATCTAATCGTTAAGAGGTCTGGGAATTCCACAAATTAAAATTATCCCGCTAAAACAGACTAAAAAAGAGCAGACAAAACTATATACACATAATAATATTGTATAATGAAGAATGTGTTTTATTATTTTTATAGAAAGGATCTAGCCTTTCTACACTTGTTGATGTATTTAAATATGTTTACATTCAGGTATAGCACCTTAGCCTCTGGAAGAGCTAGTCAAGAAGTTTACAAAAATCAACCTGGAAGGATTGAAAATTATGTGCCTGGAAAATCGTCTGTAGTTGATAAGGAAGCAAAGCAGGTAAAGGATCATTCAATTTTCAAGTTTTTATTATAAATAGAAACAATGGTACATAGCATGAATACACGACATAATATTTGTGCATTTTTCACTCACATTAAAAAATAGATTTCAAGTTCGCACAAAACATGGAACCCATCGGTCAATCATCACTAACAAGTCCATATAAGTGTCATGAAATTTTGAAATGCAAAAACAGGCTGTTTTTTTCTTTTCTAGTGGTGGGACGAGGTCATGGACATATTTGATGGGGTATGAACCTTTTTTGTTATTCAGTATTTACTTTTCACTAATGTAACCATAAATGATTGTTCAGACAATGGCCATTGTTTGTTGAGTGTTTAATTTTTAAAAGTTTCAACTTACAAAACCATTTGCTATTAATACATTACTGGAAGTATACGGTAACAGCTGTATGAACACGTCAATCGGGATATGTGATTGCTTTGGTAAATGATTTAAAATATACAAGAATTTTTTTTAAAACTAACATTCTTAGAATCACATTACTTTTTCCTGTTTTACCATTAAATTATGGCACCTGAACGTTTTGTTCTAAGTGAAGAATGAAATGCAGGTAAAAGAAATGTGACATGCAGCGACAAAATCCTATTGATAAAAACGGAAATACATAAAACGCTTTGTCTTCACACCTTAATATTGTATTTTATCTTTTCCTTTCCTTTGTATTTTATCTGTTTTTTCTTAAATAAACCCATACTGGACAAATTGTTACCGTATACTACCAATATTGTAGATATATACATTCATTGTTACGTCGAAATGATTTTAACATTAACTAACATGTGCCCACGAAAATGCTGACACGGTGTGTGGTGATGGAACTAACAGTGGTTAGACGAGAACTCACCCCTGCCACCGTACGGCACATTGCTAGCTCGGGCCATACAAAAAAGTGTAAGGAAAATTCCATACAAACTGACGCGTGTTTCACTCTGTCATAGAAACGAAACGACGATTCAATACCAAGCAGAGTTTTATTCATAACATCTAAATACATTCATGATGCTATAGCCCGACTACTGTAGACTTAAACTCCTATCCCCACACGTGAAGAAGAGAAGGTACCGGTCGACAAATTCTTTGTATATGCAAACTATTGCCTTTTATTGTTTTATTGTTACAAACTGTTTAATTTTGAATCATCGCCTCGTATCATTTTTTCACTTCGCGTGGGAATAGAATGGTCGGGCTGACACCATTTCTGAGAATACTAGATTGCTTTTTAAAATCGAGCATCGACTTCTTGGAAAAGTTTGTCTTTCTTTCAAATCATCTTGAAGTTGTAATGGGTTGTGCAAACGTTTTAGCACAAGGCACCAGCAATTCAATTAATGTATACGAATTGTCACTAACGACATCTATTATGCTTGTATTACAATCATTGGATACTTACATATTTAGGACTTCAGGAAAATTAATAGGCGAACTTAGTAAATGGATGGTTACTGCCTTACTTCGGTTCCAAAAGCGAAACTTTCTTTGTGTATTCTCAAATCGATGATATTATATCGTAAATTTGTTTTTCGTTTCGTTTCCGTATCAGAGCGCTACAGGCGTGAAATATCGATGCATTAATTGTTGCCTGCATTTTCTTCATGTACCAAAATTGCTGCACGACTTGTTTATGTGTGTACAAATAAATGTATTCGTTTAAAAATAAATCTATTTTATCAATATGTTAGAGCATGTGAAATAAGTTTAAATGTGTAATAAGATATTCTTGTAAGTGTGTAAATAAATGCCAACACATGGGTAGGTCAGCCAAAATTACGTAATACACGTAATTTTAATACGTTCACATATTATTGCATTTTCGTTCATTTTTATATATGCAAGTGATATATTTGGATTTCGTCTTATATGATGTGAAATATGCTTACTTACTGTACATAAATATATCTGGAATTAGGTAATAAATTTTATTTATTCCTAAATTTTAATTGTAAAATTCAAAAGAATTAGTCATCTAAAATGCAATATTTGATGTATTACATACTTAAGCATCAAATAAAGTTGTAAACTGTTTACAATGCTTTGGTATTCCTTCTACAATTCTGCATGATACATCTTTTGCTATATATATTTTTGTGTGAATTGATCTCTACCTTTTATTCATATTGCAATTGTATTCGTCTTACGACGGCAGCTGAACTAATGTATTAATATTGACACGAATTAAAAAAAAACATATAATGACGGTAAAAATTAAAAAACGTAGATTACCCATAATAAGAAACGACTTTTGTGCTGACAATTTAACCTTGCGACAACGAAAAATTATTCACATTTAGTAATGTCCGTGATTAGTTATATGGGCTCACGTGTACTCTTAATGATCTGTGCAGCGATACCATTTCTTTTGTCACGTGTCAAGGTAAATAAAAACCACATGTTACTGTTTTAAATATAATACATATTTCATTTTTTATTTTTAGTCGCTTTTTATGAAACTCACAAATATGTTACAGTAATATTCAACAATAAAGAAAAGTTGTTAAAGTTATTATTTTTAATGAACTTAGCTTTATAAGACGAATAAAATGGCAGTCAATATATTTACAAGTGAATGTTAATTATTAAAAGCTTGATTAATGTTTAAAAAATTACAAACTTTTCATTGCAATTCATGATGATTTATCTTCTCAGCAATTGTCAAGTACGACGTCCCTGCCACAAGCATCACCTAAAGAGAAGAAAGATGTCACATCTGCTATTCTCTCTAAATCGAATATGGCAAGGTAATTGAAACATGTATTTGTATTTTGTAAACACGAATCTCATAAACTAAGTATATTATTGCTACGAAATAGTATACCTATGTGCAGAGAAAGTTGCATGTGTTACAATTGTATATGTCACCATAAATGTACAAATGCTGCATATCTTAAAATATTGACATCCATCAAGCTTGCAGATGAAGGTCCATTTTTTTCAGTTTGTGGCCGTTTCGGTCGTACACCAGGGAATTCCAAGATACACGACTTAATTAATTTTAAGAACAAAAAATTCAGGTAGGTTTGTTTATGTCAATGCGAGGGACGAAGCGGAGGACTGACGAGCAGCTCAGCCACCTTTTTCATCAATTTAAAATGTGGCCACGTGAAATTGATGATCTACCATTTCCTTAGGTTAGGCCTGTTTACGTGAATATGACGAGCGCAGCTTTAACACTCTCGTCGCCGGCCATATATAGCATTGTCCAAGTTCAACAGGCCAAGGAGCCTGCCGGCGACCCACAAAAATTCTGTTGCGGCAGGCTATTTACTCAAAACAGAAAATTATTACAGCAGGCCATTGGGTCCGCCGGCGGCTCATAATGCAACGCTTTGAGCACGCCGTGGGATCCTCTGTGATCCCCCAAATTCAAACACTTTTTACACCTACTGGCCTTCTGGTAAGGAAAATTGTACATGCTTATCGGCGTACCCATCAAGTTCGGCTACAAGTTATTAAAAAAATCATGTAGATTGGAATAATAATAACGTTTCTGTATAGTCAATAAACAGAAATCAAAGAAAAAAAGGAAAAAACATGTCTTGTCCATTCGCAAAACAAGACCCGCAAACGGTGAGGTTCGTTGAACAGGTAAGGCATACAGTGCATACAAGTCCCAGTTGGTGGATACCAGCCATCACGGCCTTCTAACTGCTGTACGGGACGGTTTCTATTTGACGAGGCTTGGTTTGACTTGAATTCGGCGCAGTGACATATTCATTGATGCTCTCAGTATGTGTATTCATCACTTTCAGTACTATAACTAGAATCCAACGACAATGGAAGGTAATCAGGATTACAGTCCGAGTCGTCCGACCTGTTTTACAAACTTATTTGTATCGAATTTTGCGATAGCAACGAAAGCGCGGGAAAATGCTTTACAACAATATACAAAAATACAAGCCACGGGGGCGGCCGGCGGCCAAATGCTAATTACTATGGCTGGCATGTCAATTGAATCAATGCAAACTATAAGGGGCGTGGAGAATAAAATATCTTGGGGGTGGCCTGCGATCCCCATGGCCTGCAGTTAAAGTTTTTTGAAAATAGCATCGGCCTTCTGTACTCGAAATCTTGGGACCCACCGCGGCAAATCCCATGGCGATGAGAGTGTTAAAATTATTAGCACAGATTGATTATTTTTTCCTAATTAAAAATAGTTAACATTAATAACAATAATGGTAATAGCTAAATAAAATAACAAAAATCATACTACTAAAATATTTTATCTGAAGCTAATGGGAACCTAACAGAAAATCCTCATCAATTCGAATAAGACAATTCAAAAAATAAAAAATCCTCGGCACAAAATACTTAACATTTAAAAAGTGTGAAATAATACACGTTTATTAATTTTCATATTATTTTTGATACTCAAAGGGGTCGGGAACGAGTAGTAATCTTACTACGTCCGTTCCAACCTTTTATGATGTTACATCAAATTACAAAAAAAAATATAAATGCTTGGATAAAAATTTACTTACCGGTCCCTGACGCTTTTAAAGATCAAAATTCGTTTGAATATTAATAAATCTGTATCATTTCAGAGTTTTTAAATGTTACTTTTTTGTGTCGAGATTTTCTTAAATTTAATATTTATTTCAATTTTTTTACACTTAACTATAAACTTTCCGTTTAAAAAAACACATTAAAAGCGGTCAATCCGTTTAGCCACATAAATAAATACACAGAAATACATAAATGTTGCTTGGAACCATCCTGATTAAACCAGCTTTTAATTTAAGAACCGCATTGAACACGGTTTATCCATTTAAGAGTTACAATGCCGCAGACAGACAGAAATCTAGCTAATAACAATCTTAATTAAACCAACTTTCAATTAAAAAACTGTATTAAAATCGGTCTATACGTTTCAGTGCTGTTGCAGCACGATGCGCGGTCGCAGATAGACACACAGACAAACAGACAGATAGAAATGTAGCTAGGAACTATTCCGATAATACCAACTTGCAATTAAAAAAAATACGCATTAATATCTCTGTACGTTCAAAAGCTACGATGCTATAGACAGACGCGCAGACGATCAAAAATATAACTCCCGTCGTTTTCGACTTCGGGGGTGAAAAAGGGATATTCTAAAAAGGAGGAAACAGCTAAATTTCTTGCATTTAGTGTAATTGTTTCGTTCGCATGGATTGGTCGTCACCGTAAGGCTAAATTTAATTCTATTTAATTTGATTTAATTTAGTTCAATTATAATATTTAAAGGCTATGGGTAAAAACACTTAAACAGAATATAAAATGAAAGTAATACATTTTATTAAAGCTTGCACTTGCAAACTAAATGAAACACCACGACACTGTTTCGCGAACCGTAAACTTGGACAAAGACTAGTTGTCAAACAGCCAATAAAATCAATGGTTGACAATCACGTGAAATAGAAAACATTAAATTTATTAAATCCAAAATAATCGAAAACGTCGCACTGACGAGACACACAGCTGGCCACCTATCTCGGAAAAATATAAAATATCTTAATAATATGGTGACCAGGTCCGTGTTGTGTTTTTTTTCTAGGTAACCTTTAGTTTGCGTCATTTTTTTTAAACATTATTCTTAGTTCAATAAGTTTTACGCGTTTTTTTATTATGTTCAACTGAGCACAGTGTATTTATAGTATATAAAGAAATAAATGCAATAACTTTTCACGAATATATCAGTTAAAATTTGTGAGTAAACTTATGCTTCGCCGTGCGTACTCTATAGGAATATATATTTTCTAGCTTGCTGGCTCAGGTAAATAACGCTAACCGTTACAATGTATTTATAAAAAAAAAACTGTACTTTCACATGTTATAGTAACTTAGTATATTTTGGGCACAGAGCACTAAAGGAATCGGGTTACGAATCGGATTCGACGCTAGTGTTCCGACGCAGAGACGACACAGAAGCGCCACTGTCGCCAGCAGAGAGGCGAGCTGCGTATCGCGACCTGCAGGCTGGAGGTGAACCACCGTTAAGGGGTTTTAGATCTCCTGCACCGCCGAGGCAAGGTACGATACGAAAATATTTGTTTTATATGTATATAAACTTTTCAAATCAAATTAAAAGAAATAGTTAAATAATTTTTACATAAAAAAAATTTTTGTTGGAAACCTAATCATTTGTTAAAAACAACAATTTAATATGACTATAGCGCGAACACGAGATTCTTGCTGAAAAATATTGCAACATTGCAATGAGGAAATCGAATGCAAAAACGAAAATTTGCATTAATAATATGTATTCGACATTTTGATCTTGTTTTCGGACAGATGTTCTGTATGAACGAGAATCATCGCAAACATTTTGTGGTCGCGTTATTATTTATAAATTAATTCTTATAAAATTATTCTTTTATATCTATAAGAGGGTTTATTCGGATATGAATTAAAAATTATTAATGGGCGCTTTCACCAAGCAATACGTTTCATTAAGTTGCCACTTGACGCATTTATTATAGTATCAAAGAAGTATTGAATCGAAAGTATTGATTATAACTAATAAATGATGCATTAATTTAACCTATAGGCCAAAGAAATGTCGAGAAAATATTTCAAGTTTTCAAGAGACATTAAAAAATCTTTCATTAAAGCCATTGTAGATGCTTTTAAATGCTAGTAAACTTAATTTTAATTATTAGTAAAGCTACAATAAAGTCTCAAATACGAGTTCATACAAAATCATGCGGATCATTAGTATCCCATATATGTATTTACTTCATTACATAGAAAGCGCGTTAGGTTTATGAAACAAAAATCTATATAAAACTAATTGGATTAATTGGTGAAAACGGCTCATAATAATGTAATTAAAAAATCTACTAACAAAGAATAGCAGTTATTCTAATAGCATGATACATCCATATTGTAGTCGCTTTGTCGTAGTAGCTTTGGTGTTGGTTCAGATGTGGTACACGGTATAAAAATTTGATTTAGCTCGGATTTTGAAAAATATTATTTACATGAAAATATACTTATCTTACTTAAAAATATTATTTTTATTACGAAGCGTGAAACCCGTAAAATGTACGTCTGATTTAGTTATATTTGCATCTTGGTCAAGGTCTTTGCATACAATTTGTATGAGGACTATTGTAGAAATGTATTCATTGAAGGTCACGCTATAATAACCAACGCTATTATAATGATAGAGAAATATTTTTATAGTTAGTACTGAAAGTTACACGAGGTAAGTCGTAAATCTACTAAATCTCTAATAACATCGGTGCCGGTGCTTGACTGTGTGAGATCTAAGGTACTATTATTTTCTTATGCATGAAAGCAAGTTGCCTCCAAAATTAATTTACCACTTTCATTTTCACGTACAAGTTTGACTACACGCTAGTCACGGTGTAGTTCCACTGTTAGTTTCAAGGATTGCTTCAAACAACACGAAAAATTTCAGGGGCACATTCACGTTTGTTTCACGTCTAACAATAACAGAAGATGATGTTCATACAGAGGAAGTTGAAATTTCACAGAGGAAACGGAAATAGAATACATTCCGATTTCGCCAACACTAACGAAGATAAGAGTACATAAAAAGAAACCGCAGGAAATCATTTGCTATCCCATGATTGGTGGTGAACTTAAGTTCCTGGAACCTCCAGCGCCACCGAGAAGAATATCATCAAAAAATAATAGAACTTTACGCTTAGTTACATCTATTAGACCTCCGTTGACTTCATCGAAACGACAAACAGAAACTATTAGCCAAACGAACGTTGAATTTCTCAAAGAGAAAATAAACAGTAAGTTAACACGACAAAACACTCAAATAATAACCAAAAGACCACCAATCCCGGAAACGAAATTGAATATAAATTCTAAGTTAACTAAACAAAGTCGTCTGATTTCGACATCAGCTCCTCCGGCTATGGACCGTAGAAAGAATGTAACGACGACAAATAATATGAAACACAGTATTAAAACATCACCCACAATTACCAAACCATCTAGTACTAGCAGCTTCAGCTCTCCAAGAAGAACATTGTTGCCAACTGAATACGTAAACCCTATTCATACAAAATTTGCAAGTGCACAAAGCAATAAAATTATAGTAAAAGGTGGTGTTGGAAGAAAAACACCAATATCAAACATTTTGGAGAAAGTTACAACTTTGGATAAGTTGTGGAATTCAGAAAAGCGAAACGAACCGTATGAGTCTTCTAAATCAAAATTAAAGCATTCAAAATCTACCGATGCTGTAGTTTCTAAACATTTATCTGCCATTAAAATTAATCCGAAACCAATGAGTACTGGTGCCATACACAGAGGTAGAGATATGGTTCGAACTTCAGACAGATTGCATAAACTTAGACCATCAAATATACAAACTAAATCAACCTCGTCTTTGATTACAAAACCGGAGCCTAAGCCATCCTTAAAAGTCAATAATGCTCCAACTTTTTATAAATCTGGATCTATGACATCATTAAGTGCGAAGAAGAATGGGCCCATTAAAACCGCGGTGGTGACCAACTTAAGAAAGAAAAAACCTGTAGAGTCCATAACGGTTAGGCCCCGCAGTGTACCGTGTCATGCTTCATGTAGTAAAACATCTAAAGAAAACGGGAAAACTAATAAAAAACAACGCAAGTCAAAAGTTACCTCTGAAAAAAAATCAGAAGAAAAAATCAGTAACTGTTCGGAATCTAGCAGCCAGTTTGAAGACACATCTAATGAACCTTCTCAGTTTGGTTCAACGGAAAACATATTACGAAAGAAACAAATAAGTACAAATGAAATCAAAGAAAAACATAACTCAGTCATATCAAACGCATTTTTTCAGCATTTATTTTTCGGAAATACTGATATTCCAGTTGACATCGATAAATCTTTAGACGAATATACTTCAGTTTTACAAAAGGCAAAGATGTTCCAAAGTTTTCAACATGATTATAGTGTACCAAGAGCGTTAAATAGTTACCTGATTGTCAGAAAACCAGTATCGGAATCAAAGTTTAAATTATGGGATACCTACCCTGCTCCAGGAAGGTCACTTAGCCCTAGATCTATATCGTGGCCTGGTCGAATGCACGGACAAATTCGTAAATTTGACAGTTTATCTGAAAGAAACGAAGAATTCGGCTCATCGTCATCACTGGCTACGATTCGTAGCAAGAGTGAACCTCCTGTGAATAAAATGTATTTTTCTCAAACATCTCGACCCAAGTCGCCAACTGTCATTTTTCATAAAAAAGAAAGAGCAGTTGAACCTTTTCCTTCCAAACTCGTTTTTACTCAGACCTCTCGCCCAATATCTCCGAAAGTAGTTCATAAAATTATAAAGACACCAACAGTACAAAGAGAGCAATCTCCATCACCAACCAGATTCATATTAACAGAAACAGTTCGGCCTATATCTCCAATAGTCACAAAACGTCCCAAAATCACATCAAATGAAAATCTTCGCGAAGAGTCTAACAAAGAAAAAGATAAAAGCCGTTCGATGTTAATATTTTCGGAGACATCGCGTCCTGTATCTCCAATCGTAAAAAAGAAGTCTAATATAAAATATACCACAAGCAGAAGTCATTCTACTTCTCCTGTTACTTTTAGATCACCCTGTTATCGTCGGATTAATAGTGCACGATTTCAGGGAATAAAAAATACAGAGGATCCCATACCACGAAAAATAACTATAAGAACTCGTAGTGCTGGAGACGCTGAGTACTTAACTGATAAAGTGAAAGTGCCGATTAAAACAAACAGTGACACAAATTTACAATGTACCAATGATCCTGATTACAATGAATACATGCGTGACATGCAAAATGCAAAAGCCAGATCAGAAAGGTTTCGAGAACTAAACCGTTATTACACTTATTTAGAAAGAGTAGGTGAACTAGAAAGGGCTACATCTATTTGTGATTTACGACATAGAAAAAAAAATGAAGAGATAATTGATTTCGATCGCTGGAAAAAAATAAGGTCTATTGAAAGAGCAGAAGAAGAATTAAATAATCTATATCGGAAATTGAAGATAGCTCAGGCAGAAAAAGATGTTTTATTTTATCCTCGAGATCCTGACGATTTTCGTTGGAAATATAACAATGACAGAGGATTACGTATAAAAGAAAAATCTGTGGAAGATTTGAAAGAACATTTTCAGCATATTTCCGATACGTTCGTGGATCCGTCTACATTGTTTGAATTGCCGCCATCAAAAGACTCTTATAAACCGCTGTGGAGAGGAACATCAGTAGCAGAAACTGCTTTTAATATTAATAGGAAGAATGAAACATTAGACAATAATGACCGAGGCATTACTATAAAACCTACCATAATATATGAACAGGATTCTTCTTTGATTGAACTTCGTAAAAAACTTGGTCTCGGTAGTCGTCTTTGGAGCAGTTTATCAATGGAACAAGTTAATGCTTTAAAAAATCAGCTTAATGCCATTTATAGCAAAGATCTTGAATTGAAATCCAACAAGGACAACGATAAGTATACTGTACACGTAACTGATAACAAACAACGTGAAAAGTCAAATTTACACGTGCGCAGTAATTCCTTAATATCAAGTGATTATCATTCGATGGGAACCAAAGATATCAGCAAATCTGAATCAATAGCTGCAATAAGTTACATAGGTCCAACTGTAAAGGAAATTAAAAATAATGTAAATAAAATTCAAATGGCATTAAGTGAAAATGAAAAAAGGAAAATTTCACAAACGTTGAGCAAAGAAGTCCTTGACAGAGTAAAAAAAGTCGAAAGCCCCGTGCCTTCCGTTAGTAGTCACATTCTTAAGGAAGAAACGGACAGCAGTGCATTAAAAGAACCTGTTGCCGAATATGCTAATAGCAAATCATGTAAAAAGTCTGTCATTGAACAAAATGATCAAAATAAAAGACATATTATATTTCCCATTGAAAAATCTGCATCCCAGCATCATTCTTCTGCGAGTGAAACTGAAACTGTTAGTTCTGATATGTCAAATAAAACTGTCATCTTTAGAGGTCCTAAAAAAGAAGTATTAAAAAAAGTTGAATATTTTGAATCTGTCCAAAATGTCACCGACCCAAATAAAACTATATATCACGCTAGAGAAACTTCGGATGACAAAGAAATACACAAAGATCGGTCTCATGAAAAAAAATTTCAATCAGAAATCACTCCCACTGAGGATACAGAACAAAAATATAGAATCACACAATCCCAGTCGTGTACAAACTTCAAAGAACTTTTCGGTGAAAGCGACAAAAATAAATTTTTGTCATTACCCGCTAAAAACGGGCGGTATTCGAGATCACCCTCACCTCAATCGGAATTGCATTTTGACGATCGACGTACGCCAGACACGCTACGTTATTCCAGCGATGAGACGATTTGCCGCAGTCGCAGCGAGTCGCCCGATCCAGAACGCTACCTGCGCGCTTACATCAAGCTGGCGCGGGCGGGCGAGGTGAGGCGGCTAGCGCGCCGCTTCGACTCGCCCGGGGGCCCCGTCACCGCCCTGCGCCGCCACTATAGCGACCCCCAGCTTGCAAGTGGCGTGTATCGTGCCGATTCTCCCACTGCAGGGAGGTGCGGACGCTCACGGCACGCACTGTCACCCGTCGCAAGGGTGCCGCTCCGGCCCGGAAATCGATTCATGCCCCATATCGACATTATTTCAAAACTGGCCTCACTACGGAGACGTACGGCTCCCCGCTCGCAATCGTACGAGGAAGCTCTAGAATGCCGCCCTGGCGAGGTCGAACGTATTCGCCGCCGTTTCGAAACGATGTCGCTCCTCGGACAGATATACTCATCGGCGCCCGACGTCAGCGAACTTAAGGACATCGCGCCCTACCTGGCCGGGCCGTGGATTGCGCACAGATACCCGAAACGTCGCGACAACAATATATCTCTCAAAGACGGCTTGTTCGTCAAGGGTCGAACGTCACCAGTGAGAAAGGACACGTCAGTAAAGCGTCCGACAAAAGAATCTATTAAATTGAGCTCGATCTTGAAGAATGAGCAACTCGCACCGCAGGAGTTCAACCCGGCAGCTCATCGCCCGGCCAGCCGGTACGAGCCGCCGCGTGCGCCGCCGAGACCGCCGCCCGCCGCATGGCCTCAGCGCCTGGCACCCTACATCACGCAGCCGTCTCACCGGCACACCGTCACTTTTCAAGGTTATTCATCTAAATTATTTTATCTATTTTCCACATAGCTACTACTGGAGCAACTTGTTTTTACAAGCTTTTTTTCCTTTTTTCGTTTCCTCTCCGTTCTCCTCGTATTGTATGTCGTTATGTGAACCAAACTTCGGGTTCGTGATCGGATCGCGTGACCGTTGTGTTTTTGGGTTGATTACTGTTACGGAAATTAACCAGTTAACTTCTAATCCACTTTTCAGTTAATACTATAAGATTCTTATTTGAGTTTGCATAACGATAGTCAATAGTTAATACTGTTACATAATTTTTCTAAGTCAAAAACAAAGCATTTTCATAGACATTTGGAACCTACATCCTTTTTTGTTGCCCTTTACTAGAAGGCGGAACGACGCCGGAGCCTCCCCGTAGGGCGCCCTATACCAGCAGTTCAGACACAGGTATAGTTTAATGTAACGCTTTAGAAAACAACAATATATTAGGAAATATAAACCAATATCTACTATAACGTAGTTTACATCACATATAAAGACTGGTTTGCTGTATACTGATCTCCTAAACACGAATAAGAAAATTCGCCGTTACATAAACGTAATATAACGTGAGATTACCCGCAACGCAACTACTTTCGCACCGAAATTAAACTGCGAGCCAACCAGGCGATACGATCTAAAATAGCGTTGCAATTAAATAATTCTTTGCGAAGAAAAAAAGTAACAATAGCCTTTGTTCAAAACAATCGTCCCTAACTTATTCGCTAGTACACCGTATACCGCGTTCCTTGTGTGTGGTCGCATCTTGAATAAAAATATTTATATAGTTACAAAACTGACCGGCTATGTGATCTTTATGTTAACCATTCGCATAAAACTTGGCACATTGTAATTATTTACATCGTCATTGCTCGAATGTACTTCCTACAAGGTTAAAGCTCAAAACCTGCCTGATCGGTTTTTTGTTTGAAAACATAAACTCGCTTCCATTCATTGGTTATATCGGCATGTCGAAAGTCATTCTCTGAGCGAAAATTTTATAATACAGTGTGCAGATATAGATAACATTATCGTCTATCGCAAGCTGATATGGATTTATCTTTTAGTCGTTGTGAAGTGTCCTAGAATATTCGTTTTGTCTTTACGCGTGTGATATAATAAATTGTGATTTAAAAAAAATTACTAAATTAATAATGGCATCCAACGTGAGCCCCAGTTCGAGAGACAGTGATAATACTTACCGTAATTTTAATGACAGTTTGTATGAAGATGACGGATTTTTCAGTGACGTACCACAAACGGGGACGTTATCAAAATCGTTAATTGCACTCAACGCATACGTGAAAAGTAATTTAATATACGATGAAAACGAATCAGATAGTAAAAGTGACAGTGTATATTTTTCGAAAGAAAGCAGTCCTAATTATGCAGATAGTGTCAATAGCATAAATTCGAATGACAAGAAGGAAATACTAGTAGATCACATAGATTCAGAATCGGGTCGTAATTTGGAAGTTTTAAGTGGAAATCGTGAAATATGTCAGTCACAAAATGTAAGTGATCACAATGATCCACGTGAGATTGAAGACTTTGACCCGATTTTAATCACAAAAACAGACATAATAGAAGAAAGCAATATGGTATCATCAGATAATTCAAATGGAAAATCATCCGTTACCAAGTCTTTGAGAAAATACGTCGATGAAAATACATCAATCTCTGAAGAAAAACCTAATGAAATAGATGATTTCCGGCCGCTAGTGAAACCGCGTGGAAAATTGATTTCAGACAAATATTCTGAAAACCGTCACACTATTCACGATTTTTCAGGTTGGGCAAAGAGAATAGGCACATATCCGGAAGTTTACGCACCACTGCCGTTCAGTAAGTTAGTTTTTGTGATTTGTTCCCACGTTTTTTATATAGTATTTATTTTTTGAATAAGGTATTATTGAACTACATTTACTATGTAACTACATAAAAATTATAACTCACTGACTGCCGTATCAAAATATTTCGTAAAAACTTAGACTTTTGCTCAAATAGTACTTTAAGCACACCGAATAATATCAAATATGATTTATTTTATTTTATGGTTTGATAGGTATGTAAAAAACAATTTAAGCCAAAGAATTTGCAAGCACAAAGAAACTACTTGATACTAATTGTTTAAACTATAATTATGTTTATTATGATATTTGTACTAAATTTTACATTATTACAAGCTTGAAACCTTTACAAATCAAATAACTGATAGGCTAATTATAAAAATGCGTGAAAGTATCGTAAGCTGTTTTGGCGGGAGTCGCTCGCTGCGTACGACAACGGCTCGCCGGCGCAGCGGTAGTAAGAAAGTGCGTTAGAAACGATCGCCGACAGTTGTCGCGTCCGTAGAACTCGTGCGTGCCAGTGCCTTCAATAGTTGTGATTTACGTGCCGATATGGGTATACTGAAGCAGATCAAAAAGATGACCTTTCACAGTACTTTAGGTAATACGTTTACTTATTATTTAATTTTAATTGTTCAGATAATCGAGCAGAATAATTAAAAAAGAGAGTTATTAATCAATATTAAAAGTATCTTATAATTTACATATAGAAATATTACTACTAAATTAAATTTAAGACGTGATTTATTTAAAAACATAATATATATTTTTTATTAAGAAATATGGCAACGAATATCTAGTGAAAATATTCGTTACAGGTAGATGGAACTCATAAAATTACAAACAAGAATTTGTGATTTCCATTTATTTCACAGATAATCTTGTTTCTTTTGGAACAGATAATGATTCATTGACGTTTCACCTTTGACTATCTAAGTTCCTTTTCTGATAACTGAAGATAACAATCGATAATACAATTTAAAAAAGACATTGAATTTCCCTTTAAATAGAGAAGATAATGACATTAGTCATATAAGAGTATCCGTGTACTAAAATAATTCCGTATTATTAGTAGTTATTGTGGAGTATTTGGTTTATAAACGACTTCAAAAAAAAAGGAGGAGGTTTTTGTATAGCACTTTACGTTTTTAAATACGTTGGTTTTATAAACGGTGACCGTCTTTAGTAATAAAAATGAATAACTATATTTAAACGTGCTGCGAGTACTTAAATTCGTTTAGTGGAATGATAAAATTTACATGTACTA
Source organism: Luffia ferchaultella (assembly GCA_949709985.1). NCBI lineage: Eukaryota > Metazoa > Arthropoda > Insecta > Lepidoptera > Psychidae > Luffia > Luffia ferchaultella. The sequence continues at coordinate 9,458,691 of OX453249.1, read as the reverse complement.
TGTTTTAAGCCGATAGATATTTCTATTAATAAAACACAAATATATTTTAAATCTTGTAAACATTACAGATTGGCATTCGAGTAAGTAATTATGTTTACGCATAGAGACATTTCTTCTATAAAAATAGACGTAAGGCCGACAACTACTTACCTACAGCCTCCCTCACCGCGTAACAGTTTGCTCTCACCTTCGACATAAAACAGGGTTGTCAGCAAATAAATAAGAATAGAAAGAATACATTTGATTAAAATTATAAATAATATAAAATTTAAAAACTACATTACGAAACTAAATTGAGGTACTATGTAACTACATAAAAGTAGAATTCGCTGACTACCTTATCAGTGTGTAGGTGTCGTAAAAATCTACAGATTACTTTAGGTACATCAAATGATATCACTACATATTATAAAATAAAGTCCCCCGCCGTGTCTGTCTGTCTGTCTGTCTGTCTGAACGCGATAAACTCAAAAACGACCGGACGCATTGGCATATTATTGGCACTAATGGACGGAGTGATTCAAGAGGAAGGTTTACGTGTATAATTTATGAATGTTTTGTGCAAATTTGTTGAAATATGACGATTATTGTTGAAAAAGTAAAATGTTGAGGTAATTGGAAAGCAATTTATACAGATACAGTATTAATCCTTATCAGATTAAGTACGTTATTTATCTTCAGCATTTTATGCACATTGTGATTGCCCTTTACACTATACAATTTAAATTAATATCTTAGGAGCTATCACAAAATATAAATTTCGCGCGACAAGCTGGGCAGCCATACGGGACGACGCGACACGCGTTGTTAGGTTAGGTTAGATTATATGTATTTATTCTTTACTTTTTCAAATATTTATTGGATATAGAATTGGAAATAAAATACTTTAAAAATACTCCGAGTAGGATGAACTTACGTCACATTTATAGGTAATTAAATCCAATCCACATGTTCGACGCAACAAGCTGATATGACACTACGCCAGAAAAAAACATTACGGCTTATATGCTCTTGTACCCGTGCGAAGCCGGGGCGGGTCGCTAGTAGTATATAATAATATAATACTTTACGAAACTTTATATAACTAAATTGAGATACTAGTTAATTACGTTCAAGCATATCTGGTCTGAATGTAATCATCTACTTTATAATAAGCCTATCGCACGAAGGGCCATTTTGTACTTCAAATTCAATCGTGCACACGCGACGTGCATAGCTCGTATGTACTGTTAGAGACACATTTTCCTTTAACGCGCGTCGCCAACAGGCAGGCTAAATGGTGGCTCCCTGAGCTAGAGGATTCTATGGAGAGTTCGCAGCTAGACATGTTTCACGCGCATGTATGAGAACTGTTCCCCAACGGATCACATGTCAGATGCACAATCGAAATGAAAATGTTCATATCGGTACCTAAAAATTAATTCCAAGATGAAAGGGCCGTGTCTAAAAGTTTGGAAATTATTAGCTCTTAAAAATTGGCCTCGCAAGAATTTCCATAAATATTCTTTCCGAAGAATTATCGCGTGATATGACTCCTTCTATACCTTAAATGAAAATTTTGCGCAACGCTTTATATTGTGAGGATTTTAACTGAAATAAATTCAGGATGAAATAAACTGTGTCAACAAACTTCCAAAACTGGTTAATAAAATTTTGCCTATACAAAGTAATATAATTTTTCGAAAATCTTCTTAATGATGCATAATGCTGCAAACCAACCTACATTTTTTTAAATGCAAAATAACATTGTGTGGAGCCTTTTTCAAAGGTCTTTTAAAGGCAAATTCGGCATACTAATTTGAAATTTTGGAAGTGGATAGATGAAAAAGTAATGATAACTAGTAGATATTTCATATTAAAAAAAAAATATTCACAACAAATTACATAAAAAAGTACATACATTACTACCTGGCTACATAAAATTCATCTCTGACATTGCTCAACCGTTCTGCTGGTATTTACCTATTTCCTTGCGTAAAGCGTTTTTTTAAGTTCGTAGATACTATCAAGTTTTGTCAAATTAAGTTTATTTTTAATCTATCCTCATAAAAAGAAGTCAGATGGAGGAAAAATAGGAGATTCAATTTGACTCTTCCTCTAATCGACTTATTTTGGAATATTGAATGGTATCCAAAATCTCCCGATCTTATTGCATATGACTTGTTTATGGGAATACATTTTTTTTCATTCCACCAGCGCATTATACCCCACTGCAGGGGCTTAGGCCTCCCCTCAGGCTGACGGGGCTTGGGCATACATTAAAAATTAATATTTATTTGACAAAACCCGATAGTATCACCAAGCTTGAACAATGCATTACGCGAGAAATCAGATAAATTATATCAGCAGGAACGTTGAGCGATGTCACAGATTAATTTTGTCTTCGACTAGGATGTTATATACGCTTGAAAGACACATCAAACCTCTTTTCAATTATAAACATCATATTAGATACTTACTAGTCATTATTATTTTGACATCTAGCCCCCTTTCAAAATTTAAAATTAATGTGCTAAATTTATTTGTATAATACCTTTTTAAAGAGAGGTCACAAAGTACATTTTTCGATAAAATAAAGGACTTGGTGGTCTTGAACACCCCCGTTACAATAATTCTCTTTTCACAATTTTTATTTATTAATTAAAAAGTTAAAGTTAAAGTCAACACACTACAAAATATAAATACAAAAATACACATTTTGATAAAAATCATATATTTTGAAAAAGTTAAAATTTTTTAACAAGAATTTGATAAATGCTTATAAATATCAACCCAATTTCTTTATCATTATCAAAGTTTATAAAATATTACATCATTATCCGTTTAAGAACCAACGTAAATAACCTCCTTAATAGGAGCGATGCTTTAGATAAAAAAAAAACGGCCAAGTGCAAGTAGGACTCGCACACGAAGGGTTCCATACCACCGTACACTATAAGTAACATGAGGAAAAGGGTAATAAGTTTATAATTATTTCATCATCATCATCAGCCCATTTTTACCCCACTGCAGGGGCTTAGGCCTCCCCCAGAGTGAGGAGCGGGGCTTGGAGCTTAAGTCTACCACGCTGCTCCACTGCGGGTTGGGAACTGTAACGACCGCCATCTATTGACAGCGTCCGGGACCGACTGCTTAACGTGCCCTCTGAAGCACGGTGTCAGTGATATTGTGTACTTAAGTCAGAAAAACTCATTGGTACGCGCCCGGATTCGAACCATGGCCTTATAAATTTGAGACAGGTTCGTTGCGCTCTGGGCTATCACGACATCTAATTATATTTATTTAATTATATTCAATTATAATTATTTAAAAAATATTTATTATGTGATGTAACTAAAAATTTTAAGCGTTCGAAATTTTTCCTTTATATGTGCTATAAAACGTTGCTTCATGCCAAATTTCAAGATTCTAGGCCGTCTGAAAGTATCCTTTATTTAGGTTTTGATTTCCTTGCGATTAGTTGCGAGTTTCAAAATATGCGGCTTAAATTGCTGTTTCTTTTGATTACGTTGACATAGAAGTTTGATTGTGTTAAAGCTTAAAGATATTATAGACTTGAGTATTTGATATGAATTTCAATTTGGTACCTTCACGCGTTCATGAGTAAAGGGGTAGTAAGTTTAAAGTTATTAAAAATATTTTTATTATATGATCCAACTAAAAATTTATGCTTTTTGCAATTTTTCCTTTATCTGTGCTATAAAACTTTGCTTCGTACCAAATTTCAAGATTCTGAGTTTACTTGAAGTACCCTATAGGTTTTTATTCCCTTGCGAGTGTACAAAATTTACAGCATAAACGGCTGTATCTTTTGATTGCGTTGGCTTAAAAGTTTGTTTTTTTTTTACAGCTCCAAGAGACAGTTGACCTTAGCATTTGATATGAATTTCAGCTTGATACCTCTACGCGTTCCTGAGAAAAAGGGTTCTGACAGACAGACAGACAGACGGACAATAAGGTGACCCTATATGGGTTCCGTTTTTTATTCCCTTTGAGGTATGGAACCCTAGTAAAACGCACGAAATAATAATACACAAGCGTCCTCTCTATGCATACTATTATTACTTACTCGAATTACATTAGTATAATTTTACATACATCATAATTTTAGTTATATAATTCATTATATATGCCAATAATATGATAAAATGTCAATGGCGTATTTTCAGGAAAAATACGCTATGAAACGCGGACAACCTCAACATAAGCAAGATATCGTAGTAATCTACATCTAGATTAGCTTATTTGATAAACAAATTTTGTTAACTGTCCTTGTAATAATATAACATTATAAAACTGAATACAAATTTCGCAGATGTTATGGCGCAGTTTTGATATAAATTTAATAATTAATTAATCCGATAGGTCAGTGTTTTTAAATGAATAAATAATTAGATAATAAATTTACGCAAAATCTGATACCACTTAAACGAAAGTTATGAAACTTTTGACACAGACTGAGCTGTTACCGATATCTTGAATTATTCCGTAACTCGCAATTGAAACTGGACGAGCATTTTGATCGCAAAATATTTGTTTTAGTGATTCATTTCCAAATCGTATTTGAATTATATTAACCGATGAGAACACCATATACATGCGCCTAACCAGATGGTAATTCAACCTATAACTTGTCATCAATCATTATCAATCAATTGTCTCTGTCATTTAAATGCTCGTGACTTTGACTCTAACCCAAATGTGTCAATATGTAGAGTAGTGTTAATAGCTTACTAAATATCGAAATTATGTAAAATCTAGCTGTCTTTAATGCAATAAATCAAGTGCTAACATTCTTATATCTTGTTAAGGTTAACGTTTTGATATTTATTCGTCTCACAGCGGCATTCAAGTTAAATCTACCAAGTATACATACGCAAAGAAGAAAACCGGTCAAGTGCGTGACGCATACGCATTACCTTTGGGTTCCATAGCATGTACAAATGCGTTCAGAAATAAGTATATATCGTTGCAAGTTTTGTACAATACAAGCTGCACAGAAAAAAGTTTTTGGTTATAAGTAAAAAAAAATTTGATTACTAGTTACCTGAAAATTGTGACAACATAATTACTGCTGTAATCAAACTCAGTGGTACCAACTTACCAACCAGTAGCTTGCATTTTAACGAACTTTGTTTAAAAATTATCGAAGTTTCGCTATTTTCATGGTAACACAACTAGGTTTGTTATTTACTTTTTTCAGTGCAATAGCTGTTTTTTTTAGATATTTAGAGGTAGGTACGTAGATAGGTAGAGATTTGGACCAATATTCTTTCTCTGTCCGTAACAAAAAAAAACTTCGGGGAACTTACAGGGGCAAAATCTTAAAGACATTGATGTGGATATGCTCATTATTGTTTCTATGTATAACATTAATGTACCATATTATGTGAGAGAGAAATAAAAGAATATTATTATTATTTGAAAATAACCCAATCGTTAACTCATCTAATTATAAATTTAATTATATATTCGCATTTAATCATCAATCATTTTTTTTTTCCTTTTTAGTATATAAACAAATTATTAAAATCGAGATAATGTAAAAAAAACTTTGGGCACGAAAACCAAAAACATTTGAAGCCATATCATGTAACCGCCAGAGATTACGATGCCCTCTTTTGTCACAGTTAGTTAGCCTTGAGTTTTAGCGAAAGTTATTCGATTCCTCAAGTCATCGATTTCTTAAGCGGAACGATCGATCGAGATAATCGGGAGAAACGATTTTATTTTAACCTTTTTTTAGTGGCATGACGGCGACACTAAGTATTGGCGTCATTACCACGAGCCGGAAATATTGAGTATCTAATGATTATAGAAACCAGTAAAAGAAGTTTTTTTTTTAGATTCATGAACTATTTGCGGCAGACTAAAGAAAACTAGAAATACCCTCCGTTGTGGGATAGGCCAACGTGTTTTATTTACACTAAAACAAATATCACCCACTAAACTTTAATGCAATCCTTCACACATGTTTAACACAAGCGAGAAGGTTATAAGATTAACTTGATTTAATTAATCTCAGTCTTCCTGTTTACGTTTCTGACATTTTGTCGCGTTATTAAAGTAAAAAAATTCTATCTATTAAGTGGTTATCATATACACATTTTGTAACGCAATTTAGATTATATTCTCATATCAATTTAAGAAAAAGGGGACGAAACTGAAATCGAAACAATTACTCCTTTTTCTTAATTATCCTGCACACTACCTGAACAGTTCAATTTCCTCTTTATTTGTGAATTTCTTTTTCATTCCTCATTCTTTAATTGAAAGAAGACCAAAACTCACTTCAAATGATCTAAATATTACGTTCCTGCTGTAAAACATATTACTTCCTCAGGAACTAAAACGCGTGTCTTCTTCAATGTCGTGAACCTGTTATTACCGTAGTCTGGTTGTCCATTAATAGCTGCGATTACATGCATCCCGTGGCGTGCAACGATCGATCGTGCGGCGGAAATTACCTCTCGGAAAACTGTACACCGCTTTCCAGTAGTTTACCCCTGTAATTCGTGTTTAACTAACAATAATTTTTAACTCTATATAATTTACCCGAAACATGTACTGATTTAGAACGGAAACCGGAAAGGAGCTAAGCTTGTCGATTATAAATTTTTTTCACGCAACTACTGGGCAATGTAACGATATATAATGGGATATACGAAAAAAAATAGACAAGGCACTGAAAACAAATCTTGCCTTAAAATTAAGAAGTTAAGAAGTAACAAATTAAAAAAAAATAACAATGTCACAGATCACTGAAAAATTACCCTCATGCCCCTAACCATAAAAATACTTGACACTACATACTATGCGTAAAATATCGTGAACGTTTAAGAGGAAAAACGATAGTCCAAACAAGTAGCATGAATGTATTTTAATACAAAAGAAAAGTATTATAACATCGCGATAGTTGATATAATAAGAACGATTTCATTGTCGCAGAAGCCTCGATTCGCTCGCGAACTTTGATTTTTAATTTTATTTAATATTTTTAATTTAAATTTATATAATGACCGTATTTTCGATTCGATTTTTTATTAGTCTTTAATAGAGAAGTTTGCGCAAATAGAGAATAGGTGACGCTTTAGTCACCAGTGTGTGAGGCGAGATTCAGTACGGTACGTACCGCCGAAGTAAAAATATCACCTAAAACATTATTTTTTTTGTAGTATTTCAAATAACAAAAACTCTTCAACGACCTGCGATTCCAATATCAAAAACGGAATAACATTTCGTCGGCAGACGCTTTGTATTTGAGTATACCTACTTTCTTCGTATTAGAAACTTACAGTTTGACAATTTTTATATTTTAATTTCTATGTCCATTGATACATTTTTATGTGATATCTATAAGTGTAAAAATCATAAATATTACAATCTAATTTCTAACTTACCGCGATGTGAATAGGAAACAGTTTTGCATGATAGATCCAACCACTTATCCCATATATAGAAATTGTTACTTAGAGAATGAAGTCGGTGCATCCGTCCACCAACCCTCCCACTGGTTTGTGTATATTTGACATCTACACTAATATAAATATTCTCTGACACCGTTTCGCATAACCGACTGGCATTTGGTTGTTTTTTTTTTTCGTAAATACATAATAGTTAATAGCCGTACCTATATCTACGATTGTGTAAACAACATTCTTCCGTAGAAACCGCGAGTGGGCCCGCGGCAAATGACCGTATGTCGAAATCACGTGCTTGTTCGACCGCCCGCGAGAAAGTATGACGAACGTGCAAGAAAGGGCTTAACAAGTCAACTGGTATTATGTACTCTGAGCCCATTCACTGTTTGCTTTTAAAGCAAACATCCAATAGTTTATTCTTCCGTTGTATTATCTACTGTCGTTTTCTTTAATATGTGAATAGTTTAAAAGATATATCTAGATATTGACAAACCTATTTTTATAAACAAAACTGTAAGCGAGTGATGTCTTTACTTTTGATTGTTTACATGTCTAGATAGAACCGCGCGATACAAGCAACAGAAATAGGGCAACTTTTATATTATGCTTGCGTGTGTGACTTTTTGATCCCACACACTCCCGCCACTTCATACTAACCGTCTTTTTATGCGTCAATTATATCCAAACAATTAGGTGATATTTTTATCTATGTTTTTGAAGACATAACTCTAAATATATATAATCAAAGGTTTTTACATGGAACATATGGTAGCAAATTAGTATACCACTAATAAATCATCCCCGAACCAAAAAAAAATATTTAAAATTTATTATTGGCCTGTTTCTTTGTTTGTTTGGTTGAGTGCATGTAACTCAACAACTACTTAATTAATTTTGAAGAAACTCTCACATTTAAATAGATAATATGGTTCACCACATAGAGAATATAGACATAATCAGAGTTTTAGAAACAAAGCAGTCATAAATAATATAGAACTTTCACAAAACAGATGGGTTGTTTAAGAAAACATTTAACTTTAAAATGTTAAAAATATGCGATAACATTTTATGTAAATTAAAATCTAAATAATACGAATTGAAAAATGAATATGGGCGTAGTTTAATCCCTACTTCTCTACTATATAGTATTATAAATGCGCAAATAACTCTGTCTGTCTGTATGTTACTCTTTCACACCTAAACCGTCGAACCGATTTTTATTAAATTTGGTACAAAGATATATTAGACCTTGGAGAAGGACATAGACTATTTTTTGTTGCGAAGAAAAGGTTTTAACGGGTTGAAATAGGGGATGAAAAATGAAAAATTAGGGGGGTCCGTCATTATTGAACATAAAACCATGAAACTTTATTTAAGCACTTGATAAGAAATAAGTAAATATTTGTTCAAGCGTTTTTGAAATTTCGACCTACAGTTCAAACCGCAAAATCGAGCCCGCAAAATTTTTATGTTTCAGCGATGGAAAAACAAAAACGTAGTTTATAACAATGTGTTAAAATAAGATATTTGTAGTAAACCACAGCAGTTCGCAGTTAGATTTTTATTGTATTATTTGTAAAATTAGTGACCTAAAAATTTTAAAAAGCTGCCCAAAGTTAATATTGCGCTCGGACGAAGTCGCGGGCAAAAGCTAGTACATAATAAATAAAAAATCAATTTTTAACGTAACGTTGACACGGGACTTTTCCCGACAAGACAAAATTAAGACCAAGTCCTTCAAATTTAAATTCTTACACAATTAAATTAATTATTCCGGACAAGACAAAATTTCAAAATTAATAGCAAGTCCTTCAAATTTAAATTCTTACACAATTAAATTAATAATTTAATGCTATAATGGCAAAAGGTCAAAGCCTAGTCAACTTTTTATATTACGTGTTTTAATTATGAAATCTCAGATTATTTGCGTAATATATACAGTTTCACTGTTGATTTATACTAAAAAAAAAACATCGACTTTTTTTAGTTAATTTATGTGTATTGTATGCCAGTCCATCATCTGTTACGTGCCGGCATATAATCTGTCGTTTTTTCTACCGCCATGTTACGACATGGATGGCCTATAATGTTTCCGGTGTCCATTCCACAAACTTTCACTCTCGTCTCTACGAGTTAATTCGTCTGCCCGCGTCTTATTAAACTTAATTAAAAAATTTTAACGAGCCCCACGAATCGTAGAAAGTGTTTATTTTTAGCAATAAAAATAAATTGCCAAATAAAACATTTGCATTCTACGTTAGTATTGAAATATAGTTTTTTTTTATTAATTTTAAGTTTCGAAAATAAAATTTTAATTTTATACTCCCATAATTAGTAATTGCAAGATAATCATAAGTACAAATAAATAAATTATTAATTTATTTTAATTTTCAAAAGTTATTTTAGTCCTAGTGTAGTTTTCCCTATAAAGAATCTGAAAACATTAAAATAACTATTCTAGTGATACTTATATACACATTGTTCACTTGACATTTTATTCGTAATACAAAATTACAATATTTGGTAAGATTCTGGTACCGAAAATTTTATGAACACTATTGCCTACATGCCGCCCTGCGTCGATGGCGGCCTCTTGAAAAAAGTTATAATATATTTTTACCGTATGTAGGCGATTGTACTATCATTTACAAAACTTTGACTTAATTGCATAGATAACTAAACAGTTTTTTTTTATATTTACGTAAATTATTTAACCGTAAAATTATATTTCTTTACACTTCGTATTTCAATGTGATGATTTAAGTAAGTACAACTCTATCAAGCGTGTACACGATTTTGTGGTAGTTTTGGTAAATTATTATTGGCTGTATGTCTATGAAATAGAGATGCAATCTAAAAATAATTGGAACTAATAATACCACTTCAAAATTTATTTACGCTAAAATATAATAATTAATTATTTTTAATTAATTATAATTCTTCGCAGAGTCCCCGCGTCGATATGTGGAAAGTGACGTGAACATCCACTACCGATGTCCAGTTCGTCGTGATCCCCTTCCGTTGGTACCAGAACGGGAGCTAGAAAGACAGCAAGCTGACCATATGAGAAGACTCTATCGGGAACAACGACGTGCCAAGTACTTACAGGTAAGCTATCTTGTATAGTTCGTTGTCGAACCAACCACGAACATCTTTTCTCCTCTATGAAAATCACACCACTTATTATACCGGCTAGGTATCTACCTTTATTAATTAAAAAAATATATATATATATTAATTATCTTACATAGATGAGCCAAATAATATATCCGGTGCGTAGTATCTATACAGAATTCTATTTACTATGTAAATGAGCAGGTACCGAAAATTTACAATATAAAGAATGGAAATAAAATTGTAACATCCTTCGAAATTATGCCAACCAATCGCAGCACAGAATACGGATAGTTAGACTAAGTAATTAACCATGCGTGAACATACATATGCTAAAAGTAGAATGATCGTAATATCTGCATTTCACGCGTTATATTGGTAGCACATAGGATATCTCTTAGTGAAATGAATGGAGAAAAACAATTATTTTTTTTTTATAAAAAAAACGCTATGTTTAGCAGTAATTAATTGGAATTTTTGTTTGTTGCACATTTGCCATTAGATATGCCACGATACAAGTTTTTTTTTCCTTTTTACCGTCATTTCGGTTTTAAGCCAAGGAACGGTTATAAATTAAAATAATATGAAAATAAGTAAAAATTTATTACTAAATGGATAAATTAGGTCAGGTTAATTAATGTTGTTAATACGAGAAGGGAAACAGTGGAGTGACGAGCCCCTCAGAAACAAACATTTTGATTAATTTGAAATGCAGCCAAGATATAGGCTTAGCATTAATAATTTGTAGGTTATGTTAGTTGTTTATGTCAGAGTGAGTGAGGATTTAAGTAATTTATTAAATAATAGCTATTATTATTATTATTGAAACCGTCTTAATCTGTGCTAACGTGCAGCGATACATATCCGAATATTATAAAAATACTAAAATATTTCGGTCATACACCAACGAAATTGGTGGTTGTCAAAATACTCTGGTTCGTTTTAACATTCTCCAACATAAGAAATTGACGGCAATAGATACATTAGATTAGTTGTTATTGTAAGATGAATAAAATTGCGACGGGCATTTACCTCAAAATTAAATTCTCATCACAAAAAGTACCAGTATAAAAATCCTGTTGACCAAAGAAAGTTATTTCACCAACTATTGTAGTTTTTAACAAAGCAATTGTAATGTTTTTAGAGCCAACATTTTTTTTATTAGCTTAGTTTGACTCTGACATCGATTACGCAACGAAGTTATCTGTTTATGTAATTTATTTCTTTAGTCAACTTACAGAGCTGTACCTGTAGAAAACATTGAGTTAAGTGACTTTATCACATCCCTTTGGTTATATAATGTCTAGATAGAGAGTCAGCGTTAAAAACGTAGGTAAATAAAAATATCACCTAACTGTTCAATTATAATTCACATATACAGAGACGGTTCGTAGAGTATGTGTTTTATTGAGTGACACACACACACATATGTAAAAGTAGGCCTATCATTTTTGTTGACATTATATTGCAAGGGTCCATCCAGACTTTATATAATCAAAGTCACATCCCAACGGTCGTAATCTAGCGTGATCTTGTACATCTCGAGGTCACAAATAATACGTCACGACAAGGTCACAAACGATGTACCGACGATAACAGACTATAGTTGACAGTAGGGTGTCCTTGTAATGAGTACCTACTCAAATTTATTTTCACTTATTGATTCTCGTACAGTGAAAGTAATACAAAAACTGATGACAGATCTTATTTGCGTATCGTTTTATAGTCTAATCGCGTGTTATCCGAACGCATTGACGTGTAGCGTGCGCCTGACTCGGCACAGTTCCGCATCTGACATTATTTTAATCTTATTAAGTCTACTGTCACGCGAATAATGTGTCAACATTGTTTCTTCTTTTAATAAGCGTTGTTTTCTTTTGATCATAAAATGACTAATCGATTTCGAAGTTAGAAATAACCTCGGAAGTATTAAACTGAACCAATGAAAGAATTACCGTTGACTAATTGATTTTTTAGAAATACCAATTTCGAGATAACCCTTTCGAATCCATAACTGTACGAACACGAAACAATTCATCAAATACTTTAAACTATTTTTAATTATTTCATTTCATTGGAACACTTAACATTCTAAAATAATGATGAAACGTGTAGGTGCTGGCCTAAAGTCAATCTTAAGTAATTTACAAAAACGTTTGCCAAGACAAGAAAGAGTGTAATGAGTTGCGACAATGTCGACGGTTCGTTCAAGAATGATCTACAAATGTTTCCTTTTCGTAGGTACGAAACTCGTTCGGGCTAGCTTGGGTTGTTGCTCGATAAGCTTCGCCCTGCGGTAAAACTCGAGCTCGGCTGTTGTCCGGCTATCCACGCGCCGTATTTCGTCTTGCATTTTGACTATGTAATCGTGTTATTCAAAGCATTCAGTTTTTTATGTAATAGAAGCGAATATCTACAAACATCTCGTGCTCACTTTATAAAAATAAATAATATATAATATCTTTTGACTTCTACGGAGGAGGCAAATTTTACGTTGGGGTTCAAAAATTTAATGTATTCAAATACGACTTTTTACACAATCGCATTAATTTTAATTATTTTTTTGTCACTGGCGACATGTGCTCTTCATATGAATCCAAGGTTCCCATCTATTACCGAACTTAATAGACAAAATCTATCATGCACGTTTAAATTGCGGTTAACAAGGCGACATTTTGTCGGGCACATTTTTTGCACTTCACTTTCCAATTTTTTGTACGCATTACGTATTACCTAAATAAACCATTTTTGAAAAAATAAATACATACTTATGTAGGCCGTGGCTGCTAACTCGAACATAAATACTACGCACTGGGAAAAGGTAAACGTGGATATAACGAAGGGAGTGTTTCATTGGTGCCCGCCGAATAACGTAATTGTCAGTGGCGTGCGCATCCCCACGGTAATACGATAACTTAGTGATGCCTTATCTCTATATTTTAGTATTGAGTGATACTAAAAAGAAACATATTTTATATTTTCACCGAAGATCGTTAATAAAAATTTTGAAAGTGAGGAATAGTAGATTGTTACACAAGGGGTGAAAGTGATCTATTTAGGCACGAGATGGTTTGGCGCACAAGCGTAGCGAGGGCGCTAATAGTTCGAGTGCCTAAATAAGTCTTTCACCCAAGGTAAGCACTCTGCTTTTCATTACGAATATGAGGAAAGTAAAAAAAGCGTTAAATCCATATATGAATCTGATGAACTCATTTTATAGAAATATCTATGTTTTTTTTTTGTGGCATTCTACACAGCCAGTATTTTTTATCATTGATGATGGTAAATATTTACGTCAAATCTATATAAATTAAATGTAAATTTAGTTAAAAGATTATTACCTATTTTTTTGAATTCCGTCACAGATACACAACAGATTAATATCCCGCCAATTTATGTCGACTTTTTAAATATGGAACGCATCGCGTAAATTGTTGCGGCTTATTCCGCTCAAAGAAGTTTGCGCTAAGTTCACACTGGCTGTTTAGAAACTCAGATGGCCGCAGCTTTTTTTTTAATTAGTTTTTTTTTTTACATAAAACTCTTCACAGCTGACAGCAGTTCTATTTTTAAAGTTCATTCCGGTCCTTAAGTGGAAAGTAATTTATATGAGTTTTTCCCACTATAGGGAAGGAAGCAGCATTTTCTACCCAATAATCAGATCAAAACAACACTACTTTCCGAGTATGAGAAATGAAAAAATCATTCCGTATCTATCGTCATTGGCTAACCACTGTACCAGATAGGTTGTTGTAGCAGACACGTGGTTTGCGGTCGATTTCCCACGCGACGGATGTAAGCACCCGTAAACAAGTACGTGTTCAACTGTGCATACTATTATGAATTCCATGCTTTCCTGCCCGACTCGCAGATCGTACCGATTTCACTTTGTACTCCGGACGTGGATTGTGACGCTTCTAAAAATAACATTTCTACTTTTCTGCCGTCTCTAGTGGGATCTGTCTAGATTATATTGTACTCGTAATAGAGTTAACACTTGAGAGTCGACTTGCCTACGTCATTTCATACTAAATTTGTTGCTAAAATACATCTTAATTTTTTAGAAAATAGATGCTTATTAAATTATAATTCAAAATTATCTTAGCGGTTTGGGTAAAATTGCCAATGCTAAAAAATACTAACAGCCTTTTTTCACGCGCACACATTTACGTGGCATATGAAATTTAAAATTCCTAGTGCATATTTATTTATAATTTTCGAAATACCTAATCATTACCGAAATATGTTGCATAATTGAGTTGCATTTTTACAACACAACTAAGAAAGGACGCAGGCGAGATTTACTGCAACTTAGGTTTAAACTTTAACTTAACCTAATTATGACAGATTTACATTAATAAATTGAATTCAGTTTATTATTTAGAACACAGTAGTTTATGCTATTGGTTAATTCTTTTACATATTTTTTTTAGGTTACAGAACAAACAGTACGTGACATGCTAGCATTGTTAGATGCGTGTGGACGTTGAAATCGCAATTAGCGATGTATAGATCACGTAGCTTCGTCATACGTAGAAATGTGGCTAGCCATGCGTTACATAGTCGACGTTCACCAAAATTCCGTTTTCACTATTCATATTTAGCAATTTGTAAGAACGACATGCAGCTACTGTTCACCACGCCGATTATGCAAATATTGAGACGTTAACCAGTGGCATATACATTTGACGACCGCTTAGCTTAGTGGGTAGCGACCATGCGTACGAAGCTGGAGGTCCCGGGTTCGAATCCCAGGTTGGGACAGTATTTATATGAGCAATATTGATACTGGTACCGGGTCTTGGTTCTTATATGTATGTGGTGTCTTCGCTTGGCACCCAAAACACAAGCTAATGCTTAGTTCGGGGCCTAGACGTTGTTGTGATGGATACGTTATTATTATTATACATTAAAGATGTAGATTAGTAATGATGTTGGAAGCGCTTAGTACATTTTTACCAGTAATTACTTAAATTAAGTTGTGAAGTGGATAAATCAATTTGGTGGTTGCGCATTTTAAAAATGGAAAAGAATATATAATATTTAGACTTCTACGATTGCTTCCTCATGTTTAAAACTCTTTCATAACAATATTACAACTGTTATATAATAGCTTTAAAGATGTAGATATTGTGTATTAGTTTACTCTGTACTTATTAGATGAAATTTATATGTAATTTCGTAGCCAGTACGTAATTTACAGAACTAAAAAAATTACGCAAGGAGTCAGGGAGTGTATATAAAATAATACAACTTATTGTTTTCATCATATAAAACCCTTGATTTGATTCTTTTCTATACATAATTTGCGTACCTATATGATGTTCCAGCAATGTATAGTCTATAGATTTAAGTTTACTGCAACACAAAGAATAATTCTAATTTTTCTAATTTTGGTAAGTTAAAAATGCCTTTAGTTTTTTTTTTTAATTTGTCGACATTTTACCGACAAGTGGTTACCTCATTTGAGAGACAAATACACCCATCATCTCGCTCCAACCATTTTAAAATATTAAATTTTAAAATGGTTGGAGTTTTTATATAACGTATGAGAATTTATGCGATTGACGATTTCTCATCTTTTATCTGTGGCAACTATCTTCATTCATATAATTTTGGCGATGTTATAAAATAATAATAAAAAAAAAAACAAAGTGTGCGGTTATTCTGGTGATTTTTTTTTTCACGAAATAACGTCAGAAGCTACGACACCTTGCGCACGTTATTTAAAAAAAACTCACGATATGTTGTTTAAGGCGGTAGGCTAACCATACAAAAAAGAGGGTCCCGGCCGTGTCTGCATCTGCACCTCGCTGAATCCTTTTACTGATTCCTACAGAAAAATATATGTAACTAGCAGTCGTACCCGTCTTCGCCCGGTTGGAACTACAGAAACGTTCCCATTCGCTCCACCACCCCTCCTCCTTTCCACCCATTTACTCTCCCTTGCCCTCCTAACCCCTTACCCTACAACTCCCCTATAAACCCTCCCTCTACACTCCCTAAAAGGTCCTGTATTACTATACCTATCTATTACATTACATAACATAAGCACAGTGCGTTTTTAACAAATCGCGAGGGCCTTGACAATTCGCAAAACAGACACAACTGTCAATGACGTCTGCCCTCACGCGTCTGCCTGCGTTCGGTTTGCGCACTCAACGATGAGCGACTTCTTCCCCCACCTTGCCCCGGAAAGCTAGTTTTAAAATAAAATATTACCTATGTTACTCGCTGATAATGTAGCTTTCAATAGGTGAAAGAAATTTCAAAATCAGTGTACAACTGTGTAGTCCACGCGGGACAGAAAGCTAGTATCTTTATAAAGTATAGCCTGGTGTATAAGCTATATTATTGTACAGTTTCATTAAAATCCATTCAGTAGTTTTTGCGTGAAAGAGCAACGAACATCCATACATATAAACTTTCGCGTTTATAATATTAGTAGGATGGAGGAAACCCTATTATAGGATGGTGTGTTTTTGTTTGTTCGATTTCTCGTTCAGTTCTTTTATAATAAACTTTACAATAACATTATTTGCGATTTTTTTATTCTGAAAATAATGGTTGGGGTGAAATAATGGTTCGTGAATTCTGTATAAATAATATTAAAAAAATCCACAGATTTTGCAGTCCCCGCAACCATCGGTATCATTGAAAATGAACCTACTCAAATCCGATTTTCACAGATTATTTCATTTTATTGCCACGAAATCGTGGCATTGCCACGATTTAAACTGCAGCCTCTGATATCCTTAAACGTTTTGAACTCGATAATGAAACATTCGAACGAATATAGGCCGAAAGGCGATGACCGTAATGTTAACAAGTTCCCGATCATCCATAAAATCTAACATGTAATGTCAAATTTCTTGTTCGATTTTCAACCGATATCCAAATTTTTGTCTCAAATTGTAGTTACCGACGCCTTCTAACCTTTTGTATAACACTTTGAAGCGATCCGACGAATACCCTCTGAAATATAGTAACTTATATCCACAAACACAAGCGATCGACCAAGAAATCTCATCTTTCGGAAATAATTTCTCTTACAATTGCCAACCGATTTCCAAAAACTTGGTCTCGAACCGTAGCTACGTTATTGGCCGAGACACCATTTTTTTTTTATTTTCAATATCGGTTCCCAATTTCGAAATATTTTGGATTTAGTAAAAAAAAAATCCGGAAAAATCCCGATTCTTTTACATTTTCTATTTGTTTACAAAAATTACTAAACCAATTTCCAAAATTTCAGTGTCCTAAGATGCGCAACTGAATTCTTGATCTTTTAAGATCTTAAAGTCTCGACTAGACCCCATACCCTCGGAGTTATGGCCAAATATGCGTCTCTCGTGAAATGGATTTGATAGTTTCAATGACAAAAAGTAAAACACACCGCCCTCGGGACGGCCTTTATAACGCTATAAATTCTGGTTTTAGAACATATTCATCTTAGAGTAGAATCAGACACGGTCCGCAAGCAGTTTCGACGAGTATTTTATAGATATTTTTGGGATTTCGCTCTTGCCATCTCTGTCACTCAGCAACAGGTCGGGAAAGAAAGAGATGCCAAATCGAAGCCGCGGAGAGGAAGACTATCCCTATAACAAGTGATTTCGCAAACTGACATTAGTCTATCGCTATCAATTATTTAATATTTTAGATCATTATCATAAAATTTAAAATAGTACCTTCATCCGCTTGGCGGTCAATGCAGATATACTTGATCTTTATCGGCAACAAGTATCTATGGAATTAAAATTGAATGTACTAAAATATGTATTATGCGATGTTTACCCGTGAATAAGAAAAACCGGCCCACGGTCGACCTTGATTCGGTTACCTTTGCGGACGAATAATAAAAATATGTTGTTCGATGTTGGTCCGTCAGGGTGTGTACACATTCCGTGCTTGTACACTGTGAACAAATTAAGATGTATCATATACACTACCATTAATTTTTTTAAAAATACTTAAATATTTTAAATTCTAGTTCCAAATTATCCAATTATTATTTTCATCATCATCATCAGCCCGTGTTACCCCACTGTAGGGGCTCAGGTCTCCCCCAGGGTAAGGAGGAGGTTTGGAGCATAGATCCACCACGCTACTCCACTGCGGGTTGGGGATTGTAACGACCGCCATATATTGACAGCGTCCGGGACCGACTGCTTAACGTGCTCTCCGCGGCACAGAGTCAGTGATAGTTAATGTACTTAAGTCAGAATAACTCATTGGTACACGCCGGGATTCGAATAGTGGCCCTATAGCCTTATAAATTTGAGACAGGTTCGTTGCACTCTGGGTTATCACGACAATTATTATTTTAAATTATAGTCATAATTGAATAATTTATAATGTCACTAGCTTTCCGGCCGCAGCTTTGCCTACTTTATTTTCTTTTCTATTAGGTACGAAGTTAAGAGCAAAACACTAAAAGAAAAGTAATACAGAAACGGGGTTTATCAACAAAAAAAAAATTTCAGGAATTAAAAAACAGTTTTCCGTAAGACGTAAGATTAATATTCATATACAAGGTGAGATTTTATTAACCGGCCAAAATTTTTCTAGGTGTTAGGTATCACCAATAGACCTCATTGCGTAAATAAAAAATATGGGTTACATTTTCAAAATAAATTATTTTATCTACCGTGTTATTTTATAACGTTTGGTTGCCTTCTTAACGCTATAGTAAACGTACGCGCCCGAGGCCTTTGAAACGGAATGATGCGGCGGGCAAAAATGGTAACTAGAGTTTTTGGTTTTTTCGGGAAAGGTTTATGTAGTCATATCTCAATATTTTTCTATAAAACGATACTAAAAGGAAACAAGACGGCTATAGGTTTTCTACCAAAGATCATTATATTAAAATTTGGCTGGTCATAAAAATCTCATCCTGTATATTAAAACCAAATAATTAAGAGAGGCTAGAAAATACATAAAGGTCGAGAATAATAAACTTTTTTTTGCGGTCGGCTGTAGGTAAATTCAACGGACATCGTACTCGTGGCCGACATACAGGCAGTTATGTTGTGCACGCTGCTGTCGCTCTTGTGTTCTCGCTAGCTTTATTTACCATAAAAATGTATATAATTAATGATATAGGAAATAAATTACCTCTTACTTCAAATA
Source organism: Luffia ferchaultella (assembly GCA_949709985.1). Taxonomy (NCBI): domain Eukaryota; kingdom Metazoa; phylum Arthropoda; class Insecta; order Lepidoptera; family Psychidae; genus Luffia; species Luffia ferchaultella. Next base: position 9,439,024 of record OX453249.1, on the reverse strand, counting down.
TTAAATCATTCCTATATTTATCGTATATTGTAAATTATGGGACGTGTGAACAGTAGAGATTATGGAAAAATAAAGTTACAATGAAAATTCGACGTTCAAAAATGGTATGTTTTAATAAATGTAGATAAATGATTGTTTTTTTTTTTAATTCCGCTATACTGTTAATAGTTTTTCACGCGTGCAAACATGTAATTTTAAAAGGATTGATAAATGAAATTGTGCCCACATACGACTTACATCTAAAAAATTAAAAGAAAAATTAAAATGTAATATATATTATTATTGTTCAATTATTTATATGAAAATATAACATTAATTAATTTAAATTACATTTTTGGTCCGTCACCATTAACATCATCTTAAAACATAGAGATTATTTTTAATGGTGATCAAATAAAACTAATCTAATTATTTCCATGATGTATAAATCTTTCTTTAGAACCTAATCGCTTTGATTTTTTTGCTTATTGTAATGTCAAAATTTTCTTTTTGCGATTTTCAGGACGTAAGCCCTTCAGATATAGAAGCGTTTGATGAGTCTATCAAGGTGATGTTTTGCAAGAGCGTGTGTGTTTGAATGTTTTTACTGTTTTATATTATATATAACATATATTTATTCACTCATTATCACACTATTTTATACTGTCATTTTTATTTTTATTTACAACCATTACATCTTTTTCTTTCTCGTTGAATAACGCTTTCTGTATATTGCGAGATCTTTTAATTTATGTGTTGTAAATCATTCAGTTTTTGAATTTTATATTATGTATTTATTGTCAATTACTTAGCGCTTTGTTTATTAACGTTTTCGAAATATTAAAAACATATTTGTATTCGTAATTCCAATTTAATTATTTTAATTACATTTCACTCTTATTTTCACTTTGTACTAGTCTGCGTTTTTCTACATCTGGCTATAACCAAAAATTTTTCATACCTCTCAGATTTTTGTTCGTGATTCAAATATACCGAAACACGACTGGAATATTTTTTTAACGTGTTCTTAACTCACAACTACAATGCACAATGGATGTTTGAATTCATTTTGTCTGTCACAAATTCCAGGAGCTACAGGACATGCAAAATCGTCGTCACCAGGACAACTTCACGCCATCGCAGAAGGCTGTGGTGCCTTTGAATAGATATGACGAAGCGGGCAGAGTGATAGCGCGCGCCCTCTACGCGTTCTCGGGACAAACGCCGCGCGAACTAAGTTTTGCAAAAGGTGAAATCATAACAGTACGGCGACAAGTCGACGCTAACTGGTTCGAAGGAGAAATACACGGCAGGATAGGCCTCTTCCCTTATAATTACGTTGAGGTTTGTAATTTATATTTATTTATTTGTAATCATACATCATCATTAAATAAGTTCGATAAACTTTGTCAGTCATTTTAAATACTTGTATGGAAAGGACAGCATATATCATATTCAACTTTAGATAGTTTAAAACAGAAAGTATAGCTTTCAAGAATATGCTGTCATTTCTAAAAAATGGGAATCAGACGGGAAAATGGTTAATCGCTAAAGAAGTGACGTAATTCAATCGAATACTGTCAGTACGATCCATCGTCATCAGCACATTTTACCCCACTGCAGGGGCTCAGGCCCCCCCCCCCCCCCCGGGGGGGGGGGTTGGAACTTAAATCCACCACGCTACTCCACTGCGGGTTGTGGATTGTAACGACCGCCATTATTGACAGCGTCCGGGACCGACTGCTTAACGTGCTCTCCCAGGGACGGAGTCAGTGATAGTTAATGTACTTAAGTCAGAGAAACTCATTGGTACACGCCCGGATTCGAACCATGGCCCTATAACCTTATAAATTTGAGATAGGTTCGTTGCGCTCTGGGCTATCACGACTTCAGTCAGTACGATCCATACAAACATAATATTACCAGCGGTATGCCTAGCGTCGTCAGTCCACAGAAAGTGCTAAAAGAAAAATGTTTCGTACTTAATTGGGTACATCTGTATGTCAAATAAATAATTGGTTGATTGTTTAGTTTTAACTATTAGTTGTATTTATTTATTGTTATAATTTGTTAATATTTTATTTTATTATACTGTTTAGTTTTAATACTTAATATATAAATATCGTGTAAATATATAAAAATTGCTATGGGGCTATCACCTTAAAATAAATGATTATTATTATTAATTAAAATTAAAGTTATTTAAAGAGTTATGACTAGATAAATATTATTCTGGCCTTGAGAAATAAAAGTCAAAAGTGGAAAGTAGCACCGTAATAATAAGAGATTACAACTCCGTGGCTCTGGCTTTCTATTCAAAGCGTTCAAGATTACTTATTTTAATAATAACATATAACAGTTTCTAAATTAGCAACATATTATAACTCCAAAGTTTAACTGAAATTCATAATAATGTTTTTAATTATCTAAATTAAAAATCCTAATCGTAACTAATTTTGAAATAACAAATATTTCAGATCTTAAAAGGTGAAGCGACTCAACCACAGAAGCGACCAGCTTCCATAGAAGGGCGAGCACGAGCTAAGTTCGATTTCACAGCCCAGACAGGGCTCGAACTGCCGCTGAAGAAAGGTGAAATAGTGGTACTGACGCGGCGAATTGACCACAATTGGTGGGAGGGTCGACACGGGAACAAGACCGGAATATTCCCTGACAGTTACGTTATTGTGCTGCAGGAGCCAAGTCAAAATAAACCAGGTTTGTTATTATATACTTATATACAGGCTGATAAAGAAAAGTTGTACGAGCTCGTTTCGTACCTACGCGCTGAGAGTTCCTATAATGGTCGGATAATTTACCACATAGCAAAATACCGTCTATTGCGCAGGTACAGATCGAGCAAAACTTTTTGTTTTCTATGAACACGAGGCGAATGCGAATTTGCGGCGGTATAAGAGTAGCATCCCCGGTTACACTCGCTGATACCTAAAATTTGCTATTGCAATGCTACACGAAGCTATGTTCATATCAGCCGCAAAGTTTAGCTTGATCTAAACATCTGTGTACAGGTAAATTTTTTATCAACGTATATCCACATAAGTTCACGCCTGTTTTTACTCGAGGAAATGTTGTATTCATAATTTTTCATTTGTTTTATTATTATCATTGTTCTTATCATTTTTTTTATTAATATTTTTCCCATTTTTTCTTTCTTTTATCATTGTTGAGTGTTGTTGCCTTGGTATTCATAATACAGGGCTTCATAATTTAAAGCCAATACCTACATCATTGCATTGGAAAGCATTGGAAGGGCTAAATTATTATAAGGTCGCTCTTGTCGTCATGGAGTTATCTTGAAACGGAACAATTTTTACGAATTGTTAAATAAATGACTTATAATTTAAACATGAACTAATATATCGGTGAAATATCTCTCATATTATCTAAATGTAATTAAGCAGTTAGATTATTTCCTGGTGTAAGTGATAATTATTTATACTTGCACTTTGTCGCATATTTCGGTTGTCAATGTGGAAATTTAGAATACTTAAATTTTTTTCTCCCACTTTCTTTTTCTTTTCAACTAATGCCACTGTCGGCTTAATATGTATTAACAAACCCAATTCATGGGTCACAACGAACCTGTCTCAGATTTATAAGGCCATAGGGCCATGGTTCGAATCCGAGCGTGTACCAATGAGTTTTTTCTGACTTATGTACATTAACCATCACTGACTCCGTGCCTCGGAGAACACGTTAAGCAGTCGGTCCTGGGCGCTGTCGATAGATGGCGGTCGTTACAATGCTCAACCCGCAGTGGAGCAGCGTGGTGGATTTAAGCTCCAAGCCCCCTCACCCTGGGGGAGGTCTAAGCCCCTGCAGTGGGGTAAAAATCGCCTGATGAAGAAGTATTAGATAACCATAATCATAATGAAGTGAACACATTTTTGGGTATTCGTCTATATATTTAGAATTTCGGTTTTTAAATTTGTCCAATAGTGAACATGTCGTTACGCTTTGTTTTTTCCATATCTTCTGTAACATTTGACTCATAGGTTGGCACCAGCATTTCATGGTCTTTTTCTTTGTTTATTTATATGAAAATAATAACATATCAACAGAGCATCAACCAATACTGTCGAGTGACAAACCGGTAGCGTCGCCGGCATCTCACGTCCTGTTAAATGGATCGGCAAAACGCAGTATGGGCGCACACAGCTACACGCCACAACTCAACAGCCCAGCTCTCGCCAACGCACCACCAGCCACGCAACCCTTACCAGGTAAATACAAAAAATTGTTTTATTTGTTTAAATCTAAAAGAATATTAAATCTAACCCCTTTCATTCTTTTTTTATTTAGCATCCGATTACTAGTTTTTGCGTAGGAGTCGCTTAATCATGTTTAAAGTTATATGACTCGCTAACAATGTCTAAAAAGTATCGATTTTATTTTAAATCAAACAACCTTCTACATAACAACCAGCTAGCAGTAATGTATTCAACTTACCTATACTATGGTAAGACGTTTGCATTCTATTCCTTTCTGTGACACAATTTTGATAATTATTACAAAACTTATCAAAGTTTATAATACGATATCCATCAGGTTACGTGGCGAAACCTGCGCAAGCTACGCTGAATGCTTCAGAGCGCGGCTACGGACCACCCACCGGCCATGGCACCAACCTCAATAACACAGAGCCGCTGTACATTGATACCAACGCAGAGGCAGTGCCGTCAGTATATTTACTGTTATAAAAAATTGTTAAAAATACATTAAATAATGTGAAAATTATGTCAGCGGTAGCTGGAATATATCGTGGAATTAATCCGATTTAAAATGTGTTTCTTTAAATCGACCACTTTAAAAAAACAGATGTGCTGTAGCACTCTCTAATCGCATCAAAATCGGTCCAACCGTTTTAGAGACGCATCTTTAGCAGCGCCCCCTAGTAGCTTATTAACGTGGAACATAAGTTATAACACTTTGAGAATCATAGCCAACATTTTAAATAAGTTTTACTAAAATTCCTCAAACAGTTTTTAATTAAAAATAAAATCCTCAGAAACATGGGTACAGACAAAAAAATTATATAATGGTATAGGTAGACGTAATATATCTATTACAGAGTACATGTATACGTCATTTTGCATGAATACTGTATTTTTAATTTTTGGAGAGTAGGGATAAGTCGTCGTCTAGTCGACACCTAGTGTTAACCACTTAAGTATAGAGTATGATAGCAACCGTGACTTGTTAGTTGACATTTGTGGTTCCCGCTATCATACTCACTAACTTTACAATATAGTATGTATATGAATAAATAATCACAAAAACTTTTTAGAGATCTGTCATTTAACTTCAAACAAATATTTAACTTGACAAAATACACTGTTTATTTAGATACATAATTTATTAAGATACCGCTCAGCTCGGTGATTCACGGACATTGTACAATTATTGCTCATCGTTTGGTAATGAATCTGGAAGATTATTTTGTAACCTATATCGTATAAAATTTACATTACATTAGTATAAAATTTAAGTTGTAAAATTTCATTTCACTTTCAGATATCGTGCGATGTACAAATACCGTCCGCAAAACCCGGACGAACTAGAGCTGCGAGAGGGCGACACGGTTTACGTACTGGAGAAATGCGACGATGGCTGGTACGTCGGGTCTAGCCAGCGGACAGGTCGCCTCGGCACTTTTCCAGGCAACTACGTCGAGCGTATCTGATAGCCGAGACCGCTACTACGCCGCCTGCGTCTACCAGCGCTTTGTGGGGTGCGTCCGCTGCGTAGGAAGCGATAGAATAACCAAAAAACCAAATGAAAACTATATGAAAGCCTACCTATACGTATGACGGCTTTTACACGTGACATACGATGAAATCGCACCGGCGCCGTCTGTGTGAAAAAGCGGTCGAATGGCACGCATCGATATAGACTAACAGCCAAGACAATATGATGTACTATACGCGTTTTGTTTGTGAAAGTCAATTTAAAATTGTTGTACAAAATTTGTCGTCCCATTACGTGTAGGTAGAAAGAAACAAAATATATGCCCAATATATGAGAAATATTCGGTCGATTTAAACGCATTAAACCTATTCAATTCAATACGATCAGATCGCGATGGCCAGTTTTATCATTACTTAGGTAGGTAAACCCAGTGTGTTTGTTTGTTAATTTGTCAGTAAAACTATTTAAGAAATTTGTTAATTTGTTTATGGAAACCGCATATTATCTGTCTCTCTCTCTCTTTTAACAATAAACGAATCTCTCTATATACAACGTCTAACATGGTATAACGTTAGGAAAATGAACAATTGTTTATAACGTATTCTAGCAGTGTTCATAGTTAGGCGAAAATTATCAATATGTTAACAAATATACTCCGCTACATATAAATATTAAACACAATTCAAGCCTATAACTAATGTTTCATATCAATGTATGAATAAATCCAAAGTTGCTTTACGCGTCCCAAAGAATAAATTAATTGGATATAATGTATAATAATTATGTAAAAAAAAATATACAAATCTATATTTACCTACTTGTACAATTATTTAAAATAGTTATTTATTTACATTGCGGTGCGTAGGGGTGAAGGGGGCTCGTCTTTTAAAAGGTAATTTTTAAAAAAACGTAGCTCTGCACATTATTTACTAATATCGACTAACATTACGTTCGTATCAAATTCGAATTGGCAAAAGTCAAACTTTGAAATAAAGCATTTTACACAAAATTACGCACAATGTCAAAGTTTAGACATTTTGTGGCAAACGGTTGCGTTAAATTTTTATTAGTTATACGAAAAATTGTTTAACACGCCCACGTAAATGGCAAGTGGTGTTACCCGCAGATATATTATGTAAGATAACTTTAAAATACTCTGAATTACATTAAGGGCGAGTTAAATGTCTGGAACAGTCGACAATACTATATTATTATGCTAATTTGTAATTAGATATCGGTTATAATCAAAATATACAACAAGTAATTCGAAAAAAAAAAGTTTAGATTGAACTATTTACAATGTTTCGAAACGAAACGTACGCTTGAATAATAAATGTAATTAAATATTTAATCTTATATCGAATATAAAATTGTAAATCTCTGTAATGAACATGTTTTTAAATATCTAGTCATGGGAAATTGTAATAACCTTTTTTTATGAACTGATAGCCATTGGCTTGTCGAAGTATCTATAAGTAATGTCAAATATTTATACAAGAATAATATACGTGAATATAAAATGAATTGTTTTAGCATCTCGCCCTGTGTAAACTTCCTTTGTGTCCAGAGCTATTCGAAAAGTGTTTGTTAATCAATAGTTTTGTTCATTTATTTGTAATTAAGCACAAATGTTTTATTTTGTTGTTATCACTTTAAATTATGAAATAACATTTTTAACTTCTCTTGTCGAAAATCACCCTTAATAAAAAATAAACTTTCTATTTATATATCGTATTTTTATTACCTATTGCGTTGACACCTTAATAAAATTGCTGACTTGGCGTGCAAGCAATTAAGAGTGAGCCTAATTTAAATAAATTTTTTTATCATACTTGTTATTGTAAAACGAAAACTATGGAAGTAATTTTTAGAACCAATTCAAAATGCGGTAGATCCGCCACTGCTGAGTAATTAAATTACACAAATACATTTGTATACAGCTATAAACCCTTACTCTGTACCATAATGATCTGCGAATTTTTTAAGTAATTATTCATCAAGAAATAAGATAATATGTAATGTGCATCAATTATTGCATTCGCCCCACGTTTTGATTATGAAACTTAGGAGAAATTTTTTAATACTTTTTAGATTGTTTAAAAAAATTGATATTTAAAAAAAAACCTTACTAGTTTTTCAGTCCAGAGCTAGGTATGTTCCAAGTTTCAAGTCCCTTGTCATCGGGAAAATAATTTGAAAGTGATTATAAAATTTTTACTAAATAGATATAGTATACGCGTAGAAAGTCTCTAGTAATCGGTAAAATAATTTGAAATTTATTATAAAATTTGTAGCAAATAGACACAAGTAATAGATAGTATACGCGTAGAAAGTGCTCGAAAAGTCAAATCTAATGAGCTCTCGGTGGATTCACTAGCAGCTTGGTGGATTTAGCAGCAGCAAGGGTTCTGTTAGCCACCTTCTAGCTCCATCATCAGACCAGCTTGATTTAACCATGGACGAGTTCCCTTGCATCAGTACAACATTAGTTCAGGCTGATGCCATGCACGTGGGCCATCTGTGAATGTCATCCCAAACTATGATCCCGAAAGTGAAATAGAAATCTTAATGAAATAAATACCAATCGAAAAAATACATTTTAAAATTGCAATCAACGCCATCTATCGAGGCTTTAAGAAATTCTTTGTTTTTTAACTCTCATCTGAAAACCCCTCAATCTTTGGTGTTGCTAAGCAACGCGTAGCCAAACAATAAGTTTCACAGGTTCAGGTTAGACTAAGAATAATAAAAAATATAAATTACTTGTATTAAAGTAGGTATATTTTAAGGTCTAAAATGGTTGAAACCGATTGGCGGAAAATATTAAATCTCTCACAAAAAGAATTGACTCAATTTGACAAAGAACAACTGTGCGAAAGTTTAGCATGGATGGAGGCCGACGACATTGAAATCAATTTTGGCGATTTAAAAACTCTATTTCGACTATCTCAGGATATATTAAAATTCAAAGGAGAGCAAGTAAGTATAATTAAATTATAATCCTATAGATATAGTAGAATATACTTAAGGCATTAAAGGATTACCTGCTGACACAGAATCAACTAGTTTTTATGATATTTAGTTGGAAGGACTCGAATGACAATATTCATGCCTATACCTCAACTTATGACAAAACTTACATTTAATATATCTGACGTAATTAAATGGATCATGATATTTTATTGTATTAAATTATAAACTAATCATAAATATTACGTGGCAAACTGTATGCGCAAACGAGCAAGCGCATCGCACTTCCGTACTAATGGGCGTTTCTTCATTGACCGACCCGGCCCGGTACCGGCCCCGGCACCGACATCAGTGGACGCATAATTCTATGAAATAGTACTGCAGGCTGTCTCACTGGCGACGACATGTCGTCGGCAGCAAGTCTCCCACTGGTATCGGGCCGGCATTAATATGTATGTGTTGTGTACACACGCAAGCTTCTATGTAGGCGTGCGCTACTCACGCCTGCGCCCGCGTTAAAATGATAATGTCATCGTGTCATGTCGGCGCAAAATCGGTGTCGGTGTCGTCAAATCAAGAATGTATCTGTCGGTGTCAGCGCCGACACTTTGACCGCCGACAATGTCGGTGCCGGGCCGGGTCGGTCAATGAAGAAACGCTCAACTGGTTGCAAGTGCTGTATGCACCTATATTCGTTTCCTATATAGATTTTTGCTACATTTGTAAACAGAAAAATGTAGGTAATTAGTTAAGTTGATAATCTACATAAAATATAAGTATATTCGAAACCATACCAATGATCTATTGTCGATGGTCACAAATAAATTGAACAATCTGATTTATTCAAGTTCACTTTTGAGCAGCCACGTTATAATTTTGAAACCGATGTAAGAGTGATTGTAGTTATTTCTCAAGTAAAGCAAATAATTCAATCTAGTATTCTCTAACAGCGATGGTGGTCAAAATACAGCAGGTAAATATTTTTATACGACGAACGCTTTAAGTCATTTTCTCTATATATTATTATGAACAGGTGAACACGTTAATGGGTGAAATTGAAATTTTGCAATCTAAATATAGCAAGAGGAAGCAAACTAAATATGTACCGGAAGGTGAGTAGGGTAAAATAATATCAAGTATAAGAAAGATTTATTATTTTTTTATTATTTAATATTTTGATTTAATTAACTATTATTTAATGAAGTGCTTAATAAAATAATATTTCTTCTTCAAAATTAGTATCACCGGCAAAAAGCACAGTAAGTGATCTTGATAATATTGCGCATCAAGAGGAAATTATTAAAGCGAATAAAGATATATTAGAACAATTATATGTCGACATAGCTAAACTTGAAGAAAAAAAAAGTAAATTGTCGAACGATAACAAAATTAATGAAAGGGACAGCGATTCTAGTCGCGATGCGCTTTCCGAGATGGATGCTATTACTCAACTGGAAAAAGAACTCATGATGAAGAACAAACATATCAGAAAACTAATTGTCGATGTCAAAGTATGTCACATGATCTATGTGCAATTGTAAAATATATATAGTTTTTACTAAAACACATATTCACATACATATTTTAGATTCTAGAAGAAGATAATGGTGAACTAAAGAACAAAATATCAACTTTGAAAAACAAATTAAAAGAGGCCACTCAAATCATTGAAAGACTTACTGAACAGTTAATTACTATGAACACAAGTATCTCCCAAATGAAAGGTCATCATCACAACTTTTAATTTTGGTTTCATGAAACTACGTGTTGGCAGTATTTTTGTAAATATTTGTATATGACATTTACAGAGTCTCTTGCAAAGTGCGAAGAGGAAAAGTCTGAACTAATTTTGGAAATAGATTTCGTAAAAAATCAACTTCAAAAATATTCGGAAACAGATGAGCAGTACAATGTGCTTCGAGCAAAAATACAGCACTGGAAAGTAAATTGTCATTTCATAATTAATTATTGTAATTAATATGACTTTTCGATATATTATGTTGCAGATTCATAATGATTATTATTTTAAGTTAAACTGAAGAATCTCGTCCTAACACATCAGTGAATAATTACAGAATCTCGCTCGATCTATGAAGGATGAAAATGAAAAATTGACAAACGAAATCGTGAAATCTAAGGAAATCTCAAATGAAGAAAAGAAGGAAATTCAGGAAAAAAAAGTAACTACATTTTTTTCACATTAAATTCCAGTTTTAAAACTTAGGTACCGCTGGTAAAAAAAACATATCTGTTTTCCATTATGCTATAAGTAGATTGCTCGGACCAAGACAAATGCGCCTTAGAAATTAATTAATTAAATAATCAATATCGTTAAATTTATTAAGTAGATAGAGGAAAACATGTTACCAATATTTATCTCACACACGGTAATATACTTCAAGATATATCCCGCTATCAGTTGGCAACACAAAAGAAATATCTTCAGTTTTAACAGTAGGTACCTACTTTGGAAAACGTAGAATTGATATTTACTAATAGTGATGAATATAAAGACGACTTTAACGCTACAAATCTAGTGAGCGACATATTTAATTAATGTTTAGTTTTAGGTATATATTATTAAAGGTTAAAGTATGAAATTGTCGTTTATTATAGGAAAAATGAAATCAGAAATAACTATAAACAAAATTATTTCATCAATATTATGACCCTTATTCTCTTTGGATTGCTGCCAGGTAAAATTCTTGAACTCCTTTGCTATGGAATTCTCTAGACGAAGCCTCCACAATGTTTGTAATGGCGATTTCTACTTGTCTCGGGAACAAAATATCTTCCATGTAGAAATTTGTCAAAATTGCGACAAAAATTGTAATCGATAGAAGTCAAGTCCGGAGAGTACGGAAGGCGACGCAAGATTTCTAAATGTAACTTCTGCAGCATTGAAACGTTTTCTCGTACAGTGCAATATAGGGTCTTGTGATATCGTGAAGTAATGTTGAAAATCGGTTGACCAGTAAAAGCAGCTATTTCTTAATTCGCCAATTTGGCGAAATTGGGTTAATATTGTAGATATGCTAATCTCCAAACAAGTTAGTAATTCTGCAGTAGATAAATACGGTTGAGCTCCCTCCGTGAGTTGCAATTGTTCATTATTGGCTTCAGTTGCTGGCCTACCTCTTGTTTCATATTTCAAATCAAATACTCCGAAAGCGACTACACCAAAAACGCACGATGCTTTCATAGGTCATATTGCCTATAAGCAGCATTGACTGGCTGTATCAGAAGAATTAATGCCACATGGAACGCCTTTTCAAAAATGACTTGAATTTTCAACGTGTCCATGTCTTAATGCTGATTGATTTTACATTTCAAACATACAGTATTTTTATTTGAAAAAGACTCTAATTTGAAAATTTCCCCTGAAGGTTTTATTTACATTCATAATATTTAGTAGGTAGAACAGCAATTTCATAATTAAATTCCTATCGTTTTCCTTACGCGAAATAAGACTAATATTCAATTAAAAATTTTTAATGAAATTAATAAATATTCTGACCAGTTTGTAACAATTGCGTTACATCCGTATCCGTTTGGTACCCATCGATCATTCAAGTAGTTGAAATGTTCTGTAGTTCAACTAGTTGAACCATTGGCAAATTATCTTATATAGTTTTACTGGTTGTACCAGGGAACGCTGGAAATAAAAAACACAAAAACCATATTGAAGATAGTGATTACATCATGCATAGTGTAATGTAATTTTTAGATAAACAAATTGCGGTCGAATGTACTTTATAAAAGATTCGTTAAATAAAGAGTATCACTTTTCAAACTTTTCACTTTTCACTTTTAATGTTTTTGGAACCTGTTTGTACATATTGCTCATAATAACCATACCAACAGCCCATTAAATGTCCCACTGCAGGGGCTTAGGCTTCCCCTTGGGATGAGGGAGCGTGGAGTTTAATCCACCACTCTGCTCCAGTGTAAGTTGGTGGATTAGGAAGTGGAGCACGTGGACCGACGGTTCAACGTGCTCTCCGAGGCACGATTAGTGATAATTATGTACATTAGTGAGAAAAAATTCATTGGTACATGCCGTGGGATTCGAACCCCAGCCTCCTAGACAAGAACCGGGAAAATGAACACTATTTTACTCACTATTTTATTTTGTTTTGAATCCATCACACAATCAGGTAGCCTAGCCCTCAGTTTATTTAGTAAGTACATCATTGAGTCTAATATAAATTCATTCAACGTGTGTACTAAGAAAACTTTAACTGTGAACTTTATAATTTTATCAATATAATTTTGTGGCAATATTAATGGTTGATATTGATGATGATGTTATTATTTTTCTACCAAAATTAGTAGGCAGTTGTAGTACCGTGGATAAATAAACTTAACTTCTTCCTGTAGAACCTTCGAATAGCCGGAGCCTGTAAAATTAATTTTATTATCATCTGCACACCAATTTTCTCATTAAACCCTGGGAAAAATAAATTACTGTGATACTATCAGTTGAACTATACAATTAAACAAAGAGTAACAAACAGTTATATTGACTATATTTATTATTCATAGATAATTCCTTGAGTTTTGTTACAGTGTGTTCAAATAATTATTGTCCTTGAACCGCGAATGTCTAAAAAGTTGTACTCTTGGTGTGCCAAACAATCATAATGTTTGTCGCAGTAAATAATTAATTAAATAAAAAGTAAAGGATTTCACTTTATTGCTAAAATTTAATTAGGATATCCTGCCAACAAAATTTTAAAAGGTAACTGTTTTCAAAAATAACCTTTTTTTATTCAGAGCGATGAAATCCCAAACAAGCAAATAAATGAAGTCAATAACAAATTAATTGAAGCTTCCAATAAAATATTACAATCTGCAAGGATTATAGAAATACTGAAAACTGAAAACCAACAACTCAAAAGTACTTTGGACGAAGTGCCTGATTCAATCTCTGATGTCAAAAATGAAAGCGATGAAGGAAAAGAAAGAAATATCATCAAGAAGCTGAAGAGGAAAGTCCACACTTTGACTTATAGCCTACAAAATACAGAAGAATTGCTGACAGTTAGAGAGAAAGAAGTATTTTGACTTCATAAAATTACCTCAACGTGGTAATATTTAATTCACACTAATACATTTATTTTTTTCGATTCTAGTTTGCTGAAATAACAGCACAGTTGCATTTACTTGGCAACAGTGAAGATGGCGTGGACACTTTAATTACTGAATTGAAATCAAAGAAGCGACAAATCAAATTAAAAGATGAGTCTATAAAATCGCTAGTAAAAGATGTGAACGCGTTGAATGAAGTTGTTGATGAGTTACAGCTTGAAAACAAGTTTATGAGGTGATCATTATTTTATAATAAATAAAGCTCTAGGGGTGTTTTTTGGTTACGTGCTTTCATCGAGACGGCGGGAGTAATTATATGTTTAATGTACCGCTCGGATCATAGATGTGCACAAAATTTGTAAATACTAAAAGTTTAAAAAGTATAAATGCAAATTATATAAGGTAGGGAGAAAAAATAAGTTTGAGGTACCGTTGAAAAGAACCCAGTCCATAAGAGTGTACAAAAAGAAATTATCAATTCTAAAACTTTTGAAAAGTATAGAAGCTTGAAATTTTGTGGCAAATTATGGTAAATATCCTATATTACTTCTGAAAGAACAGGGCAGGTGTTGGAAACAAAGAAACTAAAGAAGAGATAAGAACGAGAAAAGTAGAATGAAATAAAAAGGCAATAAACTTTAATAATAGTTTTAAATAGATAGCTTTGGGTGTAGTACTATCTATCTAGTATGCGAAATGATCCAAACGAGTAGTCCTCGCGAGCAAAACCGTGGCAGTCACTAGTATATATTTTACCAAAGAATAAGTTTAAACACCAATTCATTCTTTTTTAGAGAAAAATTGAACATACCACCGAATGAAAAAGTGGATACCAGAGGTATTATGCAAAAGTTTCAGGAAATCGAAAACAACGCAATTAATTTGAATAAGAAAGTATTTGCGCTGGAAAATGAACTAGCAACTTTACAAGTAGAACAGAGGACTAAAAATAAAATTATCAGCGAATTGAAAATTGCGTTACAAAATATTGGCGTTGAAGATACCGTGATAGAAGAACTTTGTCATAGCAGTGACAGTGAGATTGAACCAATGCCTACAGACGGTGGTGGCGAATCTTCAATGTAAGTAAATTTAAAAAAATGTTCAACCTCATTGTATGAATTGTGCTAATATTATCTGATAACAATAATTATTGTGTTTCCATTTGCAGCGCTCTTGCTAAGCTTAGAGATAAACCACAGAAAAAAGACAGTAAAATTGCTTCATATGCTGATATGAAAATCATTATTGATGAAAACGAAGGCCTTAGAAAAGGCCTGAAAGAAATTTTAGACTTCTTAAAAAGTAATAGTAAGTATTTTTTTATGAATTACGAATTAATTTTGATTTAACAATCACAATACACTATTTCCTTTATAAAGTTGTATAAACGCTTTAAAATCAGCTTTAGACTGATACCTTAAAGTCTATTAAATAATATCAAATAATTTTTACAAATTATTGCAATATTAACGGCATTCGTATCAATTTTAATTAAAACCTCATATAGACAAAAAGATTACACGCATTCTTTTTTAAACCTGTCAGTTACGTTTAGATTGACTTGGTATTTTGCTTACCTTAAATTAGTATACCGCGGCTTACCACCTGCTCATCGACAACCCTCTAGAATCCCTCGTTTACTTTACTGGTCTCGTGAAGCTCTCTAATCGGTATTTTTTTGAAAATTTTGATCCGATCGATTACTTCGTTTCCGGAAAGCGTTGAGGTATCAAATTAAAATCAGTATCTGTAATACGTCGTGATAGCCCGAGCCGCAGCGAACCTGTTCCAAATCTATAAGGCCATGTGGTCGTGGTTCGAATCCGGGCGTGTACAAATGAGTTTTTCTGACTTAAGTACATTAACTGTCAATGACTCCGTGCCTCGGAGAGCACGTTAAACAGTTGGTCCCGGTTGCTGTCAATAGATGGCGGTCGTTACAATCCGCCAACCCTTATTTGAGCAGCGTGGTGGATTTAAGCTCCATGCCCCCTCATCTTGAGGGGGGGCCTAAGTCCCTACAGTATATAAAAAGGGCTGATGAAATAGAATGGAAAAATACTTAGATAATACTTAGTCTACGATCCCTAGCTGTGCTTTTATGAATTAACGAAAATTTCCGAACTTCCGTATTAAAATCGTAATACGTACGTCGCATCTATAGCACTAATATACTTCAGCTTTTAAGTTCAATGAAAAACAAGCCAAAAGCTTGAATCCTGGATACGCCTGTGATTAAAAGGAATAAAACAAGTTATTTCTAATAAAAAAAAGATATAACAAATAAACACAACAAATGTGACAAACTTAGAATAATTTGTGTCGTGTCTATTCGTCTTTACAGAGTTTCTCTAATTTTCGTTTATTAATATATATAGTTTAGTTAATATTCTATTAACATGTAAACAGTAAGTACGTAAACGTATTCTTGTGTCTATTTATATTATATGAAATATGACAATATTATATTATATGATATTAGGCACCACAACCGGAACCATAGCAGTACAATGTCCGAGTTTAGAAGCAGTGTTGACTTCTATGGAAGCGAGACATGCTGCAGGTTGGTTTGCGCCGCATATGGCGGCTGTTTTAGAACTTAGATCAGCGATTGGAGGCAGAGACGCTCTATTTACTGCTCTCCAGGAAGCCAGGTACACAATATGATTGTAAACTTTTAAATATGGTTTAATAGTGTTATAGATGGAGAGACGAGCCTATGATTCGGAGCTCATTTGTCAAAGGATGAGACTTTCGGGAAATATAGTATGTATCATAACAACAAACTTCTGGTACAAATTGTAAAAAGTTAGTGAGCTCTTAAAGCTTTGAATCTGTAGCAAATCATAGAGCTCTTGGAACTCAACTGAAATATGTAATTGCCTTAGCAAAACTTGTGCAAACTTATTGGCAACCCATACTACATACATACTGCACTTAAGTTACTTTAACTTTTTTCTTTAATTTAGTTACTTATGAGTTGCAGCACTTAAATAATATACCTACTCCAGTCATAACCTCGGAATGAAAGATAATAAGCCACAAACTTGCATAAATCTTTATTTTTATATTTTATAAATCAGCTCAAAAGCCTCATAGATTCTTGTGTACGCGAGGCAAGATGTTCAAAATCAAAGGTCGCAAAACCTGGTATTTGGTGAATATTTTATTTTCTTTACTTAAAACATAAAATTCTCGACAAAATTGGTCTCAGACAATATTTTATACAATTAAGAGTGTATCCTTTCTCTCCGCGGCTTCGAATTGGCATCGCTATCTCCATTTCAATCCCTCTTCCCTGACCTATTCCCAAAAGACAGAGATGGCTAATCGAATCGAAACAGCTTGCGGTCTGTAATTGTTTTCACCCCTGAAATGTTTATGAATCGGAACCAAAATTTGCAGGGTTATTAAGAAAAAATGTCCCTAGGGCGGTACGTTCTGTTTATTTTATTTTTTTAACTTCGCATTAATATCGAACTTATGGCTCATTATTTTCAAAACGAAAAACCGACGGATGTCATGTTTTTGAGGAATTTCTTCTAAAACAACTAAACAAGATATTTAAAAATAAAATATACCGCCTTGTGACAGTATTTCTCGTATTACATAATATTGATACAGAAATACAGCGATGATTAGACACGGGCTGATTTTTCTAACTTATGTACATAACTGTCACTGATTCCGGTTGCCATCAATAGACAGTCGTTAAAATCCACCAACTTCCACTGCGTAGCGTGGTGGATTAAGCTCCAAACTCCCTCATTCACAGGGGAGGCCTAAGCTCCTGCAATGGGGCATTAATGAGCTGATAGTACGGTAACCGTTCTTGAGATAAATTGCCAAGAGTGGAAAGCCCATTGTAAATGTTGTGTGCGACCATAGATGTTCTGTGAGCAAAAAATATACCACGTAGACCAACCATCCATCAGTTGATGTTTTGAAATATTCACTGCGAAATAGAATTTCGTGTGACGCATATGTAAGATTCGTACTTTAAAATAAAAAATCTGAAATTACTTTTGATGTTTAATTTAAAAAAATGTTTGTTTAAAACAACGATAATGACATATCATTGTCTTTCTAATCACCGAGTCTGACATTTTACTCACGTTTTCGATCGTTTCGATGTATGAAACGCTCCATCCTAATTACTATGCTATCAAAGTGTGCGGCTTACAAACTTTGGAAACTGCTAGGATTTAAATTTAGGAACGCATTAAATATTTAAATAATTTAACTTTTGTGAGTATACCGATGGTCGAAAAGTGTGCATCAGTAAAAGTTCTATTGTAGCTTCGAAGCGACGATGCCTAAAAGAACCGAGGCTTTTGACTGCAAATCATAATGCGTGTTTTGTGGCGAAGCAGACGATGAAACAGCAGAGATAAAAAAATTGAATTTTATTAATATAAATATTTATAAACCAGCGATCCACAGCGGCTTCGTCTGCGCGGACTACATACTCAAATTTTGAATTCGAATGTTTCGCGCTTAATTTCATTTACTAAATAACTCTTTTCGAAAATAGTAAGATACGAAAATTTATCACGACTTATAAAATGAAATAATAAACATTTATGCAAGTTTATAGTTTATTACTTTTCATGTAATGAATTATCCAGAAATATTATAAATCTACCTGGTCCGGAGTATGGAGAGACTGATGATCTGTCTTACAGGCCTTTTAGTACGGACGGAGACCAGTCTCTCACACAGAGAAAAATTTTAAGAAACACAGAAAAACTAGGTTGCCATGTTTCATATTAATCACAATACTTCGTAACCTATATTTGAGGTAATATCATATGCAACCCGCCAAATATGATCATTGTTACAAACACTACATATCCTAAAGGTTTCGTCCTTAAACAAATGAGCTCCACTTTCTTGCTGTTCCCGTTTAGATTAATAAAAACAAAATGTCCTAAATACAAAGCGTCATTATGTTTTAGGAAGGAAACATACGATGTTATGTCACAATTGTCTATAGAATCTCAAAAGACTATCAAACTGGAAGAACGTTTATTGGATATAGAAAAAGAAAAGGAAAACCTCCAAAAAGTATCGAAAAACGATTTATCAAATCAAAGTCCTGGGGATGACGCACTTTTTATAAATAACGTTTTTGGTGATTGGATGTCAAAGCAAGAAGTATCTAATCTAGACTTCAATGATGCGTTACAAATCAACACCATTATATCAAAAGGACATAAAATTTATCAATCCCAAATAAAAAACTCTCTTAGATACTTCCATAAACAGTTCAAAGTTTTATATGATAAACTGACTGAAATAGCTATTCAAACCACAGACGATCAAAACAGATGGACCATTCAAGAAGAAAAGTATAAAGCAGAAATAGAAAATCTGCAATCGCAAATAACCGCCATGAATAAAAACGATGAGGGTGACAACTCTGCTGGTGTCATAGATATTCCAAATTTGAATGTGATGCAGAGATCATGTGCATTTCTTGAAGAATCTTATCGTTATGAGAGAACGTTGAATGAAAATTTCAAAAATGAGATTCTTGACACTAAAAGAAATGCAATGATAGTGGCGTCAGAATATGAAAATCAAATACAGAATTTGATTTTAACCATTACCACACTTACAGACAAACTAAGGAATTCAGTACATTTAGAACTATTTCTTAGACAAAACGAAGAACTTAATGATATGACAATGAAATATAGGAAATTACTTGAAGATAAAGTAAAAAACCAGGTTGATGGAAACGACCTCTTCAAAAAACTCGAAAGAGACAGATTAACTATAATACACAAATTCCTAGCAGAATTCACAGTAAACGAAAATCATACAAGTCCAGTATTCATTACAATTATTACCTAAAATTTTTGTTTTATGTTAATAGTTTTCTTTCTTTATTTTGAAGGTTTTATTTAAAAAAATAACGAAGTACAATATTTTTGCAGGTTTAAAGAATGGACAAAAAAATGTAACTGTGCTAGCTGCTGAAAAAGAAATTGTGCTTAAACAACTTGAAAATACTTGTGAAGAATTAAATGAATTAAAAAATAAATTAACAGAATTGGAAAAGTATAACACAGATATTCAAATATCAGAGAAGAAAGTTATGTACGTAACCATCATAAATTTTTAGTAAAATGAGCGAAGTGAAACCAAAAGTCATATTAAGGTTAAACGATACCGCTAATTTCTATACAACATTTATTTGACCAGAAGTAAAAACTACACGTTGTTATATTTATATTACCATTTTAATAAGTAAAGTGGATCATGAAATTATCGTTAAATATGAAAATCATGTTCTTTTTAACACATAACGGTTCTAATTTTGGTTTTAAAAGTTCATAATTTTCGATTTATTGATGTATGTGTGAGCGAGTTTTTTTTAGTAGCCAAATTTAATTTTATCATGTTATTTCTATTGTTTTTTTTTTATATTTTATATTTAGTTTATATAAATTTTACAACGTGTATTTTTTTAGTTCTGGTGAAATAAATTTGTCTGAAAATCAGAGGTATCGTTTAACCTTAATAACGAATTGTTTGTAAGTATAAATATATTCAATTTTTTTTTAATGCGATAATAAGGCAACGTCGGTTCTGTGATTTATATTTTCCTTTTTCATTAATTACCTACCAAGAGTATTCATATATTGTTATATTTAACACTAAAGCGTTACATTCAGACAACAACATAAATAGTTTTATTCTTTATAAAAACATATTGGATGCAGTTTCATTGTCTTTAGCCTTTATTTATGATGTATAAAATATAAAATGCTATGAAATAATGTTATTAATCATTTTTTCAGCGATTTGGTTTTGACGCACATCTCAAAAGAAGAACATGAACTACTGAAAGATCAATTGGAACAATTCATTATTGAAAACAAAACGTTAAAAGATCGGTGTCACCACGTTGAGAGCCAGTTGGACATAGCTTTGTTACAGGTTTTTATAAATTATTGTCTAATAAGTTTTTTATATAATTTATTTACAAATTAGGTAAAACATGTTTTAAATATATATATATATTTCAGCTACGAGATAGGGAACAAAGGGATATGAATAACGAAATGGAAATAAACATGCTAAGACATCAAGTTCTTGATTTACAATCTGTAAGCGATAACAAAGCAATTATTGCCAGGTAATAAATACGTTACTTAACGTTTAAAATGACGACGAAAATTTTAATATGAACTGAAGTTTCATGTGTATTATTTTAAGATTGAGTGGAGAAATATTAGTGAGTCACCTGCACGCTTCCGATAACCACAAAAAAATTGAAAGATTAAATCTAAGTCTGACCAAAGAAAAACAACGGCGACTCGAAGCCGAAGAAATGTTGAGAGCCCGAGAAAAAATATTTGATGTATACACAATGAGATACGAAAGTCGGTTTAGGTAAGCATAGTTGAATTATTTTTTATTTTTAGATTATTTTCTGGCTGCGAAATTTTGACAATTAAATTTCTTTTATTTATTTCAGACAAATGTTTCAAATTATGCAAATTTTAAGACAACAATATCAAGGTAGCATTCCATTGGCTTCAATTGAAAATTACTTAAATAATATCTTTGAAGCAGCTAGAAATAAAACGTCTGTAGAAGACACTCTCCACGAAATAGAAGATTTAAAATCTGTTTTAGTAGCGAAACAAAATGTTTTTGATGAAATACTTAACGAATCAAAAACTAAATGTTTGGCTGAAGAAGCCAATTGTCCTCATCAACTACAGTTATCTATTCAAGTACTACTTTGAAGATAAATTTATACAAATTAAATAACATTTTGTAAGTATGACTTGGTTAAAAAACATTTGCTCATAATTTTTCAGGAAACTATGCACGCTCGTGAACTGGATCATTACAAGAAGAAAATTCAAGTTATCGAAGAATATAAAGATAAAATTTCAATGCGTTGTAGTTTGTTAGAAAAAAATCTAGTGTTGGTAAACCAAGGATTTGATAAACCTCCCTTACATAACATTGCAGATAAAAACGACACTGTTAAAGTTCTTAAATTAGAATTAGAAGAAGTAAATTCTGATGACGAATTTCCATCTCAAAGTTAGTTTAATTATGTATCTTAGTATTCTTTATATTCTTAACAGATTTTTGATGAATTAAGGACTTTACTTAATTATCATGTCTGACAATAACTTTTTTTTAATACAGGAAGTCGTACTATCACTTTGAAAAATCCACATATATTAAAAACACCAGCTCATGATGCAGAATTGACCCAACAAAAAACCAAACCAACTATTGTTGAAAAAGAGGCATCATTACCGGGATCTCCTATTAAAATACCATCTACAATACAAAAAAAAGTAAATGTCACTAATGTTTTTGTACAAACCACCACAATCGCAGTACGAACTAAAAATAAAATAATTCAAACAGACCGTTACGAAGAAATAATTGAATTAAAAACTCAGATCAATCAGCTTGAGTATGAAAACGATAAAAAGAGTAAAGAAATTAATGAAGCTTTGTCATTAGCTAATAAAAGAACTGAGGAAATTTTATCTTTAAAAAGCAAGACGCTAGATTTTGAAAACTCTGCGAGGATATTGAAAGAATCTATTTTAAATAAAGATGAATTAGTTTCTAATCTTAATACATCTTTGGAACACCTCACAAAAGAATTGGAAACTCTTAAACTCAAACAAAGCGAGAAAACAACTATTACGAAAGATAATCCAGACAAGGACCCAAAGTACCTTTTACAAGCCCTTAAAAATATAGAAATTGATAAAAATGCAATTGTGAATGAATATAAAGAAATGTTACGTAATGAAAGAGATGAATATTGTAAGATTACTAATCAGTTACAAAGCAAAATACATAATTTACAGGCACAACTTGATAAGTAAGTCAAATAAATTTTTAATATCATGCAAATTAACTACATATTACTTTAAATATATATCAACCTATTATAATAATTTATAAGTCAATTAAATAGGCTATATAATATAAATTATTACCAGAATTCATTTCCTCAAATTTTTCTGGATTCCCCGAGTTAGATAATCCATCATATTGAATCTGCTTAATTAACGAGATAACGTCCGCTCTACAAGGTTGTGAATCAATTTACGTAAGTGATTTATTGCAGAAAGAAAGAAGATTCATTCCGCGATGAACCCGTAAACAAAATACACGACGAAAAGTTTGCGGAGAAAATTATCGAACTAGAAGACCAATGCTTTAAACTGCAAAGTGAATTAGACGGATGTAAAAATATTATGTGAGTGTCTATATTTATGTTCATCTCAAAACTGTTACATAAATATTTCTTAAAGTTCAATATCTTTAAATATTGTGTTTTTCAGTAATCTATTCTCATTAATTCTTTATTAATTAAACTAACACTCAAACGAAATTTCTAGCACAACGTCCCAAAGTGAATTAGAACGTTGGAAGCAATTGGCTGCGGAAAGACTTACTAAAATGGAATATTTAAACAATCAGTTTGAAGAAAGGCATTGTCATGAGGTATGCGACTTTTGAAAATAACATTACTTGTTTGTTCTTTATATATATATATATATGTCGCAGAGACATCGATTGTAGTAATGTAGCTGTGAAAAGCATAATTTTTTTTATGTGTCTTTATACACTATTTGATAATATAAGTCGAACTCCCATTAATCTGTATTTCTCTGCTTGAGATATTTATATTGTATTGTCAAACACCACTACATTGTATGAACGGTCCTACTAGGTGGAATCGTACAAAGCGGAGTCCCAGCACTGGTTATCGCAATTAGGAACAAGTGAACGAGAACAGGCAGAATTACGGACCAAGCTCGGTGAACTGCGTGCTACGTACGCTCGGCAGCTAGCCGAGAGAGACGCGCATATCGACCAATTAAGACAAGCTGTGCACAATTTGAAGGTATAAAGCATGCGTAACCTATTAACTATTTTCACAATATTAATTCGTTTAGGGTCGGTTTCATGTGACTTAAATGGATCCCGTCCTGTCCTGTACCATCCATCCCGTCCTAGCTCCGCTCCGCCCCGCCACGTTTCAACCCACTCCACCCAGCCATGCCATGTTCCTCTCTGCCGTGCCTCACCCTGTCTTGTCCCAACGGGAAAGTTTCAAACTAGTATTTACTTACCTAGGACGTTTTACGCTATATTTATTATATAAATGAAGTAAGATAGTGAGTAGAAAATATATTGATACCTATCCAGACAGCGAAATAATTTATATTATAAGTAGTTGATAAGAACGCCACCTTAGCGAATATCTGTATTCATTTTTTCCATAATTTCAAAGAAAAATCACTACTTTTTAAGCGACTTCAAAAAAGAAGGAGGTTACTCAATTCGACCGTATATATGTTTTTTTTTTTTTTTTTTTTATGTGTGTTCAGGGATAACTTCGTTGTTTATGGACCGAATTGGATGATTTTTTTTTTGTGAAAGGTAGATATCTCCGAAGTAGTACCATGATAAGGAAACCAGGATCTGATGATGGCATCCCAGAGAAATCGAGGGCAACCTTCGAAAATCGTATTGTAAAGTATCGTATTTTGAGTATTTTGATAGAGTACTACTACTAGTACTATTTAATGAAGGTCGGGAGTCGATCTGATGATGGAGCTGAAAGACAGTCGAGGGAACTCCTCAACGACTTACAGCAATTACCTGGTGTTTGGACTTGATTCATTTCTATTGATGAGATCTTTGCACCCATATGGATTATAAGTGCCATTACAGGTCTGATGATGGAGACCATACACAATCGAGGGAATTCCTCAACGATTTACAGCAATTACCTGGTGTTTGGACTTCATTCATTTCTATTAATGAGAACTTTGCTTCCATATGGGTTATAAGTACCATTACAGGTCTGATGATGGAGACCATACAAAGTCGAAGGAACTCCTTAACGATTTATAGCAAGTACCTGGTGTTTGGACTTGATTCATTTCTATTG
The DNA here is from genome assembly GCA_949709985.1 of Luffia ferchaultella. Classification (NCBI taxonomy): domain Eukaryota; kingdom Metazoa; phylum Arthropoda; class Insecta; order Lepidoptera; family Psychidae; genus Luffia; species Luffia ferchaultella. The sequence continues at coordinate 9,414,312 of OX453249.1, read as the reverse complement.
ATGAGATCTTTGCACCCATATGGATTATAAATGCCATTACAGGTCTGATGATGGAGACCATACACAATCGAGGGAACTCCTCAACGATTTACAGCAATTACCTGGTGTTTGGATTTAATTCATTTCTATTAATGAGAACTTTGCACCCATATGGGTTATAAGTACCATTATAGATCTGATGATGGAGACCATACACAATCGAGGGAACTCCTTAACGATTTACAGCAATTACTTGGTGTTTGGACTTAATTCATTTCTATTAATGAGAACTTTGCACCCATATGGGTTATAAATACCATTCTAGATCTGATGATGGAGACCATACACAATCGGGGGAACCCCTCAACGATTTACAGCAGTTACCTTTTGTTGGGCTTCCTTCATACGGTTGAATGTGCCAAAATGTTCAGTTCGCACAAAAATAATAATTAAGATTGAAGTTTTACATAGGAATACCACTGCCTACTAGGCATGCTGATGCGTCAATATGACACTGAATTTACGTTGCGTAATCGCGGTGTTGTCTCATTACAGTAGCGCGTTTAGTAGCCCCATTTATACTAAATACAAATAAGTTACAGATGCGTTCAACTAAAAATTGAAAAATAAAATAATTTAAAAAAAAAAAAAAAACCGACTTCAAAAAGAGAAACTAAAAAGTTAAAAATAAAATTTTCACTTTATAGAATGGAGCATTAACAGGCGGCATATAGTTAATGAAGTCGGTGCCTACTCACTCAGTCACTTTAAATGGGTACTTACCAGGTAATAAACAATGATTTATTTATAACTATAACAAAAATAGAACACAATTTAAAGTGTCTGAGTGAGTAGGCACCGACTTCATTAACTATATGCCGCCTGTTAATGCTCCTTTCTATAAAGTGAAAATTTTATTTTTAACTTTTTAGTTTCTGTTTTTGAAGTCGGTTTTTATTTTTTTTTTAATTATTTTATTGATAGGTAGACTTCGGTCACTACGTTTTTACTATATAGAATCTCTCTGATGACCGCTCTTACAATCTAATATGATCTCTTTGTTTCATACCCATATTGTTATGATAACAAAACATTTTATTTTTTTAATTTCCTCTGTTTTTTGATTGGCGGACACCTAATCTATGTCAGTCAGAAATTAATACTCATGACACCTGATATGTTTCAATCCATCGAACAGTTTTTATTTTTTTAATTGAAATATTTTATTTCAGTCATAGTCCACACAATGCATTACATTTTATGATAATGTTTGTTGGTAGAAGACTTAATAGGTATGTTAGTAATATTTAAAATACTAATCGGATTTTACATGCTTAGACATCCAATCCAATGTGTCAGGATGGCTATCCACCCTATCTGCAATCACCTTCAAAAGAGTGCTAGCGCTGCTTCGCACCCTCTCCCACAAAGAAGCCACACGTCTTCGCAGCACGGTGTGAAAGCCGTCAGTGCTACACGCTGCAACATGCCCGAGGCGCTACAGCGCCAGGGCAGCCCCAACAGACTCCTGAAGGCGTTGTTATATAGGATGCGCAGGGCACCCTCCGCAGTCGGATGAAAAAATCTTTTTTCTATATAATTTTTTTACGATTTAAGTCTAGTTTCACTCCTTACTATTTGTTCACTTTATGAAACGGCATATTGTAAAAAGAAATGAGAAAACTGAAAAGAAATTTTTAATTTATTCATAATATACGCTGAGAAAAGTGTTCTACAAAAAATATGATGGTTCACCATTAGTAGAGCAATTGATGATCAAGATCATCATAAATATGAGGAAACCGAGAAAAAAAACTACGCGTCATTTTAATACGTTACAAAAACCATAATTTCCGCTGACGCATTTTTTTTCGTATTCCTCGTTTTTTAATATGGAGTCATCCATCGCTCGACTGACGATGAGCACTTTTCCCAGGATACTGATATAAATTCCAGGGTCAAGTGGCGAACATGCAAACTTTGATCAGCGTGACAGACCCGAGCTTCGACTTGACTGCTATCGTTGAAGTGGAGGAGCCAAGCGAAGCAGCGTCGCAACCCGACCAACTTGAACTGAAATTCGATGGTTCCTTTGACGAGTTTTTTGGAGAAATGGAGAGCCGATTGCCGGCATCGTCCACTACCATATGGTACATATTAATTCCGATTTCAGGACTTAGTTTAACATCACGTAAATAATTCCTGGAGATGATAAACAAAGGAACAGTTTTCGTAATTTTTTGGACAGTTGTGTAATGTAGGTATATTGTTCAAAGCAAAACAAATAAATCGATAAGAAATGCAAAATAATGCCATTTAAAATATTAAAAAATAACATTTGCATATTTTTAACAAACTTGTTCGGCTGTATGTACGTTTTTTGTATGTATGTTCACCGACCTTCATCAAATTGTGTACCGATTTGGAAATTCTTTTTATTTATTTTTGTTTGAGTGGGTATACCCCGATCACCATATCAAAATCTTATCATTGAATTCCAGAGAAATCGAAAGAGCAAGTTTTATTATATACGCACACATAGTGGGTTTGAACTCTATTTTTTAGTTACGCAGGTGTTTCTGCCTAGAAGTCATCATTAACAGATGTAACATTATGAGCTTATGAACTATAAATTACAGACTAACTAGCTTAGAATACTAAGCCAATTATATGCAAACTCGACATGCACGCGTAATCACAATCAGCATAACTAATGAATTTAGAAATCAGTAATAAATTAATAATCTAATTTTTTTATAGATTCTAGAAAACAACAATACAAAATAGTCTAAAAATCTTATGCTGCTAAGCTTGATGATGGAAGCTACAGCACTCCTCAACATTTAGCTTCCTGCGATTTATCGACAGTTTCCTACTAAGGATGTTGTCTCGTTTGGGCGACTTTTTTTCATACTAAAAAAAAAATTACAGTTACTTGTAACTAAATATATTGGAAATAGTTTTTTTTTAGTAAAAACCTACTTTAAAAGTTTAAACTAAAAAGTTAAAAATAATATTTTTAATTTAAAGAAAAGAGAATTAACGGGCGGCATATAGTTTATGAACTCATCGGTGCCAACTCAGATACTTTTTATGAGTACTTACCAGGTAATAACGATTAAGAAAATGATATATCTACAACACATCTACAACTATAACAAATATAGAACGAAAAATAAAGTGAATGGCTTGACACCGAATTCGTTAACTATATGGCATCCAATAATGCACTTTTCTTTAAATTACAAATATTATTTAGAACTTTTCAGTTAAAGTTTTTGAAGTCAAAATTTTACTTTTTATTTTTTACTTTTAAATTTTACGTTTAATTCTACTCGACAGGCAAGAAACAATCGTGGAGCGGCTCCGTCGTGAGAAGCAACTTGCTGGCAAACAAAACACTATTCTGCGACGTCAAATCAAGGCGCTGGCTGGTCGCGAGAGACGTGCGCGACTCGAAGCTCAAAACCTCAAAAGTCAAATTTATCGCGTGTATGTCATTATGTTTATTTACCTCAGCAATGTCTGGCAGTCTATTTTAGATCTTCCAGATAATTGTTTTTAAAGTACACTGTAGTATCAAGTTCAAAATCGTTCTGGCATCCGTCACATTGGTTTTGAATCGTTAAATTCTTTACGTACACAGAGCTACTTCGGGCACAAAAACAACAACCGCTGAAAGTGCAGCTCTCCAGAATAAAATAGCAGCGCTGCAGGCGCAATTATTTTCGGCACGAAAGGACAATCAATCCAGTGTCGCGCTTTGGGACAAATGGAAGAGGTGATTATGGTTCATCTGGGATATTTATAATAGGAACGCTTTAGAATAATTGGAAATACTTCTACTTGTACTCAGCTTTATGTTTATTGAATTTTGTTTTACGAAATATAAGAGTTAAAACATTTAACGTTCATATTTCGTTTAACTTTTGCATTATAAAATTTGCAGTAAAATATAATTTACCAACTTGATTGATTTAATATTAATAATTGCTAATGAAATTGAGTTTATATCATTTTATATTCATTAAATAAATCCATAATCTCTGAATGTTCTCATTTTAAAGGGCACAACAGGCCGCTGAAAGATGGCAAGCAAAATATGAAGAGAAGTGCCAAGAGGTCAAAAAATATGAGACGAGTCTCAACCAAGCAAAATCAGCTCTGATACGATTAGAACGTGAGAAAAGAACTCTATTGACGAAATTATCAGACTTGAGGAGTAAGTAATACTTTTGACGAGTAAGTTAAACTTTTTATTTCTACTTGTTATTTACATAGATTATCAAAATTAAATATAAAACTTAAGTGTGTGAATTTTTCCACAGAAAGTTCTAAAAGTGGGTTTTATGTGAACTTACAGATGAGAGAGAAATAACATCGATGAAGACTGAAGAAAACACTAGGCGTTCGATGGAATCACCAGTTTTGGACAGCGCATGTGTACCCCTGCACGTGTCCACGCAGTCCCTATTAGATAGAGTCGAGGCTCAACAGAGGAGAATCGCCGCCTTGGAATTAGCAGAAAAGGTTAGCGAATATTATCACTTTGGCATGTAGTGTCAATGTCGTGATAGCCCAGAGCGCAACGAACCTGTCTCAAATTTGTAAGGCCATGGTTCAAATCCGGGCGTGTACCAATGAGTTTTTCTGACTTAAGTACACAATATCACTGACACCGTGCTTCGGAGGGCACGTTAAGCAGTCGGTCCCGGACGCTGTCAATAGATGGCGGTCGTTACAGTTCCCAACCCGCAGTGGAGCAGCGTGGTGGACTTAAGCTCCAAGCCCCCCTCCTCACCCTGGGGGAGGCCTAAGCCCCTGCAGTGGGGTAAAAAAAATGGGCTGATGATGATGTAGTGTCAGTAAAATAATTTAGTCTATTCACACTACAGTATCATAGACTTTTGAATAAACAGTTCATATCTACGTATGTGTTTGCTTCTTATTATCATTATATTTATTATAATATTTTAAAAATGTATATTAGAGAATATTCATATCAAGTAATAGTACATTATGACGCAAGTACGGTAAGCTGGCCGAGCGCTTATAATAAACCGATGATGACTATATTAGCCAGCTTACTGAGTACGAGTATCATACGACGTTTTTCAATACAATTGCGATTAAAATAATTAAAATAATACTTCAAATGTAATAATGGCAGAAACTAAGGGCGCAAGCGGGTTATTTTTCGCGGTTTACGCATGCGTCACAAACGGAATGCTCGTTTGTGGTTGGTGTAAAGTAAAAAGGCCGAGTATTGTAAAATAAAATATTGCGGTACAAGTTTTAATGTCATAAAAAACCGTATTAATAGCAAACGTATTGAAAAAATTATTAAAATGTTACTTTTCGTAATAGAATTCGGTACAGAATCATAACCTTTTTATTCACTTCCTAATTAACTGCTAAATAATTTTATTGTTTCAAAATATCAAAATTACTCTGTGGACATTTAAATGGATCAAAACGGAACAGGCGTTAGGATATAAGGTGCGTCACAGACCATCGGGGACGTGCAAAGTGGTATGTCTGCCTCTCGCGAGGATCTATGGCTTCAGATCACAATATGAATGGCAGACAGTTCCTACTTCCGCATTTACGTATAAAACAATATTTTCCTACAAATAGTTATTTTATTTTATTTTTAGTATCGTTATTAGGTAAACATAAAGTTTATTGGTTTAATTCGAAGACACACTATTAAAGTTATTTATTTTTAGGGTAATGAGCCGCTAGTATCCGAGTATGAAAGGGCACTCGCTGAAATAACAACGCTCAAGGGTCAAGTGCTGAAACTGGAATCCACGCTGCTCGAGACACAGATTCGTACACCTATGAAATCCTCCCAAGACCCTAATCCCGAACTGGAATATTGGAAAAGGTCTTTGACGTTTACTATTCACCTCTCCCGCTAATACAGTGAAAAAAAATTGGTACTTTTGTTTTATTTTGTCTTTTTTCTTATTAACATTTTTTTTTAAAGTTATGCCGAGATGTTGAAAGAAGAGAACGTGCAACTATCTATGAGGCTAAGTACGGTGGAGGCAATTCCGAGCAGCGGCCAGCAACGAGTGAACGATCTCGAAAGAACTGTGCTTACTCTTAGAGGTGAGATGTATATATAACATTTTTTTTTTTCGTAATTTATTTCGTAAAATTGAGGTAATATTGTTTTTCCTTAGAATCTATACACATAGGTAGTGCACGTATAAAGTCCACACCATGAACCAAGGAATTCAGGTTCGTATCGCAAACTACCGATGCACCCCTAGTCAGTCAGCTAGCTATGTTTGCACGCGTCAACTTGAACACACTTATACCATAGTAAGTCTACGAACCGCCAGTACGCTGCAAAGTTTCACTCACACATGCTTACGCGGCCGCCATTACAGTACTTCATTGGTTGTTCAGTGATAGACAGTCTAGAGTTTTTATTACGTCTATGATCCACACAATAAATTCTCAGCGAACGTTGCTTATATCAACTAACAGAACCAATGACATTATATTTCTATTGTATACACAAGGTCTATCCGTCCAGCCCTACAAATTTTGTGTGACACCGAATATATGATTGTCTACTTGAAACTTTTGATGTTCAACTCGTGTCGTGATAGCCCGAGCGCAGCAAATCTGTTTCAAATCTATAAGGCCGTGGTTCGGATTCGGCCGCGTACCAATGAGTTTTTTCTAACTTAAATAAATTAAACTATCACTGATTCCGTGCTTCGGAGAGCACGTTAAGCTGTCGGTCCCGGTTGCTGTCAACAGATGGCGGTCAACAGATGGAGACCGACTGCTTAACGTGCTCTCCGAGGCACGGAGTCAGCGATAGTAAAGTTACGTACTTAAGTCAGAGAAACTCATTGGTACACGCCCGGATTTGAACCATGGCCCTATGGTCTTATAAATTTGTGACAGGTTCGTTGCTCTTTCGGCTATCATGACACTTGATAATCCAACGACTTGGTAATCATTATATTCCGAATTTGTTACTAGAATTCATAAAAGTGATTCTATAATTTCAGCATTTTAAAAATTACAAATGTTGCTTTTTTTTATAGGTTTAGTTAGCAAACTGCAAGCAGAGCAAAAAATCGTATCAGGCAATAAACGCGCGGACTCTAGGCCTGGAAGTGGTCGAAGTGTTACTGAAAAAGTGAGTGCTTTCTAATAATTTTCGCGCTGGAATATTTAGCCACTGACTGCGACAACAGACGGCTGGCTATTTCGATTAGGCCTAATTGAATTTTACCTATAATTTGTTCCTATATTTGCTCAGTAATTATTTGGCTTTACTTTCGTTGCTGTACTGCAAAGTAATTTAGCATTTTTCGTTTACTTAAATAATTTGTGAAATTATTTGCACAAAATCGCTTATTTTATAATGGCAACGAGTAAATGCATCCATTTTCGATATTGAGGTTTGTTAAGCTTTAAAAATACTTAAAATCGAATCTATAATCAAACCAAGTGTGACACTTGCATGTATTGCGGTTTTTACGATAGGGCAAAAACAAAAACCCTTAAAGCGCGTTTCTTGCATTGGACTGCTTTAATTTATAAATGTATGTTGTTTTTTTTTTTAATTATTTGTTAGAATATTCGCTGTAACGACAAATATTCTGTCAAAATTTCAACTAGATACCTATTACGGTTCGCAACCACAGCCCTTTAAAATAGGACAGACGAACGAACGGACAAATAGACAGCGTAGGCTTAGTACTCGTAGTAGAGTCCCTTTGAGTAAAAAACCTTTGAAAACTTATCACAGTGTTGAATTTTCAGTCTTTTTAATTTTTTCCTTTTACTTTTGAATTACATACATATTCAGATGTTTTTTTTTTGTTTCTGTTATTAAATAACAGTCAGCAATATAATATTGTTCACTTGGCATCACTACATTTTTCACATGAAAAACAGTAGACTCGTACAGTCACAATCAAACTTTACGGTGGATCCGAAAGTAGACACAAGTCGCGTCGCAGTAACCAGTTTTCGGTGTAGCGGGGCGCAGTGGAGCGAGAGGTATATGATATGACTGTACCTGCGCAAGCTTGCTTAAAGCGTTGCATTCAGATCCGCCATAAAGTTTTACTCGATCTGTACCTACGTATGTTTAAAATAACCTTTGTATTTAGAGTCGCTGTCAGCTTGAGTCGTATCGAATTGAAATTGCCAATCTGAAGCGCACGATCACGGACAAAGACGCTTTGCTCGAGAAATCCAAGGAAATGCTGAAGATGGCCGCCGAAAGAGAGGAGCATTTATTAAGAGAGGTATTATTTTAAAGGCCGACCAGAAAAATAATGGATGCAGAAAATAGGGCACTATAGAATATAGCAATTATTTCATTCAATGTCGAATACCAAACTTCAAATCTTTAAGGAATCAAACATTTCAGCTGTAATATCTTCAATTATGTCCTTCTCTGATTAGTTAACAGGGTTTTTGATTTGAGAAGGGTCAATTGGCTTGAAAGAGACCTATGGCAATACACCTGATGAAAATTTACTATCAACTCGCATGTTAACAAATTTTTCATAACAATTTCGTAACAAATCAAAGATTTAATCAGCGTTTCAAAACTGGGTCTAATTTTTTTTCTTTATTTATTTACTAATATCTATAAATAAATATATAGATAACACGAGGAGGTCCAGCCCAAAAAGCTATATGTCCACTATAACTAATTTGGACCGGTTGGGGTAAAATTCCTAAATAATGTTTCGTTTTGGTATGACCGCTTAATTTTACTAACGTCTATCACTGGAAAGGAAGCTTTTTGGTCAAAAAAGGAAGTAGATTAATGCGGAGTTTAATGGCTTTAAAATATTTTGTGAGAAAAATAGTATTTTTGCTATACTGGAAATGTGACGTTTTGGGCTGGACCTCCTCATACGTATTATACTATAAATGTATACAGCGAGATAGTTTCATCAGTTTTCAGTAAGTTTTTCTAGTCGTTAGAAATTGTCTAAAGACTCCATTTAAAGAAAATAGGTTGATCAAAAATATTTTTCTTGAAAGAATTAGCGGTATCGTGGATACCAAATCGAACGGAACTACGCATGAGAAACGGGCGGGCAATGGTGTAGTGTGGAAAGGTATCCCGCAGGCGGCCATCGATTCCCACAATAATACGATATTTTGTGGCGCCTTATCTCATTATTTTAGTATTGAGTGATACTAAATTTAGTACAACATTAGGATACTGTTCCGTTTAAAGATGCGGCAGACTTTTACATTTTTAACATTTACAACCAAAGTGATATAAAATTCATTATTTATCATACACCATTCCTTCCTTGTTAATCGCACGAACAGCCGTTTTGCGTGTAATGTGACTAGTTAAATAAATAAACTGAAAGAAAAAAAGGCACAAACCAAAATACCTATTTCAAATTCTTCGATATATTAATAACATATGATGGATGGATGTATGGACAACGCAGCATAGTTGTACATGGTCCACAATTTTAGTGTCTCTCTTTCCATCACCAATCTCCACAGTCCCAATAGTTTTTTTTTAATAGCCTTTCTTTGTTTTTGGTTGAACAAAATTTGTGTATTGTGTATGGCTACAGTCTATTCCTTAATGATAATACGTAATATATATTGTGATTAATCAGACGATTTGTTAATCAGAGAATTTGGATACTCATGATACATGCGATGGTGTCTCTAACATGTGAAATGTTTCTAAAAAAAGTCGGTGACAGACAGCTATTTTTCTAGTCTATGCCTATATTTCATTTTACTGAATTGATGGCACTGAAAAGATGGCAACATGAATGTCACAACGTAATGATAGCCAAAAAGACTGGTTTCGAGGTATACCACGTAACGTTAGCTTTCCCTACGATAAGCCCGCGATACAGAAGGTTTGATTTCGCGCTCACTCTGTTGTCTATTTGACCTAGAAATCACCCCTCCTGCTCCATGCTACTACCATAGAAAGAGCCAATGTTTTGTGGTATACCTACAATTGGATGATTCTAAAAAATCTCCTAACAACGTATTCCATGTAAAAACGTCACCCGGGTACAGTTTTTTTTTTATTTAAATTATCACGAAAATTCTCAATCTAATTGCTATGGGACTAAACATGGAGACTTGAAACTAAATTCGGAACTGGGTCTTGTAAAATATTCTTAAATACAATTTTACTTGTTATATTTTCAAACAGACAAAAAGAACAAGTGTATATCTAAAATTACGCCTCGTTACACACAGTTTCTAAAATGTGAACTATCTTTACAGAATTCTTTCTTACGACGGCGTTTGGACGAGATAACAAATTCTACGACCGGCTTTATTTCTGCCTAATTATAATCTGAATGTGTTTGAATAAAATATGAGTGTGTTTATCTAATGTTTATTATTTTAAACTAACGATTGTTTCATTTTAGGAAAAGCCCAAAGGTTTAATAGGTTCGTGTTGTGCCAAAGCTACCGGTCCACACAAATCTAGTTCTGAGATATTGAAGTTTAAGTATAGCATAGTTTTTAAAGTGTTTTTTATTTAATTTTGTATAAAAAATCTACATTATTGTCAGGGTATAGAAGTATTCTTTTAGTTTAGTACATAAAAGATCCATATTATTATGTCAGAAATTGGGGAAATACATTTAACTCACTTGGAACATACTGATAATAATTATTATCTAATTATTAATTAATTAAATTATTTAATAGTTTCCGAAGATTTATTCAAAATAAACCTTAAAAAAACCGGTCAATTGCGTGTCGGCCCGTCACAACATGCGAACTTAAAAGGGGACTTTTTTTTTAATATTATGAAGTCCTATGAACATGTTGATTCGTTCACGTTTTAACGGCTAATAACGTCTGTCAAGTATATTTTATAAATTAGTCGACTGTTGCTTATGCGTACACTGAGAGAAAAAAACGGCCCTCGGCGTTGGATAATTACCGTCGAGTTCAAAGAGAAAATGCACTCCGTAGATCTCTGCGCTTGGCGACTGGAAGTGCAGAAGGAAATTCATCTATATATTCAATCTAATCCAATCTAAACAGATTTCGATCGAAAATCTACGGTTCGGTTATGCGATCCTCTGCAATGGTCACACTAAAGACTACCTAATCTAAAACTTGTCAAAACTTACGTCAGCAAGGATTGGGACAGATAGCCACGGATAGCATATAGCCATAGAACAGTCATCACTCTGCACATTTACCGCCGGACTCGTAAGTGACTTTCTGCAGTGGTATTGCTGCCGAATAATCTGCGGTAAACGTATAGAACACTATGGTTATAGTCCGCCGAATTATATGGTTAATTTACACTGAACCGGCCCGTAGAGTTATTCGGAGGTTGTTCCGTAGAGTTCTATGACTAATATGCATAGAATTATTCGGTTTGACCGCCTAAAAACCGATCTATGGTAATTTTTTTTTGTTCAGCGGTATTTTTTTTGTCAGTATATATAGTGCTTTGATTAAATACTAACGTGATTCTTTTCACATATCCAAAATAACCGTTCAACTGATGAAGGCAGGGACACTTGATGACCGGTTGGCCGAATGGTTAGAGAGCCTAACCGCGGAACCAGAGTCGCGGGTTCGATTCCCGCCCGGGACAAACATTTTTGTGCAGGAACATATCTATTTGCTCCGTATCTGGGTGTAAAAAAAAATATTATTAAAAAAGATTATTTAAGTAATTTATATCAGCTGTATGGTAATCATAACACAAGCTTTGCTTAGTTTGGAACTAGATGGCGCTGTGTGGGATGTCTGAAGTATTATAATTATCAAGAAAATTGCACTTTAGAGCTTAATATTCGAGCTCACCACGTCAACAAGGTATAGAAGCGATAAAATCATCACACAGATTCCCGTTTGTCGTAAAAATTCACTTTGTTAATATGTAATTTAATATATAACATACAAATGTACAAATTATATAGATACGTTTAACACCCTACTATCACTCTATTGAACTTTCTATAATTCTTTTCATTTGACACTTGTACCAAATTGTTTTCCAACTAGAATAATTTTAATACTTGTAAATGTATCATTGAATACACGTGTCAGTGGAAATGGAATGTTTGTTATAAAATATCACAGAAACATGTACAAATTATATAGACAATGTATCTCAGCAGTATTTAACTTTCAGTAAATATTAATATTCAAAATAGGCTCAAAATTCGTATGTAGTTTTGAGCCAATGTCAGTAATCTAACACATAAATTATAATCACACTAAATAAAACTTTAGTTTTATTAGTCTTCACACATAACTTTCATTTTGCTTCAATCACTTAAAGGCCGCGTTCGGAAACTTCATACTGAAATATAAATGCATTTATTAGTTTGAATTATTTAGTACACTTATGTTAATACTAAAACATGACTAAACTGCTCAAACTATTTTGATGAAATTCAGAATAGAAATAGCTAAATATCGGTACTACACCGTTGTACCGGTACCCTTTTTTCCGGGATAAAAGTAGCCTATGGCACTCTTCAGCTTATAAACTATATGCATGCAAAAAATTATAGCGGTCCCGGTGCAACTGTGTAGTCCAGGCGAGCAGAGCCGCAGGTGGAAAGCTAGTATTTTTATAAACTATAACCTATGTGTTATTCTGATGTATAAGCTATATTATTGTAAAGTTTCATTAAAATCCATTCAGTAGTTTCTGCGTGAAAGAGTAACAAACAAACATACATGCATACAAACTTTCGCATTTATAATATTATTAAAGATATCCAATGACGTCACACCCTCCGGAAGATTGTTCTAAAAACTTGTCGAGGCACAATCGTCTGCGTTCTAAAATGTTTGATTCTCAAACCGGGACAACTCGGTCACTGATTGGGACACGGGGATATGGTACTGTAAACCGGGACACTTCCTACCGCGTGAATTTGTCTATGTTTGTTACTTTTTCACAGCTAATCACAGACCCTATTTTTATATTTGATATAGAGATAGCTTGAACTCTGGGGAAAAACATTAGGCTACTTTTTACTGCGGAAAATGTGTGTGTAAGTTTATTATCGTGGCCGGGGAATATCCCTTTTGTGGTACCAAATCATAAACATGAGGTTCACGCAGGAATAGCCGCAGGGGAAATGCTAGTATTCAATAAACAAAAAAATTTATTATGACAAGTATTAACTCTATAGTTTAATTCCATGTCTACCTGTAACTGCTAACTGCTGTTGTCAGCTTCCAAACGCATTTAAATCAGAAAGCAGTGACACCCTGAAACAAGCAAACACAAGGAGTTAAAGAGAATTTTAACATTAGTATTATATACTAAGAATATACATATGTATATAGCAGATGAACATATCTCATAAAGGATGTTTTTGCTGGAGGCACAACTAAATGAATATAATTTTTTCCATTTTTCAATTTCTTTATTTTTTCAATATTTGTTATCTTAAATAATATAACGTTTTCAATATTAGTCACCATCCTGTTTGTTTGACAGTGGTACTCAGTATACCCTGGTATAGCTCAGTGGGTCTACTTGATGGGTCTATTTCTCTGTTGCTTTAGCATGGGTGGATGGGTGGAGATTGGTTATCGAAAATATGACATTTTTTCTACTGTCTATATGGAGACATTTTCAGCGATTGTTGTTAGCGTTTTAAGTTAAGATATATAATCAGTCAACAGAAACTAAGAATTATGTTTTTATTTTGTTTTAGATATTGATTAAGATTTTTATTGTACACATATAGGATTATATTAGTGTTGTTATAAGTGTGAAACACACTGAATGGGTGTCAATGAATTAAAGTTCCCATTGAAAATAGGTCTGCGGCCTCGTGTCACAGTTTTAAGTTGAGAAATCCTTATTAGCATTACATTAATGTAAAAAAAATAATCATACTTTCTTTTATTCTCTTGGTTTTTTTCTATTTCCTATGCCCATTATACCCCACTGCAGGGGCTCAAGCCTCCCCCAGGGTGGGGGAAAACTTGGAGTTTAATCCACCACACTTCTCCAGTGCGGGTTGATGGATTCCGAAACCGACGGCTTAACGTGGTCTCCGAGTCAGTGATAGTCACGTACTTAAGTCAGAAAAAACTCCTTGATGCACGCTCGGATTCGAACCACGGCCGCACGGCCTTCTAGATTTGAAACAGGTTCGCTGCGCTCGGGCTATCACGACATCTCTTCTTTCTCTCATCTTTTCATTCTCATTCTCTTGGTAATATTTAGATATACCTGTATTTTTAAAATTAATTTAATTTAAATATCGTTTAAATGTAATGTAAATTCATCCTACTTGGAGTATTTTTAATGTATTTTATTTCCAATTCCCAAAATATTTGAAAAAGTAAAGAGTTAATACATAAAAACAAACTATAATATTTCTATGTAAATAATAGAACATTGATAACTTGCGTAATTTTTCATCACGCGAGTCGCGTCGGTGTAGGGCGCTGGCCGACGCCGCCCGCACTGGCCCGGCCGAACCCCTACGACCAGTGGTGGATAATATAGCATAAAGCATAATTTAAAACATGTTATTTAAACTAAACAGATTTAGCATATTATATTGGTTGACTCTTGGTGCTATTAAATAGCACGACACGATCCCGCAGTACCGCCTTACCAATAGAGCGATGCAATCAGTACAACGAAACACGTCCTACAACGAATGCGCTTGCGCGCCGACTGATTAGCACGTTTAGCAATTTAGCATTAGCATGGCATTAGCGCAGCTGTCGGTCGACAGCATGTGACCGCCGCGCGCCGCCTAACGCAACGAACGATTCTCGCGCTAAGCATTCCCTCGTGTTATGCTAAAGCATAGCATATTAATAAACATGCTAAAATAATATAGTTTATAGTCTGAAGCATGTTTTTAAAATATAGCAGATTTTTACACCACTGCCTACGACACGGCCGGGTCTGGCCGGCGACTTGTCGCGCTATAGTAGTTATAGCGACCGCCCGCAGCTTCGCTTGCGTAGACTACAAATTCCTGTTATAGGTACTATTAACGTTCGAGATGGTTTATACGTACTTTTTGCTGGAACCAATTTTGGTCACACCCATTCAAACTTTCAATCTTCATTCCCCTTCCACCCTTTAAAAAACCGATACAATTTTTCATCTCCCGTTTCCCACCCTTGAAATGTGCAAATCTAAAAACCCTGAAACACGTCATTATTTAAGTCCCTCCATTCACATCCTTAAGTTTGAAATTTCTAAAAAAGGCTTTCTTAACTTAATGCTCACGTTATAAAATAACCTTATGTTCCAAATTTAAGCTCCCTAGACTTAGTACTTTCGGCTGTACGTTGCTAGATCAGTGAGGACAAACGACAGACAGATAGACAGACAGACAAACACAAAAAGTAGCTTATGACACTCTTGACAACCTTCGTTTACGTCTGCAGTTTCATTAAAATCTGTTCAGCCGTATTGGAAATTAGCTCGAATAGATAAAATTGAATTGAATAGACACATAGACGTACAGACAAACAGACGGACAAAAAGTAGCTAATGTCAAATCTCTTGACAACCTTCTTTCCCGTCTGCAAAGTTTCCTTAAAATCTGTTTAGCCGTTTTAGAGATAAGCTCAAATAGACAGATACACGTACAGACAGACAGACGGACAAAAAGTAACATTTGTTAGTTTTAATGACCTTCTTTTCATACTTGTGATGTTTCTTTAAGATCGGTTTAGACAGATGGACGTACAGACAGACATACAAAAAGTTCTGTATGTCACATATGGAATTATATATGTAAAGTTTCATCAAAATCGGTTAAGCCGTTTTGGCCGAAGCCGATTTGCTCGAATAGACAGACAGTTCGTTTTCATGTATATAGCCTATAACCCTCAGCTAGAATCGGGCTATCAAAGGCAAAAAGAATTTTTTAAATCCGACTGGTAGTTTCAGAGATTAGCGCATTCAAACAAACAAACAAACTCTTCAGCTTTATAATAAGTATTTCTATTATATAGATTAATAGATTATAAGATAATAAGATATTACTAAAAACCGTATCAAAGTCTATTGGTTTGGAAGTAAAAAGTTAATGAACAGAGGCCGACAGCGAATTTATTTTCTCCCGCTATAGTTTTCGAAGTTCGATAAAAACTGCTAAGATATTAATTTAAATTGTGTGGTGTAAAGGGCAATTATAATATACATGAAATGCTTAAGACAACTAACGTATTTAATTTGATAAGGATTAATATTACGTTTAAAAAACATCTTCACAAATAGTACATAATGTTAGAACAAATTTGATTGTCATAAAAAAGGTTATAGCAAACTAACCTTAAAAGATACACGTATGCTGTCGCGGACTTTTGGTTAGAACTTTTAAAGGGGAACAATCCCGTAATACATGATTTTTGCTTAACATCTACCGTTTACGCAGCGCGCGCGACGGAAGCTCTCAAAAGGAATATTTTTTCCCGTTTTTGCAACATTTTTCATTGATGCTCCACTCCTATTGGTCGTAGCGTGATGTAGTATAGCCTATAGCCTTCCTCGATAAATGGACTATCCAACACAACTATAATTTTTCAATTTGAACCAGTAGTTCCTGAGATTTGCGCGTTCAAACAAACAAACAAACAAACAAACAAACAAACAAACAAACAAACAAATAAACAAACTCTTCAGCTTTATAATATTAGTATAGATTTCGCGATAACTCCGAAGATTTAAATTTATAGATTTAAATTTAAATAAAGATTTAAATTGTATAGTGTACAGGGCAATTACAATGTGCATGAAATTCTGAAGGTAAATAAGGTAAATAAATTTGATAAGGATTAATACTGTATACGTATGAATTGCTTTCTCATCATCATATGACATTATTTATTTAGACATAAAAATAGGTATAGTAAGCTTTTCATAAAAGATAGGTATTAGAGTTGCACCGAAATTCGGTTTACATTCCGTATTGCTGAAGTTCGGCAGGTTTCACCGAACTTCATCTCCGACCGAATTTCGGTTAGATATGCTAGGATATACCGAATGTCGGCCAAACGTCGGAAATTCAAATGATCACCATAGCTACATTTCTATACTCAGTTCTACTTGTTTAGTTACAATTTTACAAATGTAGTATTGTATTTTGAAGGTAAAAAGAATAAAAACACTCAATTTCTACGCTTTATTTAAAAATTGAGATTAATAAAAATATTTTCATTTAAAAATTGTGATGTCAAAACATCAAATGAGAAGCGGCAGAGTAATCGCATGTGACGGGCGGGTGGCATGGCAAGCAACGGAACGAACACGAACCGACAAGTTCATCGCATAAAAGCGCGTCAATTTACTCGTAAACCGAGTTCGGCCGCACTTCGGCTTCGGCACATGTTTAAACCGAATATTCGGCCGAAGCCGAACTTCGGCAAACCCCACATTCGGTGCATCTCTATTAAATAGTTAAAAAAGAACAGGTGGTGAGAGCTGTCAAAGGGACCATATGTAATTAACCCAAGTTATTATTATGTGACTATACGTTGTCCCATGGAAGCGGTGCAAGGAAGAATCGGTCAACGTTCTCGTGGTTGATCACCTACTAGATGGACGGACCTCATTAAATCATCTCCGAAGTACACTCTTACTGAGTGTAGTACACGCAATGCCACGAACAGAATAAGATGGAAAAATTTCGCAAAGGTCGCAACCAATCTATCAGACAATCCATGGCCATGACCAGGATTCTCCGCCATGAGTGTACGACTGAGAAGAAGAAGTTGCCCCAAATTGAACCATATGTCATTTAAAAGAATGTCTTTTCTGAAAATTGCAAGCAGTACGATTGTTTGATACGATTGTCTGATACGATTGTCTGATACGATTGTCTGATACTATTGTCTTATACGATTGTTTTATACGATTGTCTGATACGATCGTCTTATAAGATTGTCTCATGCGATTGTCTCATACGATTGTCTGATACGATTGTCTGATACGATTGTCAGATACGAAAGTCTGATACGAAAGTCTGATACGATTGTCTGATACGCAAGTCTGATACGATTGTCTGATACGATTGTCTGACACGATTATCTGATACGATTGTCTGATACGATTGCCTAATACAATTGTCTGATACGATTATCTGATACGATAGTCGCATACGATAGTCGCATACGATAGTCGGATACCATAGTCGTATACAATTGTTTGATACGATTGCCTGATACGATAGTCAGATACGATTGTCTGATACGATTTTCTGATACGATTGCCGTTACGATTATCTGACACGATAGTCGGATACGATTGTCTGATACCAAAGTTCGGCCGAACTTCGGCTTCAGCACATGTTTAAACCGAACGTTCGGCCGAAGCCGAACTTCGGCAGAACCCACATTCGGTGCATCTCTAGTAGATATATGCCATCGCGGACTTTTTTGAAGTCCTATAAAAAAGAAACAATTCCTTCATACATTATTTTATTATATCTCAAAGGGGTTTGAAAACGTTTTCGATGAAAGCTCCCAGTCGGGTAAATTTTTTCTACAACGTTCAACAATAATCGTCATATTTCTTCTAATTTCCACAAAACATTAAAAAATTATACACATAAACCTTTCTCTTGAATCACTCTGTTCATTGGTGTCAACCATATATGCCAATCCGTTCGGCAGTTTTTGAGTTTATCGCGTTCAGATAGACAGACGCGGCGGGGGACTTTAATTTATAATATGTAGTGATTAATGAGTTTATGTGTGGTAAAATAAATGGTTCTTTTTTAGGTGCAAAGCGACCTGTGCAATACAGCTTTTTGACGATAGACGGAGGAGCTATTAAAAAAATGTTTTTCATTTAAAAAATGCATGTGCATAATACCTCAGTACAATATTTTTCCTTCTCTTTCCGAAGCCGCCGCAGTCGATTGGCGAGGGGCGGCGTAAACAGAGCCGGATCCAGATCTGCTTTAGGTTTTTTCGTACAAAGCGACAGCAACGAGCCCACTATTAACACCCATAGTAATCCGATCTGTAACATAATGAAAATGTATGCTTTATAAAACTTGCAAAAAATACCGTTCACTATACCAGCTTAAATCTGCACAATTCACTTTTCAAGAAAAAACATTTTTAATTATTCGTAATTTTATTTTGGACATTTTATTTGGGTTTATTTCCTGCATTCCCAGATGTTTCTACCAAAACTGTGTACACATATAATAGGCAAAATATATTTATATATAACACGAATTATTTTCTAATATAATTTTTGTCTGGGCATTATTTAAAGCACCATTTTTGAAAATGAAAAAGATAGGTTAAATTTCCACAGCAAAATCATTTTCAGTCAATACTATGCACGAGAATAGGGCGACCGCGGTTGTAATGGATAAGGATATCCGCCGGCGACCACCGACCAACACAATCATCATTCTTCCGCAAAATACCCGATACCACGCATTAATTTTGTTGCGCCATATCACAATATTTTAGAACTGTGTGCTAAAAAAACGTAAGTAGGCATTTAATTTACACCAAAGATCCATAATATCAAAATGTTGAAATTTATAAAGTTACCTGCACAAATAATAATAACCAACACTTATCTTTATTTCGTCCACAAATCATGTTTATTAGTTCTAATAAGACTTTGTACCAAGTGTTAGGCTAAACATAATCTAAACTTATAGAGCACGTAGAGTTTAAAATAAAATTTTAAACATATTTTTTTCGGTAACCGTTGGTTTGCGCCATCTGTTTACTTCAAACTTTTCGTTTAGTTTGGTAAACTGTACGTGCTCTATAAGTTTGTACTACATTCAGACCATAAAAGTACGAATTGACTAGAAACCCTCTTTCTTATGCCTTTACCGTCTAATCACTCAGACTCTAACTAGCTGGTGAAAGATGGCGACTTTCAGTGTGCGAGGTTTCTGGGTTCCCGTCGGTCATCACCCCCGAGAAATCCCCGGCGCCGGTATTCAACCCCGCAAAATTGCGTAATGTCACTTCGATACTGTGAAGTAACATTTATAACTCTATTAAACCTTAAACCAAAACCAAACGCTGCTGTCAAATTAATTCACTCTATGGTTCAGACAAACACGGTGTATGTACGGTGTATACTTCTCGATGATAGAGTCTAGTTTATCTTCGAAAGATGGCGTGAAATTCGAATTTTCTCTAACTTTTCAGAACATTTCCAAATCGAGAGATGTGAAAGGATTTCAGAAATTAATACTATAAGTATAGTTTGACCGAAACCGCTGTACCGCGCCTTAGGTATGCACGCGGCGAGAAGGTAAGGCAGCTCCTAAGCGTTGACGACGGGCTGACAGAGCAGATCTGTCTCCTTCCGCGCCGTGCACGTACCTGGCGCGGTACAGCGCTTTCGGTCAAACTATAGTCTAATTTCCGAATTATACTTTAAAACTCACCGTACTCATCCACATGTACGAGATGCGATAAACATATAAATAATCGCTAGGATTGATTTCAACAGGCGTTGGTAATGTAAGGTTTCCCGAACATCCGTCAACGGACATCGGAAGTTGTTCTATGGGTGGGCGCGGCCCGCCGAAACTAATCCAAAGGGTGAAAGCCATGCCGCTTAATAAGCTTAGTGCTGCACCCTGTAATTCATTGATTTTTCAAACCATCATGTTGGAAATCTTAAAGACATGTTTTATCTTAGATTAATAATTACAATTACCGTATAGATTGATGCGTTGTCCACAAAACTGGCGAAGGATCAAATTCTAAACTGAAGTACGAACCGTAACAATTGCACAAAAACTTGAGAACGAAAATATTTACTTCACGTTGCATCAGTGGTTACGATAAGTTTGATGAATGTGTCTTTACAGTCGTGAGTTTTTAAAGATTTAAATTTTTGGTTTATGTCAATAATTTTCTCATAGATGTGTTATTATATACATAATGTTAGTGTTGCAATAAATAAATAAATGTACTGAAAATTCAGCATATAAGGTTGTAACTTGCAATTTCAAAATTGTACACGTATGTCCTCTCAATTTACCTAATTTTCGTAACGCTTTAATTGACATTATTGTTATTCAATGAACTCAGCCTCAACCAAAGAACATACAGTGCGTTTTGCTGCGGGCACAAATTAAACCCAAGGTCGTAATATTACTAACCGCCTCGGTGGCATAAGTAGTAAACATGCCCAAAGTGAATACACCCAACAACGGTCCGCCAACAGCGCCGAATATTGTGAGAGCCGCTTGCAACACACCGCCCAAGTTTTCTGCTACGAAGGCCAACCCCAAAAATATTAGGCCGTATGCACACGCCAATAACTTCGTTAACCAGGGGATGAAGCTCTCGCGTACTTTAAACCATCTGTTAAAGTCGAAAATAGAACATTTGTATGCAATTATACAATTATAATTATACATATACAATTTTTCAATTAAATATAACATTAAGATATCCAGGTTTCAACTTTTTTCTGAAAAATACTCTGTGAATGCGATTTGAATATAACCTATTAGTTAAAAATAGTAACTAATAGGAATCGATGCCGATTACATATTAAGGCAAAATGTAATATTTTATGTCGTAAAAAAAAATTAAAGGTAACATTATTAAATTGTAACTAAATTCTATGTAAAAAATATTAGATCTAAAAATTAATTAAAATTCGATTATCAACACACACATATAAATAGCTCCACACTTATATGCAAATATTTACAAATGAGTTCTCTTTAAAGAAATATCAAAACATATTATTATATTTGAGACTGGCGTGCGTGAAATATAATGAAAGAACACATATGGTTGCCAAATGCATTGGTATGAACTTAAAATAGGTAGGTAAACACTTATCAGATTGGCATTCTCCACTTACGACACTAAAATTTAATAAAAACGTCTCAAATATGTCAATCCGGTCTGATTACAAATAGAGGCTGTCTAGTGGCAGAAGTAGGATTACAATTTTTAATTGTTTTACTACTCTATGGCTCTACTCTGCATCGTCTACCTTCATCATTATCTACGAGATAGGTATCGCTGCTTGCCACTTACACCTAGTCAAGGGTGTTTCATCGTTTGTTAGTTTGATCTCCGTCCCGATTTCCTAAACCACCATAAAAAAACTTGGCTACAAAAATATGATACAACTGTATTCCTGCGATTCGACAAACCTTAATCATATTAAATTGTGCGTAACATATTTGTACCCATTATATCTCTACCTTGCAACGTAATCCGTAATCGTAACTGCAGCTAGAGAATTACAAGCGGACGATATTGTGGACAAAGACGCACTGAAGATGCCCGCCACGAACAGACCCAGTATTCCTGGCAAATCGCTCATTGCCGCAACCACGTAGTAAGGCAACAGTTCATCTGTCTATAAAGTTAATCATGATTATTACTTTGATTATTCCAAGTCTGAAACTCTGAAGTAAATTGAACATCAGTTTATGTAACGCATTAAAGACCTTTCGTAATTGACCTCGTAAAAAAAATTATTGGCCGAGAATTTATAAAAACTAAAAACTCTGCCAAAATCGGGAGTCGACCACCGAACTATGAATAGATTGGCTGATGATTTATAAAAACTAAAAACTCTGCCAATGATGCGTTAATGAGGGTGTTAACCATTGAACTATGTATGTAGCGGACTAGAAGGCGCACGCTTGCTTAAATTCAACGACTCAAAGCCGAAAAATTTTGCTGACTTTGTGTATCTACTTAAAAAAATTTAATTGGTATTTGCCTTTCACTCAGTAGCATGTAACTAGTTGTGGCGGGTAATAAATATAAAGACACGGTGGGCGAAGATGATCTTCACTTTACTTCACTTTAGCCCACATTACCCAACTGCAGGGGCTTAGGCCTCCCCCAGGGTGAGGAGGGGGGCTTGAAGCTTAAATCCACCACGCTGCTTCCCTGCGGGTTAGGGATTGTAACGACCGCCATCTATTGACAGCGTCCGGGACCGACTGCTTAACGTGCTCTCCGAGGCACGGAGTCAGTAATAGTTATGTACTTAAGTCAGAAAAACTCATTGGTACACGCCCGGATTCGAACCATGGTCCTATGGGGCCTTATAAATTTGAGACAGGTTCGTTGCGCTTTGGGCTATCACGACGATGAAGATGATCTAGCAATCGAAAAATTTTCACCGTATTATTCATGCATGTTTTGAAGTTCACGCGTCCACACGAAACTATAGGTTATATTCACCAATACAGTTATTTACACTTTAGTTTCGGACATTTTTGAAGCACAGACTCTAAATAAATCTTTAATTATAATTTTTCATCTAATAATAATTATAAATATCAAAATTTATGTGATATACCCAAGGTTCGGATCGCAATAGCTTGGATTGTCCGTAGTCACAGATAGTAATGCTGTGGTAAGTAATACTGATTAACTAGTGTAATATGTTATAAAAGTATTTATATTTTCAATTCCCTGCTAATATTTTAATTGAAAAGGAAAGTTTGAGAAGATATTACAAAAAAAAAATTATTACCGAAGATATTTCCCCAGCGGATAGTGGGTCACAGTCTTTATAGGCTGCATAAATAGCCATTCCGCTTAAGCAGGTGCTGATGCTGAGCATGTTAAGCACCGGCAGAGTAACCCACAGGCTCCATTGTGACCGGTTCAGAGTACTTAATGTCAGTAGTCTTTGCACCTAGAAATCACGCAAAACTACATTACCTCCATTTTACCCATTATTGCTCTTAAAATATGCAAAACTATTTAGAAAGTAGAGCTCTAGCAAGTTACGGTGATTTGCGGAGAGACTTGATTATTTATACAAGCAATTCTTGGCGTTTTCAACTGTATACAAAACAGTCTTATTTTGTTCAGTATCGGTAGTAAAAGGTGTTAAGCATAGTTTTATACTAAAAATTCGTATATAAAATATAAAAATATATCTCACTAATATTATCCAACGGGTCAACCTGATTCTTGATGCTAAAATGGCTGAATGGATGTTGATGAAATTTAGTAGGCGTTTAAAGCATGAAATAAGCATAAATTTCCTAACGAAAAACACACCATTCCTGTGGGATAACTTTTTTGTCGTGCTAAAATGCTTAAACGGATTTTCATGTTTACTTCAGAGATTTCTTAGTTAGTTAAGTTCCAGACTGTCTAGAAAACCTCACATTGTTCATTTCTAAGTATTTATATATATAAATATAAAGTTGTCTAGTACTTATAATATAGGCTTTATCTAGTATAAGACTAGATGGTCGTGTGTGAGAATCCTAGATATTACTGCTATATATCCCAAGCCTCTAAAAATATATCTATAAAGATGTTTACACCCAGGCGCGAAACAAATAGACGTGTTCCAGAGCTGTTCCATTACGTATATTTCAATAGGGTATTTGAAGAAATTTTAATTGATTTAAGTGGTAGGTACGGCATAAACTTAAGGTTAAATGACACCGCTGATTCCCATACATTTAACCAGAAGTAATAAATTTAACGTCATTATAATAATTTTACCATCTTAATAAGTAAAACTCATCGTAAAATTGTCTTTCAATTTATAAACATATGTTCATTCTATCAAAAAACAGTTCTAGTTTTGGTTTTTAAAGTTCACAATTCTCGATTTAGTTATGTAGGTATGTGCAAGCGAGTCTTTAAGCGGTCCCGGTGTAACTTTGTTCACGTGTAATTTATATATCACTAGTTTCCTTTTTTCCCTAGAAAACTAGTAGTATATAAATTATTCAAATGTGAAGTATATCTGATGACATCCAACCTAACGAGCTATAGTATTAATGGCATTAGCCTCATTCCATAAATATGAGGCTACAACGGAAGGAAAACGTAAAATCACATTTTTTTAAATTTATGTCATAACAGAGACCAGCTTTACGACCGCGGGTTCGTCCGCGTGTACTGCACAGTAGTTGCGAGACCACTAAAGGGATTACTTGTGAGATTACTTTTTAGAAAATTCTAAAATGAAACTACCTAAGATGAAAGATACCAATTTTCATCAAAATCCGTTTAGACGTTTTAGCATGAAGAATAGTGTCGTACAGGAACTGTACCTTTTTCCGGGATAAAATTAAAAATGACGGAACTCCCATACAAAGTTTCATTCCTGTTTTACTCCTTTAAGTGTTAAATTTCCAAAAATCTTGAAACACGACATACATTTAATTTCTGACCCAAAGCGCATTCAATTTTTATGCATTTCATTTTAAAAATTATGGATTTTACGTACAAACTTACATCCCTTATTTTCCGTCTTAGGGATAGAATTTCGAAAAATCTTTTCTCAATGGATACTTCGTCAGAAAAGAAACCTAATGACCGAATTTCGTGTGATTTGCTACAGCAGTCCTTAAAAATAACGGAATTATCGTACAAATTTTCGTCTCTTATTTTTATTACCCTTTTCAGGGTAAAATTTTCAAAGATCTTGAAACACAACATATTTAGTTTTCAACTCAAAGGCCAGATACCAATTTTGGTTTATTTAGCACAGAATGGACGGAGATTCAAGAAAAACGTTCATCCCGTATTTTGCTGCCTTAAGGGTTTTTTCAAGATTTCCAAATGTTGAAACACGACATATTTGGTTGTAAAATATCGGTATATGTATGTATAAAAAAAAATATCTAAATAAATACGATCAGTTGTCAGTACCCATAATATAGACTTACAGGCTTGGGATTAAATTGCCGTATGTGAGACGTCCGAGGTATCATTACCATTGCTATCATTATAGATAAAAATATAGGATTTATCAACAATTTCATAAAAACGAACTGACCTGTGTATGATTTACGGCGTACAACGAAAGATATGTGGTCGTACCCCCAATTATTAAAGCCCACCAAGTATGTCGTTCCGTCGGATCTGGGCTTATTCTGAAAATTATGATTTGCTTGTATTAATGAAGTATGATAACATTTTAAATAACCACACATAAATGACAGATAAAAATCTTACTTCGAGAAGTCGAACCTCTGCCCTTCTATCGCTATATTAATAATATTCCCAAGACCGCCGACTTTTAAAGCTACGTGAATGACAACACATAGAACTGATGTGTACATCAATGTTGACTGCAGCACATCGGTAATCATTACAGCTTTCATCCCTCCAAGGGTTGAATAGAAAGTGCAGACCAAACCCACTACCAAAATCGATACCAACCGATCTAGACCGGTCACTGCTTCTAGAACGATCGCTGGTGCATACAACACTATCCCATTGTATAAGACCATTTGTAAAGTATACGTTAGAGAAGCGAGGGTTCTTAGTCTTGGACCAAACCTTAGTTCCAAATACTCGTATGCACTGGTCCTTTGCAACCCAAAGAACACTGGTAAATACAACTTTGTTATAATGGGAGTTGCGATCAGATACGATATATTTATCACTACAAATATGGCACCATAAAAGTAATTCTCTGAAGAAACCCCGAGTAGTGTTATGGAAGACATGAACGATGCCATCAGCGACACGGCCACGGGAAATATTGACATATTACGGTTTGCCATCAAATACTCCTGGAACAAATAAAATTGTAAGTGTAAATAAATTAATCAGACCATTCTAGCTGGGCTCGCTATTTTCATTTCGATTTTGGTCTTTGTATTATTATTTTTTTTTATAATACATGGGACTTCCCACACAGCGCCATCTAGTCCCAAAGTAAGCAAGTATTATGCTTGTGTTATGGGTTACTAGACAACTGATATACATACTTAAATATTCTTTATAATATATACATTTATATAAATATTTTTTTTTTATATATAACAACCAAGACCCGGTACCAGTATCAATATTCATCATATTAATACTGACCCGACCTGGGATTCGAACCCGGGACCTCTAGCTTCGTAGGCAGGGTCGCTACCCATTAGGCTAAGCGGTCGTCACTATGCAACGCAAACAATGCTTCGGAAGATGTCACAGTAACAATAATACGACACGAGAGCGGTTTAAAAAGACCCAAAAATATTTTCTTTTAGTGTACTGTCATTAATTTAATTTAATATAATTGGATTTTTTTAAAATGAGATTGTGCTTAAGTTGCTTTCGGTTCATTTTCGCCATCAGTGTCTATAGAGCCATAGAGAAAAGGCTTCTGATAAATTTGTGTCACTAAATATTATCGATAATTTCTAAAATCATAAAATACATTGAAATACTTATTTTTAGATGAAAAACAGTTTTTTTTTTAGTATTGTCGAGAGGATTCGACGTCAGGTATTTAGACTTAGGAGCCGAGCTCTAGTTGATAACACTACGCCGTTTTCTAATAACTGCGTAAAAATAACGTACCACTTGAATTCAATAATACGTTTGCATGAGTGAGTGCAAACATACAAATTACAAAATTGCCGAAGAAATACGGGAAAAATAATAATACTTTTATTAATACTACATGAAAACCTTAAGGAGGACTACGTTTTATAGTCGCAGTTAATGTTTTGTTATAGAGAACACAGCAATGTGTCCATCAAAAAATATTAATCATTTTATTTATAGTAGTTTGATCTAACGTCGAAACGTTGTTTGGAACAGACAAGCTCCATCCTTAATGCGAAAAATGTACTCAACCACTTATGTAAAAAAAACAGGAGTCTTTAGATGCTATCTAAGGTCTATAAAAAATTTGACTAGTGTTAAAAAAATTACTTGGTATATGTCGCCGCCATGCGGTAAAATCATCCATTCAATTAAAAAGCAGTCGACAGCGTCACGTAGTAGGTGAAAATTAAATGGATGATGAATGGACGTAAATTCTTTATTTACCTTCTTAAACTAAACATGTGAAAAACGATATAACAATACCTCGTTGGATTTTTGTTTGCCACCGGTGAAACGATAGTAAACTCCGATACCTATAGAAGCAACCATCGTCATCGTTATGATCACCCAATCCCACACGCTGAATGCATGCTCATCCATTTTAATCTGGAAACATATGTTTAATTTCGTACGTACTGCATTGCATCATAATATCACTAATTGATGTGCCCGTGCAAATAATTCGTAATAATATTTTTTCTTTAATTATAATAATAATAATACATGGGACTTCCCACACAGCGCCATCTAGTCCCAAAGTAAGCAAGTATTATGCTCGTGTTATGGGTTACTAAACAACTGATATACATACCTACTTAAATATTCTTTATAATATATACATATATAAATATTTTTGCGAAGAGACCACACACATATAACAACCAAGACCCGGTACCAGTATCAATATTCATCATATTAATACTGACCCGACCTGGGATTCGAACCCGGGACCTCCAGCTTCGTAGGTAGGGTCGCTATCCACTAGGCTAAGCGGTCGTCGTTCTTCGTTATCACAGCATGTAATAAAAAAGTTACCGATCGTATCGTCGAGAGCGATAGAATCTAACTGAAATAATTTTGCCATTTGGTTTGTTTTATTATGTATTACATATATAAAAAACAAAACCCCAAAAAAGTCTTAGTTTGTCTACCGAAAAATAGCAGTATTTTTATTAATAATAAATTCATAAATAAAATTTAATATAAATGTTTTAAGTAGTTGGAACAATTTTTACCTTATCAATAAAAAAGAGAAGTTATCTATCCTTTTAAATGGATTATAAAACAATATCCGAGAATAAGGAAACGAAGAAGTCAGAAGATGATGGCAAGATTAAGATTGGTACTTAGAAGAGGAAAACAAAGTATTGATTTGCAGAAGAGGATAAGAAATGCAAAATTTGCGTGGGAAAGGGAGATTTGGAGGACTAGATGGAGCATAGAGGGTGGGGTAGAAAAAGAGAATTAAGAGATCCACTGGAGGGAAATGAAGAAGGGGAAGTAGTGAAGTGGGTATACCTACGTAGGATAGAGAAATTAAAAGCAGGTAGAGATTGAGCAAAACTCTGCAGGGTTATCGTGAGTGAGTTGAATTATTCGTATGGAAATTTCAGTTCTTCTTGGTACCGCTAGAGGTGCTGTCCATAGTTATCTGTCGTAATATCGACTCGTAAGTCGCTGACGAGTGTCAAACTGTCAATATGGTAAACCAATTCAAACTCATGGTAGCAATGCTGAACAAAAGTCGAATGCGAGTTGCAGAGGTATAGCACCCCTCGGACCCGCTGACACTTACTACTTGTTGGCGCCGTTGTCGTCTGCTATCGTTGAACTTATCGATACTTGAACTTTGAACAGTGAATGGTCATTTAAAGAAAAATCTATGATAAACATTACAATTTCAAATTCAATCCATAAACCATGATCATTAACTGGAATTACTTATGAGAGATTGTAAAATAAAAATTAATGTAAACTTGATACTTAAACTATGGCACTGGTAATTTAAACATTATTTATATCACTACTTTTTAAAAATATTTGAGATCGTAATTAAAAACACTTAAAATAAAAACGATACGTGCACAAGATCAGATGATCCCAACTTAATACTAACAATGACTGGACACTATAGTGTTTTATTTAAAAATTATAGGTATTGTTGCGATTTTCTATCTATTGTTATCAAGTTAACCTCTCGTATATTTCTTATCTAAACCTCGATCAATAAAGTATATTTTTTATACAGCATGATTAAATTCTTAGTTTGTTTCACTTACATCTGCAAGTTAGATAGATACCTATCAATATTGTATATTAACTTCCAATTCAAAATACTTAAATTCAATATCGTTTTCTTCTTTGGATCTGCGCTAAAGTGAAAGATTGACTGTACATTGTTCGTAAATAATTATGCACTAATACACATGCTGTTTTAATATCGGATACAGCCAAGCGCAGACATAAAATGATAGATATCAATATAGCGTATTGTAAATCATAAAATATTATCGATTTTATTTTATCTCTGCTACTTACATTTTGTATTCAAATTACGAGTACCTACTGTTGATGTTATACAAATAAGCGATAATATTTTATAATAATAATTAACATTATTAAAAATTATCTGATAATTTTATATTTAAAAAAAAATACTACATTTCGCAATATAAAATTAACTAGAAAAACATTTTTATTGGTAGCTTTTTGGTGAAAATAAAATTAAACGCCTGTGATATAATTTAGAACAAAATCTTTTCCCGTTACTGCATTATCATAAAACAATATTCTTTTTTAATCAGAAGACAGTAACGAAAAACTGCTATAAATTACAACGCACAAACCTCCGCACACGGTTCACACCAACATGATATCAGGGTCAAAGAAATGTGCTTCTTAGAAAAGAAATATGGCGACTCAGACGTATCATTAGATCCCGAACCAGACAACTTGACGACATTCATTAGGTATATAGTAATGACATACCGCAACCCAAAAACGGCGTCCAACTCTCCCTATTCGCGGATGATACGGCACTCTATTTACGCAGTCATAGCTCAATGTATACAATTTCTCGTCTCCAGAGAGCCATTGATGAGCTGACACGATGGTTTCACCTCTGGAAAATCGAGATAAATCCGGAAAAATCAGCAGCATACATTTCAAATACAGCAAAACTAGACTAACTAGTGTTGTTCCGTACCAGCTTTCCTATCTTCGAATGGATAACGTGGCAACACAATTACAAATATCTAGGCATCACGCTTGATGAACATCTCCATTTCAAGGATCACATCAACCGTGTTTGCAACTTGGCAAAATTTTATAGTTCCCGCCTTAGCGGCATGTTAGGCCCTAAAAGTAAAATGTCTCTACGCAATAAGCGTACTCTTTACACCGTATGCATCAGGCCGGTGATGACTTATGCATCTCCCGTTTTCGCCCATGCGGCACCAAATCTATTATACAGACTCCAAATTGTCCAAAATAAATTCTGTCGAAGAGCGACTGGCACACCTTGGTACGTCGCGTCTGAAACTCAGTTCTACATCGAGACTTAGAGCTCCCCACAATATTAAAATACATGAAAGACTCATCAGAGTGTTTTTTCATTAGCGCTACTAATTATAATAAACTATTGATAGTTTCAGCTGCCACTTATGAGGCACCTCCTCCTAATCATTTCCTAAGAAGACCGCGGAATGAACTGACAGATCAGCCCGACGACCTCACTCTCGAAGTCGAACGGTTGATTCATACTACTGAGTCTTTTTCGGGCGACTCTTAAGGCGAACCTGAAGCGGGGGCGCTGCAGCGCACTGCACTGCACAATGCACCCCCACCCCCTTTTAACCCCATCTCAAATGAGTAAACAGTAAAACGCTTTTCACGTTGTATTAATAACATAAATCTTAACCGGAGGCAGTTGTTCAGTGGGTGCGACTCCCACATACCCTGCGTGCGACTCCCACATACCCTGCGTGCTCAGGCGCGCGGAAGCTGTAGAGTTTAATCCGCCTTCCCATCGCAAGAGTAAAACAAAAAAAAACATTCATTAAGTAACCAATCATAAAGCAACAGTTTCCAAGAAGGCCAAGATATTACCGTACTGGTTAGCTATGACAATTTTTATGGTTTATTTGAATAGAAAGATATTTTTAAAAACCGGTCAAGTTTGAGCCGGATTTGCGCGGAGAGGGTTCCGTACTATAAATCATCATATTACCTATACCTTTTTTCTTCCATATTTTTAGATTAGAAGTTGAACCCGCTTCCATCGTATAAATATAGACTACCATAGTAACCATAAGAATAGTAACCAATTATACCCATTCCTTCTCAATAAAATTAATTAAAGTTTTGTATACACATTTTTTCGATTGGAGATTTAAGATTTCCGTTTAAATTTTTCTGTATATTATGAGTAAAGCTCTATTTCGTGCCTTTCCCTTTTTTAGACTGGGTAGTTTCGGAGATTAAAAGGGGCAATAGTCGATTTTTGTACATTTTCTTTAATTTCTCCTTAACTCTGCATTTTAAAATAATAAAATTGTAAAAAAAATTGTATTCTCATAATGAACCATTTCTTTTAATAATATGTCCCATGATGCACTTACAAATTATTTTTTATTTTTCTAATATGCCCTCTAAAATGATAATTTGTTTATCGCTTAGATTTTCCAATAAAATATAAGTGAAGCTCTATTTTTCATATTTTTTACACTATGTATTTAAGTTAAATTATACATAATACCATTGAACAAATGCAGCGGAGCAGCAGTGGAGCAGCGTGGTGGACTTAAGCTCCAAGCCCCCCTCCTCACCCTGGGGGCGGCCTAAGCCTCTGCAGTGGGGTAAAAATGGGCTGATGATGATGATGATGAACAAATGCTCCAGGCAAATAAAAGTAATATATGTAATAATGGAAATAAATCTAACGTAATTTTTTTCTTGATAATTACAGTAAATAAAAACATCAATAAAATATATGTATGTTTTATTATACT
Source organism: Luffia ferchaultella (assembly GCA_949709985.1). Classification (NCBI taxonomy): domain Eukaryota; kingdom Metazoa; phylum Arthropoda; class Insecta; order Lepidoptera; family Psychidae; genus Luffia; species Luffia ferchaultella. The sequence goes on along the minus strand of OX453249.1, from coordinate 9,382,015 downwards.
TTATTTTTACCTTTTTGCTTTTTTTTAACAATTAATAACAACACCATATTCACACAAGCTATTCCACATACAAATAGAGGTCGAGGAATTTCATACTTATTCAATTGTGATTTTTTTTCATACATATCAGTCGGTAATATTAATATGTACGTTGAAATTTTATGTGGGCCCATTCTAGAGAAGGATAAATTTAATATGTTGCTTCGTTTTATTACGCGTAGTACTAATTCCGTTTTTAAATAGAACTTTCAAGGAAATATTAATCTTGAATGTTTAATTTATTACATTTTGTTTGAACTTAATGACAGCTAACGAACAGAACAAAACGTAGGTGGCACAATTATCTAGGTCAAAAGCTGCCGCGCGATTTTGACTTAGATTTACAGTACGTACCTACCGGTTGCTGCCATACCGGAACGGAAGTTCACTCGCTGTGCATAAATATTAGATAACCATAAATGCCTAATCGTTCTTTCTATGGAAAACTATACCAAATTTCTGCATTTTATACTTGATTTATTCTATCATTTGTAACAACATTGATCAACAAAGCCCACAACGAAATTGCATCGTATTATATTTATACAAATCGTTCCATATCATTAGGCACATATATGAAAAACGGAATTACGGAAACAACACACTTCATAACTTCTGAACTAATCCAGTTAAGTATGTTGTTTTGTCTAATTATAAATGATTATAATAATAACTATAAATGAATACGCTCAAACGTGAATTATCTACAACAATAATGCTATAATTTTCTTCGAGTTATATTTGGTCAGTGTGTCAAATGACATCGATCTCTGAATGACATCATATTAACGCTTTAAAAAAGTGATCAAAATGTCAGACTAAGTAATTAGACAGACCTTAGGTCATTGTTTTACAAAAACATTTTCTTAAATTACATATGAAATCTAATTCAGAAACTCTAATTTTTTTCCATGTAGGTCACACAAAATTCTACTTCAGAGTGAATATTTCAAAACATCAATTGGTGTATATTTTGTTCTATGCGCATATTTTTTGCTCACATTTTTATTGTACCAACGCTGTATCTCTATGAAAATCTATAGCATTAATATGCAATTATGTAGAAATTTTTGCCGTCGATTTATCGATACATTCGCAACACTAGCAGCATTTTACACTACTTTCTATATCGATGTAAAATGATGTTTAGCGAAACGAAGTTAACTTCTGAACATTAACCGGTCAGGCGTTTTACCAAGCACACACACCATAATCGGGATCGTGACAATATAAATATTTCAGTTTATTAATTAATTAATTTAATCTTTAATTCATTTATTTAATAATCCCATATTTTTCTAACAAACAAATCTTCTTTTGTCTATAAATCACGAATTTTAACAACTATAACGTAATAAAAAATATAAATGCACACTCTAAATTAAAAAAATATCTTATTTCAATTAGTAGCTCATTTGATGAGACCTAAATTATTTAACAAGATTAATTGATAACAATTTTAAATTAAATAATTTACTACCAAGTTTTTTGGTTTGATAATAATTGAATAAATAACGATTAATCGATTCGTTAATCGAATTTTCTATACTACAATAAGTACTGAGATTTATTCTGTTAAATATATTTCTAATAACAATATACCTTTATAGGAAACACCTATAAGTACAACAATTCACATAAGTACAAAGTATATTTAAGCACAACTACGATTAGTTATACGTCGCCGTTTATTTCATTTCACACAATAATTATTTTTGTAAACATTATCGTCAGTAAATTATCTGTTTTTGTTTAACGTAGCATTTATTGGAAGACGCGTTTTGTATGAATATATCACAGAAGCATGTGGTACCTACACACTTACAGACGTATTTATTTAGCAACTACAAACACGTTTCAACCATCGCAACGTTATTGACATCGTTTATGCTTCGATTATACAATGTTTGGATATAGAGTCGGTGCCAAAAAACGTAGAAAAAAATATCATTTAACTCTTCGGTTTTGATTCACACACACAAAGACAATTTGTATACGGTTAGTACGGTGTAGTGATCTATTAAGTTATTGAGTTAAACATACGAGTGTGTAAAAGTTGGCCTGTCGTTTTTACATTGTGTTGACATTGCATTAAGAGGGTCCATACATAACATTATATGGAATATTCAAGTGAACGCAGTCCAAACTTATAGAGCGTACCAAACTAAACGAAAAATTTTAAACGATCAGATGGCGCAAACTAACGATTACCGAGAAAAACATGTTTAAAGTTTCATTTTTTTCAATTATCTTTTTTTTAGTTGGGTAAACTCTACATGCTCTATAAGTTGGGCCTACGTTCAGGCTAACCCCCCGTATAATCAAAGCACTTAAGCTATGGATCACTTGTTAAAATGGCATTCTTTTCAAACAATATGATACTTAAATGGTATTTGGAACGTAACTTTAAGGATAGAAGTGATGGTAGATCCGCGATACACATTTCGCGGTGCATGTTTTTAGCGTTCCGCGTTAAAAAAGAGTCAGCGGGGCCCTATTACTAAACCTACGCCGTTTATCTGTCCCACCCTTAAAAAGCGGTATCTTGTGAACTGTGGTAGGTAGCAAGTTGTAATTTTTTTTTTAAATTTGTCTCATGTTCCATTATTGTGGAATGTGGATACCCCACAGACAAATCAACCTTATAGACCACGCTTTGACAGGGAGTAGCATTCGCCAAGGCTATGTAGTGACACTACATAACTACGTCTCTTGTGAGCGGTCAGTTGGAAGCACGTCGGAAGCCATTAAATTGTCAATTTTGAACGAGCCAATAAAAACTAGCCGACCTCTCCCCGCACCCCGCCACTTTTTGACGATTTCGTTTTCGTACTGACGTTTATTAAAGCGTGGTCTATAGGTTGACTGGTCTGTGGGATACCCTAACAAATAATGATAACTGGTCAAATGTGATTCGGACGCCGCCAAGGTTCTCGAACCGAACGAAAAATATTTTTTTTTGGTAAACACATGAAAGATATATTGTGTAGCGGTACGGAACCCTCGGTGCTCGATTCCGACTCGCACTTGACCGTTATTTTTCGATTCACCTTTAAAAGTTAATCAGGGATCGCAAAATGTGCTACCTTTCGTGACTGTTAGTTTAGATTATACAGACAATGTGAATGAAATTTACATTTAGTTCGAGTCATAGATAGGTTCAAATTAAACAGAATTTGAGAACTTCACAATCGTGCCATTGAGTTAGTTTGTTGATGCTAAATAAATGCGCCTTGTACCTATATTAGATATCAATTTTATTTACTTTTGTATATAAAATATACAAAAATGAAACGTTTTTTCTGGAATGATTCTAATCCACTATCTAAATAAAATTTATCTAAAACACTAATATTTCGTTTTACTAATTTTTGCTTATGATAGGATAATATTACTATTACAACTACTTAGATGTTGAATACTTCATTAATGTTGCATCTCGAAGTGGTTGAGTAGTTCGCACTGAAAATTAAATTCATTCTGTAAGCTTTATTATAAACCATAGGTTTTTATCGTTTAAGGCTCTACATAAAATTGACGAGAATCACCAAACAAGCCTCAAACGACACAGATAGCGCTACTTCATTATCGTACTTACCTACCTGCCTACTCTGTCATTCATAGATTTATTTAGTCCCATAGTGAAAACAGAGGCTGAAAGTTTGAAGCCTATGTCTGCATGTGAGTGTATTTGTGTGCGTCTGTGTGTCTACTGCGGCATCGTAGTCTTCAAATGGGAAATCCCGATTCCCAAATTTTTGAGCTCAGTAGAACAAGATAGTTTGTTAAATGTTAGTTTAAACTTGTTTATAATAAACGTTAGCGAAATTAAACAATGACAGACAAAAGACATGTCAAACATATAGTTAAACTTATCATCATCATCATCATCAGCCCATTTTTACCCCACTGCAGTGGCTTAGGCCTCCCCCAGGGTGAGGAGGGGGGGTTTGGAGCTTAAGTCCACCACGCTGCTCCACTGCGGGTTGGGAACTGTAACGACCGCTATCTATTGACAGCGTCCGGGACCGACTGCTTAACGTGCCTTCCGAAGCACGGTGTCAGTGATATTGTGTACTTAAGTCAGAAAAACTCATTGGTACACGCCCAGATTCGAACCATGGCCCTATGGGGCCATATAAATTTGAGACAGGTTCGTTGCGCTCTGGGCTATCACGACATGTTAAACTTATAGTATAGTACAAATCTTATAGTACAATGTATAGTTAGATTATCACTGTTATGTAAAATTAAATTGTGTCAAACTTGTATAGGTCTATAGGTGATATATGCCCAAATATATCCAAACTATAACCGAAAAGTTGCGGCTAAACTTACGAAATCGTATTGTTACATTTGAATAGCTGCTCTTCATTAAATACTTTCAGAAAGCCCAGATTTAGAACAACATAGCTTTTTATAAGAAAATGATGACCAAGTTAGACCACTAAAACATAGCAACTTTATACCAACCTTTTACTATTTTGCTAGAGTATGTTTCCAAGCGCATGCATCGGATTCAGTGCGAGAAATGTAAGCCTAAAACAAATACACCTCTAAAAAAAAGCTTTTCTACATAGCAGTGCTAAGCTAGTGCTAAGCTAGAAGACTTTTAAAATACTAAATGACAAACACAAAACATTTTTCTTGTATACTTTAACCATGTAAAACCAAAATATAAGCATTTTAAAGTATCTAACAGTGACTAATATTTAGAGCAATACTTTACAAAAGAAAACTATTTTCTAGTGAGTCTTTACAAGAAGAAGCCTGTGTACCGTTTTGCTAACCAAGAAAGTGAAGTTAAAATATATAATCTCCTATTTTTCATTCAGAAAAATTCAAACTGGTCCTACGCCTGCAGTTCTATGAGCAAATAGAGTTTAAGGCTCGGGTCTCGCTTAAAATTAGAGAGATAGATCCATTAACTATGAAGTTGTTGAAAAATTGTCACTTTTTTCATTTAAAATGGGTTTTTTTTTTATTAAATATTGATTAATTTGCAGCTAAACCAGTAAATAAAACTATTGGTTGTTAGATAATTCTATAAAGCATCTTATGGTGTTATTTATTCAGACAGACAGAAGATTGACAATTTGCGTTACAAGAAAGCACACTTACATAACTTTTTAATTCTAAAATTGTCTAGTATTTTACAGAGGGAATATTTTTCAACTTCACTTTCACGTGTCGAAGCTCCCCTGTATAAGTTTCTCTGTGTACCTTTGCACTAGGCTTCTCCATTTCTTTTTCTTTCTGGAGCCGCCGCAGCCGGGCGGAGAGAGGTGGCGTAAACAGAGCGGGATCAAGGTATCCCTTCCTATTCCTCGTACAAAGCGACACCAAAGAACCAACTACTAATACCCATACCAATCCGATCTGAAATTTTGGAAAGATTATATACAATTCTGTTACCTAGTGCTTAGAAATTAATTTAAACAATATATTTACAAATCAGATGTACCACTTTAAGAATTAGCTCGACAAGGCGTAGCAACCCACGCACGTATATATATGCATATAAATTTTTATATGTAATCGTCAGATATTGCACTTATACAATGGTTATACTTCATTACATATTATAAAATAAAATCCCCCACCGCGTCTGTCTGTCTGTCTGTCTGAACGTGATAAACTCAAAAACTACCGAACGGATTGCCATATTGTTGACACCAATGGACAGAGTGATTCAAGAGAAAGGTTTACTACTACTATAATCCTTATCAAATTAAATACGTTATTTACCTTTAGCATTTTATGCACATTATGGTTGCCCTTTACAGTATACAATTTAAATTAATATCTTAGGAGCTAAGACACAAAAACACTACGACAGAAAAAACATTACGGCTTTTATGCTCTGCTACCCGTGCAAAGCCGGGGCGGGTCGTTAGTATATTATATAAAGTAAAAACCAAATAACAGGGCACAAAATTTCATTGATTTTATACCGGTGCATCGAAAGGTATACGTTTTCCAATTCATATAGCTTTCCATGAACAAAAATACTTCCATATCATACCATACCATACCAATATATACCATATCCTCCCCCTACTACGTAATGTAGCAATACCACACTAACCCCTCGTTATTTTCTGACTGAAGACATGTCATAGTGCAAGTAGGTACTAATACTTTTCTACCACGTTATTTGAATTTTAATATTATACGACGTTGTTTTTAATCCATAGATTTTCTTACAGCATGCTATCGGGTATGACAAAATTAATGGTCAACTTATTTTGAACAATATCTATCTTCCGTAAGTCACTCACGCTAGGCGTACAAAAATAAGTCAGGTTCATTCGTTCATTTCAAGGCGGAATGCGCCACCGGCTTGGGCAACATATTTTGTCGGTAATACATTATTTTAACTTGATACGGTGGATAAATTGTTAATGTTTTTTTTTTTAGTGACATGATCTAGAATTGTTTTTTAATTATTTTTTTTCACTTCACTTCATCAGCCCATTTTTACCCCACTGCAGGGGCTTAGGCCTCCCACGGTGAGGAGGGGGGCTTGGAGGTTAAATTGACCACGCTGCTCCACTGCGGGTTGGGGACTGTAACGACCGCCATCTACTGACAGCGTCCGGGACCGACTGCTTAACGTGCTCTCCGCAGCACGTTAGTTATGTATTAGCAGCAGTGATAGTTATGTACTTAAGTCAGAAAAACTCATTGGTACACGCCCGGATTCGAACCATGGTCCTATGGGGCCTTATAAATTTGAGACAGATTCGTTGCGCTTTGGGCTAATTTAAGTAATTAAATAATGAATAAAATTAATTAATTAATAAAATTAATATATTAATTTAATTTTTTTAAAATTCTTATATAAATACCTGTTTGTTTATTGCAAGGAAATCTGAGAATTAAGAACAACATTGTATAGTAAGTAGGCATATCCGGTGACGATATTTTAATGTTGCCAAGAATCTTACCGGGCTAGTCCATAAATATGAGATCCGATATAAGTAGAAATAATCACTGGGATCTATTTCCGCGGGTGTTGAAAACGTGAGGTTTCCAATGCAGCCGTCCACAGATAGAGGCAGTCGTTGCACAGGAGGACGCGGTCCACCGAAGCTAATCCACAAGGTGAAAGCCATACCGGTTAATAACGCGACCGAAGCGCCCTGAAAGTTAAATACATCATTAGCAATGCATTATATTATTATTTAGTCATGTTTTCTTTATTAAAATATGTTTACCCACCGATTAAATAGACTCATAGGTTGATTATACATGTTTTAATTTACAGCAAAACTAGTATAGTTCGCCTCAAACTTTATGGCGGATCAGAATACAACGCTATAAGCGTGCTTGCGCAGGTACAGTCATATACCTCTCGCTCCACTACGTCCCGCTACACCTGAAGATGGTTACTGCGACGCGACTTGTGTCTATGTATCTGCCCTAAAGTTTGATTGGAACTGTACTGCCGTTTTAGGATCATAATCGCACCGTGGCATCAATCATGCCTTGCCCGTTTATAAGATAGGTCTATTTATATCCTCACACTTCCAGTTATTATTCAGAATTTGATTCCTCACGAAATTAATAACTATATCGTTTCAATATTAAATACGAACTCTACTCAGGTTGCTGTTTAATAATATTAATTAGTATTTAGTATTTGTATTGATGACCGGTTTGCAGTGGTTAGAGACCCAACTGCGGGGTCAAGGGTCGCGGGTTCGATTCCGGCCGGGACAAATATTTGTGTGCATGAACATGACTGGGTGTAAATAAAAATATCTATATATGTATATACTATTAAAAAATTTAAAGTATTTATATCAATTTGGAACTAGATGGCGCTGTGTGGGTTATCCGAAGTATTATTATTATTGTGAAAAATTCTCGCAAACGCACGTTTCTCTAAATATCTCATATAACTAGATAATTTAAGATCAATTATAAATCGCCATTGTACTACGTTTGTACCGGAACATCGCCTATTACTGCTCTGTGGGTATTACACTTGTTTGAATATTATAAAGTAAACCAAATCCGCTGCTGTAAAATTTATTTACTCTATGAGTAAATTCAACGAGACGAAATAAATTGTCGATGAGTTACTGGACGAATTTACAAATATATCTTTTATTACCGTACTTTTAAAACACATAGTTTTAAAGAAAATTGACCACCCCCGTTGATCTCCAAAACTACTGAATAGGTATACAATTTTGAAGAAAAAAAAGAAGTACGAAATATAGGTCTTTACTAATATTTTACAGGAAAACCGAAAACCTTAGCGACAGACGAATCCTCGTCTTGAGACAAATTAGAAAGTTAGAAAAAATCTTTGCTCAAGTGCGTCATGTGATACGTTAAATGATTAAAATGCTTGGTTTAAGTAATAATTTTGTTTTTAACCCGTACTTCAATATTAAAGAAAATATACGATAATCGACCACCGTCTTATGTCCGGAATTCGTGTAGGAAAACCTAAACAAAAATCTTAAATTTTTAAATTCCTATGGAAAACGAGATATATTCGTGAATAAAATGCATATGAAATATGGTGCTTGATTTCACTGAGAGCTAATAAGTTCAATTATTGGCAGCCTTATTTGCCTTACATTTAAAAAAACGTAATAAGTAATGTGATGGTTTAATACGGAAGCCTCTTTACGCGAGTCCAACTCACACTTGACCGTTTTTAATAGTGAATCTTAAAATGACTGCTCGAACATGCTGTCGAGTACAGGCGTCGTCGGACAATTTCCCATTTTCTCATGAATCGGTTGATCGATTGGCAGATTGATTAGAGACACTAACTGCAGAGCCAAAGGTTGCGGGTTCGCTTCCCGCCCGGGACAAATATTTGCATGAACATGTCTGTGTTCCGTGCCTGGATGTAAAATATTTACATAATAATGATATATACATCACAACAACGTCTAGGCCCCAAACTAAGCATTACCTTGTATTTTGGGTACTAAGCGAAGACACCACATACATATAACAACCAAGACCCGGTACCAGTATCAATATTCATCATATAAATACTAACCCGATCTAGGATTCGAACCCGGGACCTCCAGCTTCGTAGGCGTATATATTACACGTATAAAGAATATTGAAGTACGCATGTATATCCGTTGTCTAGTCTAGTAACCCACAACACAAGCATAACACTTGCTTACTTTGGGACTAGATGGCGCTGTGTGGGATGTATCTTGTATTACAATTATAATCACGAAGCAATGTCCAATTTCTATCATTATTTCTTTTCTTTTTACGCTCTCGAAACAAAACGAGCAGGATTATTCATATCCAGTTGTTAGATAAGTTCGCTTACTTACGATTTCTATCCTCATCTTGTTGTTTTTGCTTCTAGCATCTAATTCTACATATTAATTCATATACGTATTATTTTTCCATTCCATCAGCCCATTATACCCCACTGCAATGGCTGAGGACTCCCCTAGGGTAATGGGGGCTTGGAGCTTAATCCACCACGTTACTCCAGTGTGGGTTGGTGGATATTATGTTTATATTAAAGAAATTACCGTCTCTGTGGCATATGTAGTAAACATGCCCAAAGTGAATACGCCCAACAACGGTCCACCAACAGCGCCAAATATTGTGAGAGCCGCTTGCAACACGCCGCCCAGATGCTCAGCTAAAAACGCCAGCCCCAAGAAGAGTAGTCCATAAGCGCATGCGACTAATTTGGTTAACCACGGAATCATGGCTTCACGTACTTTGCACCATCTGCGAATGCCAACGATAGCGAATTATTATACATTAGAGAGATGTTATGCCTACGATAGTTTGACGAAACAAAATCCAAAATATAGAAATGACTGTGTTTCTAGGCCCTCAGTATAGATTAATTCATTACAAGAATTTACACATGATTGCAACAGATGGCACTCCTCGCTTAGGGCTTAATTTTTACATAAAAATATCTGGAACATCCCACACAGCACCATTTAGTCCCAAAATAAGCAAGTATTATGCTTGTATTATGGGATACTAGACAACTGATATACATACTTAAACATTCTTTTTTTATAATATATATGTACATTTATACTAAGATACTTTTACACTCAGACACGATACAAATAGACATCTTCACGCACACAAATATTTGTCATGGGCGGGAACACGGGCTAGAAATGTGTCTTTTGGTTCTATTGGAATTGGTGAACCCAGGCCCTTTGTGCGGTACGAGCGGTGTGCCGTAGTGTGCGCCCATAGGCGCCTAATAAAAATATTAAAAAAAAGTTTTATGACACAGAAACTCTAGACTTTTTAACGAATATTTGTGATCTTTTCTACTATCTACATCGCTGTCAGTCTGTTTGAATGTTGCTTAATCATAGACAAACGGTTCTTTAAAGAGAGTTCTAATTAATGGCGGGAGGAGGGGGAGTTATCAGGAATAACGAACTAGAACGTATTTAAAAGTCGCCACGCTTACAGTTTCGAAACAATGTTGGTGCTTACACTCTTTCAGCCAATTTAAACTGCCCAATCGGTGAACGCGAGCGTTTGTCGGCCCGTCTGACGCCAAAAATACTAATAAATTTGCCCAGAAACCTTGACACGTCAAGACGTGTGCCTACTGCCTATTGAAAATATTTACCTACCTCCCCACGTAATCAGTAAGGGTGACGGCGGCGAGAGAGTTGCAAGCTGCTGATATGGTAGACAAGGATGCACTGAATATACCCGCCACGAATAACCCCAGCAAACCCGGTACACCACGCATTGCTTCCACCACGTAATAAGGCATCAATTGGTCAATCTGGAAACCGTTATAAATTATATTATTTTCAAAGGTTCTTCTACAGTTCTTCGATGAGTACCAATAATGGCTGCATTTTCTATTATAAATTAAAAAATAAAAACTACTACCTAATATATCTACTACAGAACGACGTCAAAATTTTACTTAAAATTACATTAGATCATTCAAATATAATCTGAAATACTTTAATAACACCAGTACCAACTTAAAGTCTGGTCGAAAATATTCCTACATTTTTCCCCGAGACACGCCCCTAGATATCGTTGTCAATCTATTTGAATGTTGCATAGCGTCCCTATGACTATTTTTTGCTAATCCTGTTTCAAAAGCCGTGCTGATCTTTACATCTTGAGTACTACTCCAGTTTTATCCTAGTGTTTCATCTCACAATTCGAAACTATCGTAATTTATGTCGAAACTTCATCAGTTTTGTAACCCATAGGAACCTTCGATCAGGACAAACAATAGCTTATCAATCACGTCCTCGTAACAATTTCATATGGCCGTACCACAGACCAGTCAACCTATAGACCACGCTTTAATAAACGTCAGTATGAAAACGAAATCGCCAAAAAGTGGCGGGGTGCGGGGAGAAGTCGGCTAGTTTTCATTGGCTCGTTCACAATTGACAATTTAATTGCTTCCGACGTGCTTCCAACTGACCGCTCACAAGAGACGTAGTTATGTAGTGTCACTACATAGCCTTGGCGAATGCTACTCCCTGTCAAAGCGTGGTCTATAAGGTTGACTTGTCTGTGGGCCATACATACATATAAGCCCATTTTGCCCGATTACAGGGGCTTAGGCTGACCCTAGAATGAGGGTGCTTGAAGCGTAGTCTACACGCAAGAGAGGGCAAACAAACGATAATAAAAATATATCAATAAATAATAGTCTTAACTAATTAAATAAAGTACGACGAAAATTTGCAATTACCGAAGCTATTTCTCCAGCAGCTATTGGGTCACAGTCTTTATATGCCGCGTATATAGCCAGTCCGCTCAAACAAGTTGTTACGCTGAGTACACTAAGCACAGGCCAACTAATCCAAAGGCACCAACGTGATCGGTCCAAAGTACTTACTGTTAGAAGCCTTTGCACCTGTAAATAGAGATGTAGGTAAATGTTTAATATTAGAATGAAAACTTAGGGATTTAACTTAATGAACTTCAGCAAACAGTTTTGGTGGCAGCATTTTGTTTCTCAGGTTTGTATATTCCATAGACATATATATAAATGTCAGTTTAGTTGAGTTTAGGGCTTAGTTTAGGGCCAACGCGGCTCAGTCGCAGAGTACTTTGTTTCGTAGTTGGCTCAGTTGTCCGCGAGCGGTGCGATCGTTCGTTTGTTATTGCTCGTCATAAAAAAATCCAGGTTCCGTAATAAAAGGCGGCAAAAACTCTGATACAAAACTTAAAAACGAACATGGGATATCGTGTCATCAATATGTAATCTTACATTATGTTTGTTGCATGTTTCATTGGTTTAATAATTAAATAAACATATTTCTAAAGCATCGAGTAAACAGACAATTTTATTAACGAAGTCCATAAGATGGCGCTTCTTACAAGGTTATATCGGTTATATAGTATTAGTTCGAACTGTTTATGGCAGATGGCGCAATTTTTGCTTATATGTAAAATGTTCAATGGGGCGTATCCTTTACCTCTCAATATCATTGGTATATTCTAACTTTTCACAATTTTCAATATTTATACCATTCCTTCGTACAAATGTCGTTCTTTGCATAAAAAAAGTAATATATGTGATATAATATTTGGAATCTGCAAATTTTGCACAATTTTAAAATGGCACTGTTCATACTTGCGTTAATTTTTTTCTGATAAAGGCAGTGCCGTCTTTACAAGGTATGAGGCCCTAGGCCCAAGTGTCGACGGGGCCAGCCCCCAATAAATGTAGAATAAATTAAACCTTTCGAATATCAAAACCTTAAGTCTTATAGCGTAACACTATAGTTGTAAGTCGCTTTTATAGAAGCTTAGATCATAATCACTTAATTATGCACATAAACAACTATTTCAAATGACACCAGACACAAATTTTATTTAAAAATAACCCTAAATTATTTGTGAAATGATTTTACATAGAGTAAGATATTTGCTATAGTGTAGATAAAAAAATTCTGCGTAATAAATCTGTAGATTTTATTTGTGTAAAAAATATCTGTTTAGGATTATTTCAAGTTCGGTTTAAAATTATCTTCGTGTAAAGTTTGTCCAGTGTCTTTCAATACTTTCAAATTTACCGCGTGCTCTGCTCTGGTAGCGCGCGCATGCGCGACTGGACTGCTATATGCGGCGCGGCGCGGAAGTTCCGCGCCGCGCAAATTTTTTTAAGCATGATGATCACGAATTGTAGCGGCGAGAGATCATTTTCAGCCTTAAAATTTATAAAAAATGATCATCGAAATGCCATGTTAAATCCTCGATTGAATTATCTTTCGATTATGTTTATAGAATCGGACATTTTAAATAATATAAGTTTTGAAGACATAATTTCTGATTTCGCTCACAAAAAATCAAGAAAAAAATTGTAATGTTACATTTCCATATTACATAATAAATATTATATTATAAATTAAATGACTAACGTAATTAATTACTTTATTTTTATTACTATGGGGGTTTTAAAGCTTACGATTTGTTATTCAAAGTTCTTTCTAAAGGATGATTGTAAATGATTTTTTGCGATTGGGGGGCCCCCAACATGCCTGGGGCCCTAGGCCCGGGCCTATTAGGACTTTGCGTAAAGACGACACTGGATAAAGGCATAGTTGTTGTTGGAAACCTATTTTACATTTAAGCAACAGTGTTTAGAGGAGCAGTATTAAAAATGTCATAATAAAAAAAAAGTTTAATTGTTAGTTTTAATTTATTATAACATTACTTACTTACTTTTCCACTCTCCATAAAATGACTTTTATTTTTGAAACCGCAGGAGTGAAACCCTAACTGCGGAGCCAAGAGTTGTGGGTTCGATTCCCGCCCAGGACAAATTAATATTTGGTATAGGACCATGTCTGTTTTTTCGTGTCTGGATGTAAAATATTAACATATATAAATATTATAAAAAAATAATATTTAAGTAGGCATATATATCAGACGTCGAGTAACCCATAACACAAGCAATGATACTTGCTTACTTTGGGACTAGATGGCGCTGTGTGGGATGTCCCATGTATTATTATTTATTATATGACATAAATATCTCCTAGAGCGAAACAATCACGATAACGTACTGGGCGAGTATTTATTGTTATTTTCCCTTCAAAAAAAAGTCCCATCCAACGTCCACATGCGACGCAACCCATTAATTAACAAGCGTGCTATATATAGATAACAAAAATGCTTTTATCTAAGAACTATTTTGAATCAAAAATTCATTAACCTGTGTGTGATTAACAGCGTACAGCGACAGATATGTGACCATGCCCCCGATTATCAACGACCACCACGTGTGTCTTGCCGTCGGATCGGGGCTGTATCTGAAAATTATAAACGACGTTTAACAAAACAACATTACGGTTATATGTTAACCAATGATTCGTGATCTATATAAAAATGTCCTACTTTAAGAAATCCATCCTTCGTCCTTCTGCTGCTATACTGATAACATTTCCGAGGCCGCCGACTTTCACCGCAGCGTGTACCAAAACGCTGAGAACTGATAAATACATCAATAAAGATTGAAGCACATCTGTAAACAGTACAGCTTTCATCCCTCCAAGGGTTGAATAGAAAGTGCAGACCAAACCCACTACCAAAATCGATACCAACCGATCTAGACCGGTCACTGCTTCTAGGACGATTGCAGGTGCGTACAACACTATCCCATTATACAAGACCATTTGTAAAGTATACGTTAGAGAAGCGAGGGTTCTTAGCCTTGGACCAAACCTTAGTTCCAAATACTCGTATGCACTGGTCCTTTGCAACCCAAAGAATACTGGCAAGTACAATCGCGTAATTATCGGTGTCGCGATCCCATAGGAAATATTTATTAAAACGAACACAGAGCCGAAGTAGTAATTCTCAGACGATACTCCAAGTAGTGTAATAGCCGACATAAATGACGCCATCAGTGATACGGCTACGGGGAATATTGACATGTTTCGATCCGCCATTAAATATTCCTGGAACAAAGATAACATTGAATTGGGGCATGTTGATAAAAATATAAGGGACGATTGTTGAAGTTAACGGGTAATAGTACTTCAAGTAATTCCAGGGTACTTCCTATGAATGTTAAAATCTGTCTGACTGATTTACTTATTCAAGAAGAAGGTTATCGTGTTCACACTTGCGCCTCGACGCCAGCAGAACGTTGTAGTAGCAGCAGTGGTTTTACAAGTAGTGTTATGTATAAGTACTGGGTTTTTATAGAATTTGAACATTAATGCTTAAAGTGGCGTTTCGCTACCTGATTGGCTTGACATGTTTAACGCGTTATTTTTAAGGCAAATCAGAAAAAGTTTGTGTGAAAGTTTACTTGAGTTTAGGCCGCTTAGACGCTGACCTGAAGAGGTCAGCAAAAAATGTTGTTTTTTCCATAAAACACAGTGTGATATGACCGGAACTTTCTATCGTTAAATTGGATTAGCCGATTTGAACTTATGGGGTCATTAGCTTTTTAAAAGTATCAGTTATAGATCAAACAACATCAATAACATTAATTCATTCATACTTCTTGATGATTTGCCCGTTGGACGTTACGCCTTATAATATCAGAACGAATACACTTTTCGTCTCTTGGGATACCATGTTGGGGGCATAGATAAACCTACATCTATAGATCGGTTGTCACCATAGGTATGGGCAAAAGTTAGAAGACCATGTGCAGCTACAGAGTTGCCGCATCGATGTAATAACATACCATTGGTTTGAGGGTGCCATTTAAGAGGCCGACCACCGATGTCGAAGATTAATGTATTTTTGTACTTTGCTGTTTTCAGATTGCGGTGAAAAGAAACGGCGTTCAATGATGTGGAGCTTAACATAAAACAGTTGAATTAATATAAACATTCCATGGATGTGATTAACTTGCGTCTATTCGCAAGTAAGAAGTATATTATGTACAAGAATAAATTTTAAGATATGCGCACATGTGAACGTAGGTAGGTCTATAATTAAAACTGATGAAACGCACCTCATTTGTTTTCTGTCGGCCACCGCTGAATCGGAAGTATACTCCGATAGCTATGGAAGCGATCATTGTCCCTGCTATGATCACCCAATCCCAAGCATCAAAAATATGCTGCACCATTTTCTCTGAAATAAATTATGGAATTTCTCTCAAATTGAAATACTACGTAATTCGCGCCTAGGATTTTCAATTCGCAGACATGAACTAATTGTTCCTGTAACGTAATAATTATGATGACGCGTAGTTTTTTTTCCTCCGTTTCCTCGTATTTATGATGATCTCGATCATCAATTGGTCTACTGTATACTAATAGTGAAACCATCATAATAAAATCTGAATTCACAATATTAACCTTTTAAGTAGTCAGCAATCATTATCAATCAATTGTCTCTGTTAATTAAATGGGTCGTGACCTTCAATCTCACCAAATATGGTCAATGAGTAGCGAATAGGTTAAATATTACTTTTGTCAGTGTGTAATAATGTAACTAACATGTCTTTTTACGATGGCCGTCGAAGATCATTGTTTACCCATAAGTTTAATTAAAACTGAATAAATTACATTTCTGTTTTTTTTGGAATGGGATTTCTGTAAGTCTTCAGCATAGAAGAATGGTTGCCTTCGTTAAAAACTTAAATGTCTTGACATGTGACCAAAAAAAAAACTATTGGAGCCGCAAAATTTTCCCGTATATACAGAATTTTCATAAAGTTATCGGAGTCATTGCCGTACGCGTTATCCAATAACTCGTTAACTAATAACGACGATAAACGAGTATCACTGAGTTTTCATGCAATCGTATTGACTGCTAGACCCAACTGAAGCGTTCGTTGTACGTTACACGATTAAAAGCGTGTAAGTATAAGATTCACAAAAACGTGTAAGTATAAGATTAATAAAGTCAATACTTTGAAAAACAATTTTCCTCGTCAAAGAAATATTATACTGATTGATGTAAACTTTTTAGCTTCATTCACATAGTCTACTTTCTTGTTTAAAGATTTTTGTCATTGGAAATGACGTTCATTTCGTTGGAGTATAAGGGGTCATTTGGGAGTTTTGTGAGATAGGCAGATTGCACAAAGAGTTCTCGAGATATCGGGATGAACGTGTCAAAAGACGCAGCTCGACGAGTTCTACAAGATGGCAAAAGACAATTTGGAAAAAGTTCAAAAACAAAAAAAATATCGGCAAAGAACGAAAAAAATCGCAATTTTTTTCGCCGATCTTCATTTTGGGAACCCGATATCTCGAGAACTAGGTCCGAATAAGAAAAAAATAAAAAAAAAGGCTCGGGGTAATTAGACGGGGGATCGATTAAGACTAAAATTGTTAGAATCGGACAACCGGAAGTAGTGGTTAAGTGTGCCCTTAGTTGGAAGTCGGATATGCGTCGGTGTTACATTTCGTACTAATTCGGTTTGTTCGATCGAAATGTCGTATACAATGTTATATTTCGAATTTTTAAGCTTATTCAGATACAGTTGTGTTATTTTTTTGCGAAAAAAATTTATTTCGAAAAATATTATCCGAAATATGTGTGTTTACTTTATTCCGTTAGGTTCATTTCCAATGTCGTAAGAAGTTCGTGCGAAAGCAGGAGATCCGTTGTTTTTTTTCTTAAATAAGTTTGTAAGCTGTAGGCATGACGCTGTAGATTACTTTATACAAAATAATCAACAATTTACTTAAACTCTTTGGATTTTCCTCGGCCTTAATAGTTGCCTTGATCATAACTTCTGTTTTAGTGAATGTTGTTTGCAAATTCATGAAATTCTAAATACAATTGTGCCTGTTCGACACATAATGTGGTCACACTACACGTAACGTACAATCAGTGAACTAGTACAACCGTGCCAATAGTGCTAATTCATCGAGCTCAGACCCACTCAGACATAAATGATAGTAATTGTTGATAAGGCAATAATAAAATAAATAATCCAATAATTGACGAGAGATTACATTGACAAATATCAATTAAAACGATTCAGTTTATCAACTTAATTACATACTTATTCCTGTGATTTTTCTTAATTAACCAGTAAAAAACACACAAATATAATTCAACTTTTGACTGGCTACTTGTAATTACGATTCTTATCAGATTTGAATTCTAGAAAGTATACTCCGTTTATTTAGTTAGATATTCATGCTCGCGAGGAAGTAGCATTACATGCATAGATTACATACTTCTTAATGAGAATAGAACCCGCACATAGCGCAGTA
Organism: Luffia ferchaultella; assembly: GCA_949709985.1. Lineage (NCBI taxonomy): Eukaryota > Metazoa > Arthropoda > Insecta > Lepidoptera > Psychidae > Luffia > Luffia ferchaultella. The sequence continues at coordinate 9,363,806 of OX453249.1, read as the reverse complement.
TAATTAATATCCGCGCAATAATTAATTAAAAGCGAAAATCCGTCTCAACGCTTAAAAATTAAGAACGCGATATTCTCGTGGGATCAAAGTAAACTATAAACATGGTGTTTTTCAGAATCTTGAAAGGTAAAAAAAAAATATTAATTCTCTTTTGAACTAGGTACATTTTTTAATCTCAAACAATGGAGATAAAAAATGTATCTTTAAAACAGAAAATGCGAGCATATAATAATATATTGAATACATAGCAGATTCACCAAGTTTGAGCGTCTCATATTTTAAAACACTCAGAAATTTAAATATATCATATACGTCAGTATCATTGTTTGCTTCAAACATTCTGCTAAATTACACATGAAAGGTAATTTTAGAATCGTTATCAAATAATAAAAATAATACGTGGGTCATCTTACACACGGGCACCTAGTCCCAAATTAGGTAGGCAAAGCCTGTGCTATGGGTACTAGACAGCTAATATACAACATGCATACATGCAGATAGTTGACAGTTAATTATGTTCAATCATGGATGTACTTTTGGACATACATACATTTACATAAATCATTAAAAAATATATATATATTTTAATGAATTATGCGTTACGTAATATCAATTGTAAAACAGATATTTTACACCCAGACACAGAACAAATAGACTTCATGCATACAAATATTTGTCCTTGGCGGGAATCGAACCCGCGAACTTTGGTTCTGCAGGCGGCGCCTCCGACCACTCGACCAACAAGCCAATCAATTATCTGGGGGCACGGCCGTGCCCCCACCAAGTCGAGCTAAAAAGCGTCACGGCCGTACCATCCTTTTCTCGAAGCAATTCAGACCATTTTCGACCCCCTGTAACTTCGTTGTGGATAAAACTAGAAGACTGAAATTTTCAGTAACCATGCATAACCAGTATATAAATATATTGAGACTTGGCCATCGCCTGAAAACACGTGTAAATTCAATCGCCTGAAAACACATGTAAATTCAATTATTTAGTGCGATGGCCAAGTCTCAATATATTTATATAAAACATTACATACTTACAAGTAGAGACTTACAAGTAGAGACTGAATAAATTAATAACCGACTTGGTATTACTTGGATCTCACAACTTTTTACCGCAGAACAACTGAGTTGCGAGACTTGGTTTTTTTGACAAGTATTGTTTTTGATGGGATCTGTTTTTCCAGTACGATTTTCATATGTGCGTCACACTCAATTCTTCTTCACAGTGCTATGTCCAAAAGTACATCCATGATTGAACATAATTAACTGTCTATTGATACCTTGATTATGCAAAAGTTAAGATAACTTTGAATTGATTAGAAATGTGACATGACTAAGCAACTAATTTAAAATTACGTTCCTATACGGAAGTTCTTTTATAATTTTTAAGCAACCAAATATTTCGAACAATACATGAATTGTGACTGAATGCGCTGTGTTATGCAGTTTTGGCAGTCGAGCAATGTAATAAAAAAGGCTTTGTATATTACACAGTTGCTAAATTTTTTTACACACGTATCTACGAATATCGCCTTGTCGTAGTATTTTTATATGTACGTTATCTAAATCTTTGTCAATACAGTACATTTATTGCATAGCTGACAGCTTAGTGCCTTAGTACGACTATTTGTTTTGTTTATAACTGTTCACGGCCTCGCATATTCCATTGTTTTAGAAAAAAGATAATCACATTCAGTAGACAATTGTATTTTTTGTTTTCTTTAAAAATAAAAACTTCAGTTTAGTTAACATAACATAGTTTAATTGACTTTGAATGGAAGTAGATTCATGGTTCTAAAACAAATCAATACAGTAAAGACTGTAAGCTGAATTTGGAGACGTCACTATGGATGAATTTCATTTTGTTTGTTGTGTTTCTAAAGTAACAAAAACTAAAAAAATCATTTATGCCCATATCAACAACATCTTTTTATTTTCACACATACAATGTCTTAGTTTAAGTCACCTATAATAATATACATATAATATATATACATATATATAAAATAATATATTGGTATTATTTAAAAGACTAGTTTAACGCCCGCGAGTTAGTTTTTTTTAAGAGACGTATCTGAGGCTAGAACGTACAAATGAATGCAGTGTTTTGAAAACACTGCATTCAAATTCAAAACAACAACATTAAGAACAAAAATTAAAACGATTATATTTTTCAACAAGTAATGCTCCCGGACGAGTGACTTTTCGATAACAACGAATAATAAAATATGTGTATCTCACAAATAAATTGTAGTGTACAGCTGAGAACAAGAACAAGTAAAACAATAAATAATAAACGCATTACTTACAAACAAAAAACAACTCTTCATAGTGAAAAATCACAATATTGTTTTCTTACAATTAATTGGTTATAATTCTTTACCCTTACAATATTTTGAAAACCCCCGTACCAACAAACTAATATTTAAAAAGTTTGAAATACTACACGTTAATTACTTTTCAAATGAATTTTGTTTCTCATAAACGTTTATTTCAAGCTTTTTAAAACTATAAACATTTTCACTTTCAAGATGTCAAGTCTTTTTTTTATTTAAAAAAATTATGTATAACAAATTTACTTTTTTTTATAATTTACCTAAGTATCATGGAGCTTCAACCAGTCTTGAAACAAAAAAAACCGCACAAAAATCGGTTAATCCATTTGGGAGCTACGATGCCGCAGACAGACACACAGACAGGCAGACAGACAGAAATGTAGCTGAGACCTATCCCGAATAATATAATAGCTTGTGTAAGTGGAAGGAGCATTTGAGTGGTCTCTGCAGTAGAGTGAATAAATTTGTTTATGCCCTAAGACGAGTAAGTCAAGGTGTTTCAAAACAAGCGGCTATTGCTGCTTACTATGGGTATATAAATTCTATATTGCGTTACGGAATTTTAATTTGGGGTAATTCTACGGATATAGATAAAGCATTCATCATGCAGAAACGCTGCATTCGAGCAATATTTGGTCTCTCACGTGTGCAGTCATGTATGCCATATTTCCGAAAAAATAAAATTTTAACTTTGCCGTGTCTATACATTATGGATGTCTGCATGTTTGTGTACAAGAATGAGGTGTTGTTTGAAAGGACCAGTGATATTTGGAAGCGTAATATTCGACCTCAATATAGATATCAGCTGCATAGGCCACGCATGCAACTAACAGTTGTTTCAAACAATAGTTTCGGTATGTGTATAAAAATATTTAATGCACTTCCAGACATATTTAAGGATTATGATATTAAAAGGTTCAAAATAGCTGTAACAAAACTTTGGCCATTGAAAAATGTTTTTATAGTATTAAGGAATTTTTTAACAATAGATGACACTTTTTTAAGGTTTGTGACTAGTATTTGTTTATCTTGTGACATTCCCTCTTGGGAAGTAATGTAATATTTTTGTATATGCCTGGAAAGGTAGGGTCACAGGGGATCTACTATTTAATTTTATACCTGTAATCCATACAATAAACGATTTCATTTCATTTCATTTCATAAACCATCTTTCATTTAAACAAAATCGCATTCAAATCACTGAAGTAATTATATTATACTGCAGTAATTTAAAACGGCTAAGTAATCCATTTGGGAGCTACGAAGCCACAGACAGCCAGACAGACCCACAGACTGACACACTCAGCCAGATCCACATACGAACTTAGAATACCTACTCTCTTTGTTTTCGACGTCGTCGTCGTCGTCGGGGGTTGAAAAAATGCTTTATTGCCTAGTTACACTTCGTGCATCGTATCTACTTTAATTAAAAAGTTAAAAACAAGCATTGACCTCGATTGTTCTTTTTTAGCGCGGGTAACAGTACTATTTGAATACCTGATTTGTTTTAGTATATAATATGTTTATAAAAATGTTAATGTATGTTAATATTCTACGTTTCTAGTGTATGACGAAAGGTGGACATAGTTTTGCCCATAAAAGTTAGATAAAACCTTTCAAATCCAAGCGGCTATTGAGGCTAGTGAGTGTTAAAAAATTTACCACGTTTAGCTTATTACGTTACAAAGAATATATTGAAAATTTGATGGAAAAGTCTGTACATCGAAAAGTTGATTAAAGCATTAGTTATCTATATGCAGAGTAAATAGGTAAATATGTAGTGGCTTTTTCTAAAACTTATTATGAATGAGATAGGTAATTAAAAATAAGTTTAGTTTTTAATTTAGACTACTTTAGCTTTCGTTTTTAGAAACGTAAAATTTATTTAAAGAAGAGAATTCAATATCGCCCCATAGTCGATATAACTGTATAAAATCTAAAAAAAAAAATTATAATAATATAATCTTAAATTTCTGTTTCGCTGTAGTCAGCAGCGATCATTTAATATAAATAAATAAATATAAATAAATAAATATTATTAAAAAAAACAAAGGGACTTCCATTTTCCGAGTTTTATGGACTGCATATTCCGTTTTGATATTAATAGCATATGATACAGTTAAGAAACTTCTATGCGTTTTCGAAATAAAATAATCATAATAAACAACAGTATAACATATATGAAATAATAATTATTGTAGGTGTGATGCTACATGAAACTCCATAGTGATGCAATCACGTTTGATTCCGACTTGGTCATAATAAATCATTAAAAATCAACGGATCTATTGCTTTCGCACGAACTTCTTACGACATTGGAAATGAACCTAACGGAATAAAGTAAACACACATATTTTGGATATTTTTCGAAATAAATTTTTTTCGCAAAAAAATAAATAACACAACTGTATCTAAATAAGCTTAAAACTTCAACTAAACTACTAAAATAAGCTTAAAATATAACATTCTGTACGACATTTCGATCGAACGAACCGAATTAGTACGAAATGTAACACCGACGCATATCCGACTTCCAACTAAGGGCGCCCTTAACCACTACTGCCGGTTGTCCGATTCTAACAATTTTAGTTTCGATCGATCTCCCGTCTAATTACCCCGAGCCGTTTTTTATTTTTTTCTTATTCGGACCTAGTTCTCGAGATATCGGGCTCCCGAAATGAAAATCGATAAAAAAATTGCGATTTTTTTAGTTTTTTGCCCATATTTTTTTTGTTTTTGACCTTTTTCCAAATTGTTTTATGCCATCTTGTAGAGCTCGCCGAGCTGCGTCTTTTAACACCAAGTTCATCCCGATATCTTGAAAACTCTTAGTGCAATCTGCCTGTCTCACAAGTCCCAAATGACCTATGCAACAACGAAATGAAAGTCATTTCCAATAACAAAAAGTTTGTCAGAAAGTATATTTCAGTTTTTGAAAGGGAACGTGTGTGCAGCGAGAGGTGTGTCGCGTCATTGTCAATAAAGCGGAACTTTGGGCAGTCGAGAGGTACGGGCATGCATTCAAATTGAATTGTAATTATTATGTTTTCTGTAGGATTGGGCTTTCTATATCCAACTTGATTATGCCAAATTTTATTTTGACGTCAAGAGTTTTTGACATGTTTTGACTTGAGACGAAATACGTAAGGCAATGAAGTCTCTCCTTTAATAGTTTCTATTATGTAACATATTATTGTCATGTAAGTAAACACTTACGTCCATGGTAAACACGGAAAAACTTCGATATCGGCAAGAATAAACAAGTGCCATACGCTTTTGTTGCTGATAAATTCGGCAACGTATTTAATTAAACCTGTGAGTAAAACCTAAAAAATAATTAAAAAATATTTAGAAAACAATTATTGCCATTTTCGGTTCTCGGTATAGAGCTTATCACGGAAATACATAAGTAAAATTTTAAATTCAGGCACGTTTTCATTAATGCATTTCAAGTTATTATTTATATTTTGTATCAGTTTTATAATCTTCGTTCCATACAAGATAAATATTTGAGCTTATTATTGTATTGGTAGTAAGTAGAAATATTAAGCTGTTTAAAGTTTAGCAAAATTATTTTGAAATAATGTTTATTGTTTTTTTTTCGTAGGTATCTTAAATAAATTCAATTTGTTGTTCATGTTAAAAATAACAAAACATCATTTCTAAATATAAGTACCTAAGTATACGTCAATGCCTTAGGCACGCCTAGGCACGATATTTAGTAAACCATTTTTAGATTATTTTTGTGCACCTTTGGTATAGAATAGGTACACTATTTATGAAGTCGTACGCCTGCCACTTTCATTTTAATAATACTTACTGGTGTTCAGAGTCCACAAAGATAAATCACTAAGAGTGAATCTACTGATTTGTTTATCGTAGCATTGCTATAACTTGTTATAGATGTCATCAGATTGTGTCATCTCAGAGCGGACTATTTACTATTAAGATTGAATTGTTTTGAGTTTTACAAGAATACAATGATGTATTTACAAGTTTTTGTATATGTCTTTCCTTAATTTGCGAACCAGTGAAGATAAGCCTCGTCTATGTAAAATATTTTCCCGTTTTTTGTTGGCGTCGAAATGCATTATAATAAAATTAACCATTACAAAGCATTTGTAAAAATTATAATCTAACAATAAATAGTTAGGTACCTAATTGTAAATGCGGGTCAAGAATACTGTTATTTTCCATTGCTATCAAGGTGCTTAGTCGCTACGCAAAATAAAGTTTCACTTGTTGCCTTAGTACTAATTAATTGGACTTTCTTTTTTGTAATTTTTTTAATAATTAATTAGTTATAGGTATAATTGAATCAGATATTTTCTATAAGTTCTCCGTGTGAGAAGTATCTACCTAGGTATGTGTACTCGCCTGACTAAACACTAACCTTGTTTTATATGTTCTGAATTTTTGCTTGTGTATTTTCTATATTTTTGAAATGGATAATTTTATACCTGCAGTTCACAAAATCATAAAAACGATATACATGAATTCGTTATATTTATCCACCCCATTGATACTCAATTCAAGCTAATGATATTGTATTTAACTGACACACGTCCAGACAGAGTCCGAACGTAACGCACTCGATTGCTTAAGTGACTCCTCGTCAGACAGACACTGCAAAGTAAACTAGTTTTTACCGCTTTTAATAAGGGGAATGTATTGATTGCTGAAAGCAAACAATAGCCGGTCCCTACACCAACCAACCAACGACGCGACGATTGTTTTATTACGCGAATGTTCAAGGAAAATCAAAGTGTAAATTTTTTACCCAACCAAAAGGCAACGAGAAAACCACGCAAACCAACTAAATAGGTACTTTATAAAGTTTTGTAGTAAAAAATATTAAATATAAATTATAAATTTTTGCGTACTTCGAAAAAGACAACATAAGATAATAATAAAATTATTTTTGTGCTATGAAAGTATTGTTTTATTGCGTTTTATTTTTTTCACAAATCATGACAAAAAATAAAAACGTCCTGATTGTTAAATTAAAAAAATACAAATATAAACATAATAAGTATACTCACTGTTTTGTCCTTCACTATTTTAGTGTTCTTTTATTTAATACTTTTCAAATTTTAGAATTCCTCACTTCATTATTTTTTTTTTATTTGCATGAACTCGTGTGTTTTCTCGTTAGTTACACTACAACAGTGTAGTTGGTTAACTTAACCTTGAATGAAAGAGCTATATTCGTTCTGCAGTCAAATTTTCATTGAATAATAAAAGAAAATGCTAAGTGATTAATCACACAACTGAGTTAAGAACATTCGCAACTTAACGAAGTTTATCGTTATGTGACTGCTCGTAAATGCAGTTTGGATCATTTTTTTGCCCTATATTGCTTTTTGCGTTGCTGTTGCTAGGTTATGTATGTCGTATGTTACTACTCTACTGATACTGACTGACTGTGTTAGTTGCACAGAAACGCGCTGTCAGCGCTAGATACATTTGGGTCACCACTAGACAGGTTTTTAGTTATGAGCATGCATGTTTCAATATTTTTAACCTTTTAGTAGTTATTCGTTTCACATTTTAGTTAATAGAATAAACAAAGAATTTACTAAATATTAGTGTTCTTATTGAAGTAAATATATCAGATTGACGCCATTGATGTTATAATTTCAAATCAATTCTCACAATTTAATGAGTTTATTATTTTTGGGCTAGTTAAATATTACGTGATGCATGCATACGTAAAAAATAGATGTAATAAATATATCGGATATTAAAAGCCGATTACTTTTAAAATGCTAAAGCAATATGTTCACGTAAATCGGAATGTTGCCGTTTCAGCGCTTTTGCGCTAAAATATAAAGGTTGCGCGCGCATTGTATAAATGATCCTAAGGTTATTTTTCATCAATTTTAATAACTAAAATCAAACTACACATTTTGTGAACTGTTTAATTTTCTACTTTGTAGAAAAATGGTACCTATTGATATCGAAAAAATATATAATGAAACTGGTGTCATCTAGCGAAAAGCATTGGAGACATTTCTTACGCTGTATTTTTTGCTTTGCACAGATACGTTTATGTTGCACACATTTGTTACTAGATGGCACTGAATACGACATTTTTTAATTTCCTTGACTCAATGGACTCATTTATTTTTATTTCCGCCTTTAGGATAAGTGGGCATAGTGATGTAGGCAAGTAAACCAAATCGGAGAGCCTGGTATCAAACAAACTGAACAAAATGTTTATGAAAAGTTATTTATTAAAATATGGAATATATCTGTATTATAAGATTGAACTTTGAAACCTTTGACTATTTGTTACTGAGTCGGACTCGCGTTGAAAAGGTTCAGAGTTAAAATCATCAAATTACCTACTATAAAATAATTTAAAAAAAATAAAATAAAAACCGACTTCAAAAACATAAACTAAAAAGTTAAAAATAAAATTTTCACTTTAAAGAAAGGAGCATTAACAGGCGGCATACCTATAGTTAATGAAGTCGGTGCCTACTCACTCAGACACTTTAAATTGTGTTTGTTCTATATTCGTTATAGTTATAAATATATCATTGTTGTAATTGTTATTACCTGGTAAGTACCCATTTAAAGTGTCTGAGTTGGCACCGACTTCATTAACTATATGCCGCCTGTTAATGCTCCTTTCTTTAAAGTGAAAATTTTATTTTTAACTTTTTAGTTTATGTTTTTGAAGTCGGTTTTTATTTTTTTTTTGAAAATTATTTTATTTTTCAATTTTTAGTTGAACGCATCTGTAACTTATTTGTATTTAGTATAAATGGGGCTACTAAACGCGCTACTCTAATGAGACAGAACCGCGATTACGCAACGTAAATTCAGTGTCAAATTGACGCATCAGAATGCCTAGTAGGCAGTGGTATTCCTATGTAAAACTTCAATCTTAATTATTATTTTTGTGCGAACTGAACATTTTGGCATATTCAACCGTATGAAGGAAGCCCAACAAAAAGTAACTGCTGTAAATCGTTGAGGAATTCCCTCGACTGTTTATGGTCTTCATCATCAGACCTGTAATGGCACTTATAATCCATATGAGTGCAAGGTTCTCATCAATAGAAATAAATAAAGTTAAAACCCAGGTAATTGCTGTAAATCGTTAAGGAGTTCCCTCGACTGTGTATGGTCTCCATCATCAGATCTGTAATGGTACTTATAACCCATATGGGTGCAAAGTTCTCTTCAATAGAAATGAATTAAGTCCAAACACCAGGTAATTGCTGTAAATCGTTAAGGAGTTCCCTCGCTTGTGTATGGTCTCCATCATCAGATCTTTAATGGTACTTATAACCCATACGGGTGCAAAGTTCTCATCAATAGAAATTAATTAAGTCCAAACACCAGGTAATTGCTGTAAATCGTTAAGGAGTTCCTTCGACTGTGTATGGTAACCATCATCAGACCTGTAATGGTACTTATAACTTATATGGGTTCAAAGTTCTAATTAATAGAAATGAATTAAGTCCAAACGCCAGGTAATTGCTGTAAATCGTTGAGGAGTTCCCTCGATTGTGTATGGTCTCCATCATCAGACCTGTAATGGCACTTATAATCCATATGGGTGCAAAGATCTCATCAATAGAAATGAATCAAGTCCAAACACCAGGTAATTGCTATAAATCGTTAAGGAGTTCCTTCGACTGTGTATGGTCTCCATCATCAGACCTGTAATGGTACTTATAACCCATATGGGTGCAAAGTTCTCATTAATAGAAATGAATTAAGTCCAAACACCAGGTAATTGCTGTAAATCGTTGAGGAATTCCCTCGATTGTGTATGGTCTCCTTCATCAGACCTGTAATGGCACTTATAATCCATATGGGTGCAAAGATCTCATCAATAGAAATGAATCAAGTCCAAACACCAGGTAATTGCTGTAAGTCGTTGAGGAGTTCCATCGACTGTCTTTCAGCTCCATCATCAGATCGACTCCCGACCTTCATTAAATAGTACTAGTAGTAGTATTTTATCAAAATACTTAAAATACGATACTTTAAAATACGATTTTCGAAGGTTGCCCTCGATTTCTTTGGGATGCCATCATCAGATCCTGGTTTCCTTATCATGGTACCATTTCGGAGATATCTCCCTTTCACAAAAAAAATATCATCCAATTCGGTTCATAAACAACGAAGTTATCCCTGAACACACATAAAAAAAATAAAAAAAAATAAATAAAAAAAAAACATATATACGGTCGAATTGAGAAACCTCCTTCTTTTTTGAAGTCGCTTAAAAATAATAAATTTAAATTTAGATTTAAAAAAAAACTATATGTTTTTTTAAAATCTAAATTTAAATTTGACTACAAGTTCAACCCCTTCGTAAAAGTAAGCTACCATAGAAACCACTAGACGAATTGAACTTAGTAGTTCTCAGTGAAATTAAGCTACCTATTTAATACGCATTTTCTCGTCACTGGCTCGTCACAAATATTTTACGTTTCCCGGAAATTTGTTGGAATTTTCGTTTAAGTTTTCCTGCAAACTATAAGTGAGGCTCTATATATATATATATATATATATTCTCTGTAATTTCGGGGATAAGAGAAGCAATGGTCGAATTTCGTATAATTTCTTTAAATATCTGTTAAACTGTGCATTTTAAAATTATAAAAAAAAAAACACATTTGTAATAGTCATAACGATTTTCATTTGATTGTGACATACGAAGTACTTGAAACAGTTTTTTTTTTTTAATTTTTCTAATTTGCTTCCTAAAATGATAAATTCGTTTGATGCTTAGGTTTTCCTGTGCAATATGAGGAAACTTCTATATTCCATATTTTTTTCAAAATTTTTGGCTTGCAGTTTCGTAGATTTATATTTGTGTCTACCAAAACAAAAGCTTTCATTTAATATGTAACATCATGCACCTAAAAAAAGTTTTTTATAAAAAACTTTATTTGCCTCCTAAAATTAACTCCATAAAATGAAAATTTGTTCATCGCTTAAGTTTACCTCTGAAATCATGGATGTTCATAGAGATACCGCGTTGTGATAACAAAAATTAAAAAAAATATATATACACACAGTCCAAATACACACTAGTTGATGTCACGAAATGTTCGCTGTGATAAAGAGTTCTGGGTTTTCATGTAAAATTCGTACTGGAAAAGAAAACTCTGAAATTACATTTCATGTGCAATTTAACAATATTTTTGTTTAAAACAATGATAATAACATATTGTCTCTCTAATCATTAAGTTTGACATTTTGCTCAAAATTTGGTCGTTTCTAAGTATAAAACGTTCTATCTCAGTTATTATGCTACTTATCTAAGTCTAATATATAAGTGAAGGCTTATATAACTTATTTTATTATCTTTTGAACCATTCATTTTAAAATTACGAATAATATATACTTTTATGAGCGCTTTCTTTTAATACGTCACACGAAGCAGTTGAGATTATTTTTTTTTATACTACTTTCTCCCCTCCCCCTCGGGGGCCCCCAAGAATGACTTAAAATACGTCCGTGATCTGGTCACCAAACTCTGTACGTGTACCGAAATTCCTTTTCTTTCCTAATAGATTCCGGGAAAATAAGCGGTGACAGACGGACAGACATACAGACACCAGAGTAACCCCGTAATGGTTCCTTTTTTCATCTAGCTATACGGAACCTTGAGAAAGGGGCCAACATTTATATACCTAAACATACCAAACAGAGTCTTTGTCCGTGAATTTGTCTACGTTTATTTTTAGTCAATGTTTTTAATGCAGTGTTTTTTTATTATTCTTTTTAAGGTAATAGTGCTTTACAGCAGTATCTAAAAAAAAATAGGAGACGTTTAGTTCCTTTTGTATTTTACTATAAAATTAATAAAAATTAAACCTCTCGACTTTTCACAAAATTGTTTTATCCTATAACTATAGGACGGTACTGAACTATGTGTACCTTATTTGATCATTTATAAAGTGTTGTAGCTTCAATACGTATTTTTTTTCCTCACTTTGTTTTACTTATTGACAAGACAGGATGACGCACATTTTATGCACGTAAGTGCCATATTTTCCGCACATAATATTTTCTGTATGAAGCACGCCGCGCATTTGAAAGAGTTAGCGCGTTGCGTGTCATTCAAAATGTACACTCATTTTTCAAGAAACATCATATTATAGTTATTTTGAAAAATAACCCTAGCCGTCATTCCTCGTAATGTTTTCAATAAGCACTGATGAACAGTAAACACGGCTAATGAATATGTCCTTTATTAAATGTGAATATTGCACACAAGTAGCATTAATTGATATCGAATAAATTTCTTGCGTTTTGATTAGTACCCACTCAAAACAACTATCTACTTAGTAACTACTACTAAAAATAGTACCTACTATTGAATTCATTAAATTATTTTGCTCAAAGTCTCGCTTTCGGAAGTAGATATTACAAGTTGCAAAATGGGTGTAATAAAATATGCGCCGCAGATCAATTATACGCCACTTGATAAAATAATAAGGGTTAATTGTAATAATTTTTGTTGCTCTTTTGTTTATTCTTTCATAAATTCATTCAATATTCATTTCCAATAATAATGTTGGATTTCACGATTTCCCTTTGATTTTAAACCCTATATTTGTTAAAAAGATGTTTGATCCCTAAAATTGACCCTATCGATTGATGCCATAAAATAGCAGCAAGGTCTTTATTGTGGCGGTTCGTTTCCCGGCTCAGACAAGTAATTTTTCAAAATTCCATGAATGCCTTTAAGGGGATAGTCTTTCAATCTGCGGATTCGAAATGGCATCGCTATCTCCATTTCAATTTCTCGTCCCCGACCTATTCTTGAGTAAAAGAGAAGACAAGAACAAAGTCCCAAAAATATTTTTGAAATACCCATCGAAACAGCTTGCTGGCTGTAACTAATTCCACCCCTGAAATGTGAATGAATTGAAACCAACATTTGCAGGGTCATTAGGAAAGGATTTCTAGGACGGTACGTTTGTTTTTTTTTTAATTCGCATTAATATGCAATTTATTACTCATTTTTTTTAAACAAAGAATAAACGGAGATCATATGTTTCAGGAATTTACTCTAAAACAACTGAACAAGATATCAAAAAAAAAAAAACATATCGCCTTGTGACAGTTTTTCTCCTATTACATATATATTTCCTGTGAATATTAATACAGAAATGCAGCGACGATTAGACACGGGCCGAACCTTCCTTTTTGTATGAAAAGCCTACCCCGTTAACTAAAATTTAAATACTTCTTTAAATTAAGCAGTTCAATGGAGCTGTTTTCTAACTTCTCTGACGTTTTCCATAACTGCTCGACTCTCACTTTATGTATGTTGAAAACGGGTTAAAAGTGAATAACCTGAATATCTTCAGTGACATGTATGAGGCTTTAAGTGCCGGAGAAGGTACGCCTAATTAATTTTTTTTCTTGTAATAAGACACTCGTAATATATGCAATCTTAGTTTGAGACCAGGCGTTTAATGTGTAATATATATTATTTTTTGTTCCGATAGGCATGCCGATAGGTACCGAATCTGATAACGCTGATTTACATACAAAATTCATTTGACCAGAAGGAACAATTTCAACGTTGTTACATTAATCTTCTCATTTTTATAAGTAAAGTACATCGTAAAATAGTCGTTGAATTATTAAAAATATGTTTTTTTTTAACAGGAAACGGTTCAGCTATAGTTTTTAAAAGTTTATAATTTTCGAAATAGATATACGTATGCGCAAGGGAGTTTTGTTACAAACCAGAATTAGAACAGTTTGGTGTTAGAGAAAACATATGTTATAAATTTAACTACAGGTTTATGATACACTTAACTAACTAAGATAGTAAAATAAACTATAAGGGCCAAATAAATGTTGTATGGAAATCAACGGTGTCGTTTCACCTTGATTCTATATCCAAAAACACTTTTAATGCCAATAATAACATCAAATTATGTATTTGTTTTTTTTTTATGTGTTTTATTTCTTAAATCACACAAAGAGGAGTTGTTTCTAATGTGTTATTTAAAAAAGCATAATATAAAATAATCGGGAATAGGAACACATGCTCTCAGACTAAAAAGAGGAAATGAAAAATCTTAATCACTAAAAGCTCTAAAAACAAACAGAGGGGTAGGTAACACTTGCCCTGAATACCGCCTAGTTCTCGCTTTCTCGTCTTCATACAGTATACAGCTGAAATGACGTCATTTCGTACACACGTAGTTGCGCAAACAATGCTCTTTTCAGACGACAACTGTAGAAGCTTCTAAATTCGTATGAAAAATACACGTAGACAAAAATATCACCTAACCATTCGGTCATAATTCACGCACACAGAGACTACAATATCTGTAGAAGTCTGTTTGGTCACGGTCACACAGATAAGTATATAAACAGAGAACTATGAAATACTGGCGTAGAGAAGCGAAGTATGGCCGCTATAACATGAAATAATAAAAATGAACTGAAGTGGAAAAGGAAAGGAGGTAACAAGAAACGTGTTTTTTTATGTAGTAGGTACGGTGGTACTGAACTCTTCGTGTGCAAGTCCGACTCGCACTTAGCCGGTTTTTTTTATTATGGTCATCGACTTCTTGGTAACGGCTGCGCTTGGTAATTCCCCAAGACAGTCACATAATAATATTGTTACGTGTTAGGGTTCGAAGAATTCGGAGAGAAAGACCTGCTGACTCTTTTGAAGAATTTATTCACTAACACTAGGTCCAACACAAAGCACTAGGTCCAAACACTAAGCACTCACGATGTCCTAGGTCGTAGCCAAGTCGTAGGTTTCACTTGTATCACTAGTTTCGCTTCGAAGTCGCGTCGAAAGTAGCCCAAAAACTGAACTGAGATAGCTCACGCTCCTGCGGCTATTTATATGAGTCGTAAGAACCTTCTCGAGCGTTCTAGAAATCACTCCACTCACACGAACGTAATCGACCAGACTGGATAATTCTAGAAAGCCCCGCGATTCTTTCCTCTAACGCCATCTAGTATTGAGTAGGGGTTTCATGTTGTCCTTGTTGTAAAACCCTTCTACAAAGTGGTTTTACTGGTTGACGCTAGATGGCGGTCATTACTTTATCCGTTCGTAACAATATATTCTTCTACAACGTGACAAACATACCTTTTTTTGAGAAACCGGCGAAAAACCAGGCATTTTTATAACCAGCACTGTAAACTGGATAGAATCATGTGAAAAATTTTGGCCAAATGATTACCTATTGGAACTGATTCGATAGTACGTGCCAGACTAAGAACAGATTTGGTTATCTAATGGGAAATTCAAGTCCCATATGAAGCGAACCTGTCTCAAATTTATAAGGCAATAGCGCATAGCGCCATGGTTCGAATCCGGGCGTGTACCAATGAGTTTTTCTGACTTAAGTACATTAACTATCACTGACTCCGTGCCTCGGAGAGCACGTTAAGCAATTGGTCCCGGACGCTGTGAATAGATGGCGGTCGATACCTTCCCCAACCCGCATTGGAGTAGCGTGGTGGATTTAAGCTCCAAACCCCCCCCCCCTAACCCTGGGGGAGGTCTAAGCCCCTGCAGTGGGGTAAAATGGGCTGATGAGGATGATGATGATGATGATGAAGTGAGGAGCAAAATTTTTTTATTATTTAATATTTCTTATGAGAAAAAGTGTTTATCTGTTTAGTCTACTATTTATAAAATATGTTGATAAATAAATATTTTATATATTAATTAGGTATATATTTTTTTGGTACTTATTGTGAAAATGTGGTTTAAAACTGTAAAATGAGAATAATAGTCGTAAATTCATTAGGTTGAACGAAGATTGATTCTCAGTTTGTCACATACACCTAGCGCGACACTACGTCGTCGATTAGTTTGTTGTTGCAGCCGCGCGTCCAATTTCACTAATGGACTAATGCAGTCACGGAAAACGTGAATGAAAAACGAACAAGCGAATCGTAAAATATACTCGTGAACTTATGATATCCACCGAAATTGACAAAGCAAAAAATTTGACACAATATAAATATATCGTGACCATATCGTGACATGATCTCACAGTTCCAGAATTAAAATCTGTGTACAGAATTTTGAAATTGAATTAGTCCGTATATTTCTACTGTTCAGTTCTACTAGTAAGACCAAACGGAGAAAAAAATTATTTTATTCCTACTAATTTCTTAACGAAATTCAATAGGACTAAACGGACAAAAAGTAAAGTCCTGCCATTTGCAGAGTACGAATATTTATTAGACTACATGAAATAAAGTATTCAACTTAAATTTGATATTTTTACAATGATAAATGAACGAAAGAGCAGTTAGGTTAACTCTTAACTAAATAAATACGAGTACAAACATAATAATTATGACTTATTTTATTTTTAAGATCCTAAAAACAGTGAAGTGGATAATTGGCAATTGACCAGCACCATTTGTTGGTACAAAATACCTATATTTAATTATGAGTTAAAAAAAGTAAATCTAATTCATAAGTTCCGCTTAGATTCGCTTTTAATAATTCTGAATTGTTAGGGACATACATGTCAGCTAAATGGTAGAACTATACGGACTGCTTAATATTTTTGTCCATTCATTTTTACCAATAGGTCAGAACGGATAAATAAATCCATTCTGTCCTACTAATAGAAATGAACGGAGTTTTTTCTCCGTTTAGTCCTACTAGTAGAAGTAGAACTTAACGGTAGAACCATATAGACTACTTCACAAAGTGAAGTGTCTGTAGGTAGTGTTGGATTGTAAACAAAAACTCTCTTTGTTTTTTATTCACGGTGTGAATTGGACTCAACTGGCGGGCACAGGTATACTCCTGTTATGATATTAAATTATTTATTCCCAAAGTTATTCCCAAATTAATACTATTGGTATAAAATTCAAAAATATTCGATACATATAGTTATTCATATCATAAAGCCCTGTAACTAGGAATTGTTATAGTTCTTATTTGGTATATACGCCCAATCATCAACAAGATCAATATGATCAAATAGCTACAATGTACAATGCCATGTTGCTATATACTGATCGATTTTAATAAAATATTTTGTGAAGATTATAATGAGCCCGTCTTGCGATCTTTGTTTTTCTCTCAACAACTGTTTTGGTGATTACCTTGGATTCTAAGCTGCAGTGAACCTAACCCATGTATGGTATGGAAGCTATGTTCAGCTATTTATACGGTTAGGAAAATCAAACAGCTCATGGATTTAGATACAGCTCGATTAGTCTATTTTAGTTATTTTCACAGCGTTCTGTCTTACGATATTCTTTTGTAAGGTAAAACCACTTCTATAGACGTAATTTTTATATTACAAAAAAAACCTGTGCTAGCAATTTACGACTTTTAAGCCCGGGTTTCCCTTCGGGGGCGATTTCGGGTCTTGAGTATCATGACTATGACATCTCAATATATTTGTAGTGATGTAATATTTGTGCATCACAAGATAAATTAATTTAATAAACACGTTCATAGTGTTAGTGCAAGAAATAAACATAAGCTATTGGTACCATCACATCGCCTGTAAAATAGTCCATATAACTATTTTATGGGGCAACCTTTATTTTATTGCCCCCTAAAAATAAACCCTAAAATACAAATTTGTTTATCGCTTGGATTTTCCAAGGGATATTTCAATATATTTTATTTTATTTTATTTACATCCTTGTACAGATTTAAAAAAAACGATGGTAATATGCAAGAAAATAGACTGTGACAGACAGACAAATAAACACCAGGTTGATGCTATAAGGGTTTCCTTTTTCATCCGGGATGTACGAGTATGGAAACCCAAACACTAGCTCGAAATACTATTTTTATACAACGCCTTTGTCGTAGTAAATATATCTTGTCAATGGATCTTCTATGCTGTGGACAGGCATATAAGTAAAACACGCTAGATCATCGCATGGTTTGGCAGGAGATTCCCTTGGCAATGGCAAACGTTCCCTTTACTTCTAGAATTCAAATAGCATCTAAACATTATCGCTAGACATGGGTGCGGTGGAGATGCACATAAATTTATTATTCAGGGTTTATTTTAGCGCGCATTTTACCTTACCATAGTTTATGAGACGCGGTATACCGGTAATGTAGAATTTTTATTTTTTTATTTTATTATTTACGTTTTATGAACCATGAAAATAGTTTCCTTTATAGTTATTTATACAAAACTGTAAGTTAATTATTTATAGAAGAACGCGAAAGCTGCAAAAGTAAGAGTCCACAAAAATGCAGTTTTTTTTTTATTCGACGCGATAAGTTCGCATGTTGAATACCTATGTCGGGCAATATCGCACACGTGAGCACGTAACACATAACGTAATAGTACCCGCGGCTACGGCGCTCTGCGCATGATATATTACCGGGCGCATTATTAAAATGCACGCTTTGAGCCGCCTTTAGATTGTTTTCATATCGCGTCTCCTTGGCTTTTCCTTAATTACGTTAATATTTTCACCGACACCGATTATACGAGACATGAAAATCACTGATAAAACAAAGCGGTAACAGAAATCGATAGTAGCTTATAGTAGAGAAAAGCTTGAAAACTCTACAGGCTGAGGTTTTAATGACCAGCCAAATTTTAAAATAATGATCTTTGGTAGAAAACCGATAGCCGTCTTGTTTCCTTTTAGTATCGTTCTACAGAAAAATATTGAGATATGACTACACAAACCTTTCCCGAAAAAACCAATAACACTAGTAACCATTCATGCCCGCCGCCCCATTCCGTTTCAAGGCCTAGGGCTCGTACGTTTACTATAGCGTTTAGAAGGCAACCAAACGTTATAAAATAACACTAGATAAAATAATTTGTTATGAAAATGTAACCCATATTTTTTATTTACGCAATGAGGTCTAATTGGTGATGCCTAACATCTAGAAAAATTTTGGCCGGTTACTAAAATCTCACCTTGTACGACTCAAAACTTTTTCCGAGCAAGTAAGTTTTAAAATCACGTATAAATCGTCACAGAATCGATTCTACTGCGGAACTAAGTAATAATAAGTTATTCTTTTCCAAACAGTAAAGTGACACCAATAGTAAAACTTTGTTGATTGGACACGTTAAAGTATAAAAGAAAATTATCACACTTATTTTGTTAGTTAATAAATTGAGTATTTTATTTCATTCCATTAAATCAAACGAACAAAATGAATAAACGTCGCCTTACTCCAACTTTTTATTGTTTCGGTCATATAGTATATATTTACTAATAGGTATTACAAAGCTGAAAAGTTAGTTTGTTTGAAAATGCTAATCTCAAGAATGACCAGTTTGATTTGTAAAATTCATCGTATGTTCGAAGCCTGTTTATTGAAGAAGGTTTTAAGCTATATGACATTATGCTACAGCTCAAAAAACGGAGCAATAACCATAAAAGTCGCGTGAACTGCGACTGGTGACACATAAACAGATATGTAACAGGCTTGTGTACTTAATCCAAATTTAATGCAGGCGAAACCGAGGTACACCTGGAGAATGAAGATAATCTATAACAAACTCTATCCGTAATTTAACTCAATAGGAAACTGCGGAAAGAACAAAGTTCAGTATTGACCCACACTATTTATTGATTATTTGTTTATAAATACAAAGACTGCCCCTTTAGAAAATAAATATAAAAAATTATGCTAAGCGAAAATACTTTTGATTTCGATTTTGTGGTTTTCTATGCAGCGGACACAGCATGCACTCGTAACTTCTTTCGCTGCTTTTATATTAATACAGTTAAGTACTATTCAGATTTAGAGATTTATACACAGGCAACAATCGGCGCCTTTCGGTTTGTTGACAAAATTGTACTTATCCTAGAACTAAGCCCACAATCGACACTAAGCCAAGCCGTAGATTAAAAAATTGAACTCGAATGTAGAAATACGTTTTTTCACGTAACATTATACGACTTGTTTGGCAAGAGGCTCGCAACGAGGGCCAAGTCTGCTAAATTGCCATAAAATGCGATGCGAATTAACTGGCACAGTCTACGTCCAGGCGGTCGGCCAAGCCCACACATAAAGTTACATAATCAAATATTCATTCACACTCGTACATGTGCCTGTTTCCTAGCTGAATGTAACAGTTTAATGTTTCAAAGAGGTTGTCTACGATAACGTGGAAGTAGTAAACCCGTTTATAAAACCCACCCTTTGTAAAGTAATGTTTAATGAAGTGAGAACTGTTACCTACGTGTTGATGGAAAATAATGGATTTCTGAAACGGAATAAGTGTATGTCGATGAATTCTCCGGCGACTGCTACATGATAATCATTGGTTTACCTCGAATGCGTATTTACCTTTTTATGACATTTACTTAAACAATATTTCACCAAGTTCTGTAAAACTAATTTTTCCTTTAGTTGTGGCAGCAGTAATATATTACAGCCAAAATAAATGCACTGTTTAAACGCCCTAACGCCAACAAACAAATAACTCATTTATTTTCTGCTAGCCAACCCTTTCCACGATGTTTTTCTGTATTGAAAACTTTCACTTTGGTGTATTTTTAAAGTAAATAAAATAAATATTGTCTATAATACTATTAGTATATATTTTACAAAAATGAATTTAGACTACATGATTATCTGGGTGTCTGGGTGTAAAAAGTATTTAAAAAAATATATATCTAAGTATGTGAGGCTCTGCCTAGTTTGGGACTAGATGTGAAATATTTCAGGTATTATTATTAATAATTTCAAAAAACTTACATAGTATTAAATAAAATATATCATATAGAAGTATGTATTTCTAAACCAGCTCGAGCTTAGTCTAGTCGCCCGGAAAAAATCTATTACAAAATAAAATAACTTTCCCAAAGTACTCGTAACTAAGCAAGAATATCCATGACTTATACACTTGATTGTTAAAGAGCTACTCCATATAGGTGAACAGTAGCATACTGACCGTGTTTCATAATAATAATAATAATAATAACACATACAATCACAACAACATTCCATAGAACTTGCATTAACGTGAATCCTCCATTGAAATACTACAATCAACACAAGTGTCCGGCTAATAAATGAACATATGTAAAACCAAAATAGAAATGAAACGTGTTATGCAAATAAGTGTTTTTCTCTTCTACCAAAAAGAAATTTTTCGAAAATGACACATTCGCAACTTCACCATGGACCCGACGATGTGTTTGTTTCTTGAACTTTTAATGTGTTATGATGTATTGAAGAGTCTTGCTTCGTTTACGTTTTGTCGCAGACATCGGCCGTCGCTTTAGAGATAGGGAACTTGACCAGCCGTTCCGGACCCTGGTTTATTTCCAAATGCCATTCGACATGGCAATGCGACCAGTATCATGGGCACCGCTGTTTCGGGAGCGACAAGGTTCAAAAAATTATGTATAAACTTATATATAGAATAGATATGTAATTTTTATTTTATACGAGAAAATTAAATTAATTTTATGTGTTAACATAAAGTACATATAGTACAATGGTCCATGCTTTGTGCGTCCATGCTTAAAAGTTGCGAATCTGTCATTTTCGCAAAAATTTCTTTTAAATATAGAAGTGTCATACATTATTCTGTGAAATAAATATTAAATATGATGCTAATATTTGGCATTTATTCGTATGTGTATCTCCAACGACTTCTGAGATAGCATACCTGAAGCCAAAACGAAAATGGGATTTAATAAAATGTTATAGTTTAACACTGTAGGATAAAACATATTGCATAACTTTTGTACACTTCTCAATTTACGAATCCTCTTTGTGGCATGTTGGGTATGGCATATTTTAGTAGGCTTAGCTTAGGTACTAATTCGACCACAATCAGTCAACTCTAGTGCACAATTCTTTTGATATTATACCTACTGTTAATTTGTCTTCCTGTACTTAATATTTTACAATTACGATAAATAATCGCAAATACTTTTATGACATTAGCACTTACGTCAATTTACTATGGACTGCAATTAATTTACTACGAGTTTTTCTCAAGGGACATAAAATGACCCTAAAATATTTTAAGGAAATTATTGAATTTTGTCTAGAATATAACCCAACTCCAAGCCAGAATTAAATCTCAAAATAAATCTTTCTGTACATTAAATGAATATTTTATTTTTTATTTTCAAAATTAAAGCTAAATAATTGATATATCCTATTATTAACTTAGATTACATGATAATAAAGATGAAGTGTCTCATCATACTTTCAAACGTGACCAAAATGACAGACTCAGGATTAAACAAACAATACATCATTATTATTAACAAACACTTCATTAAATTACACATGAAATGTAATTTCAGAATATTAATCTTTTTTCAGTACGAATTTTACAAGTAGGGAACACAAAATTCTATTTCACAGTGAATATTTCAAAACATCAACTGATGTATAATTGGGCGATGGCATAAATTATTTTGCTAAAATTTTTGTTGCCACAACTCGATATCTGTGTACTTCCACGATTATTAAATATATATATTCTGATCAGATTTCGTCTCATCGATCGAAGCTATACTTTCAAAGTGATATGAAACTCGAATCGGTAATCAAATATTTACATTTATGAAACCCTCTAGATATCGACACCTAAAAAAATGTCAGTTCGTCTTGAATGCGCAACCGATATAAAGGAGGGTCTTCTTGTGTGTTTGTGACAAATTGCAATAACTCAGGATTATCGCTCCAATATTGTGGAGCGGTTTCTTTTCACTGATGGAATTCGGTTTTCACACCCCTATATTTGACTTGAAGTCGCAATCGTTGCAACTTAACAAATTTTATTTTTTACGTTATTACTTCATATATACCTATCTTTAAATTGACCATTGCGTAAGTACAAGAAAATCTATTTCGATACAAGTTTATAGCGTATATTTTAACCACCAACTTATAAGTACCTATACCGGTACCTACATATTATTTCGGTGATTTTAACACTCGCAAGTAAATCGAAGCCAATAAGTTAAATCGTGCTGACCTAAAATCATGATATTCGGCAAACAGCAAAGCAATAAATCCGTAAGTCGTTATTTTGTAACTCATATCATCAGCTCAGTTTAGGAAGTCCACTGCTGGACATAGGCCTCCTAGTAGCGGCCTGGAAAAAAATATAATATATTTTTTTTTATTTTCTTAACATTCAAAAATCGTTCCTTGCAAGGGTATAAAATATCGATACCTATTTTTGATCTAAAATTATCTACATTTAAAAATAAAATTGTAAATTTTATCATCTCTTCAGAAGATTTTTTTATTGTGTGCTTTTTATTATTTAAAAAAAAAATTTAAAAAATTTTAAGCGCCTTTTTTCGCTTGTCAAGTAAGATCCAACAATTCACATCACGAAACTGCTGAACACGCAAGGAATGCACAGACATCAAATTTTCATGCCTCAATTCTCGTCCTTTCGTGAATAAAACTGGAGCAACGCACTACAAGAAATTTATGATTAATATTATGAATGACATGTTATGTTTTGTGTTCGGTGATAGACTTACCTTTCATTTTATTTAAAAAGTACGCGAAATAAATTCATTAATTTATGTACCTACCTATACTTATGTACAGAGCGTAACTCCTGAGAAGTCAAAAATTTATAGACTGTTATCCCTCATTTTTTTTTAATTTTATTCTGCTTATAATGACTACACTCATAGATTAGGTAGATCTAATACAGTTTTTATGTATGAACATCTTTGCTTTTACCCCACGATAGGCTAAATGAAAATCTAGGGTAATGTGAGACCGTCAGACTGTAATAGCTGTTCCGTCACAGATCTCAAGAATATCGAAGTAATCATGAAGGAACAAAATAGCAACATATGGCTTAGTTAGAGTGAGCACTCAAGTTTCGGGTGTGAGAGGGTCGCGCGGGTGTCAGTCGGCGATCGGAGTAGGCATAGAAGGGAGTAGGTATTCGATATCGAGCCACTATATACGATGTCTATAACAAACGCGCCTTAATTAAGGATTATAATGAGGATATTAGATTTTTTTAAAAGTTTTATTACAAATCTGTCAAAATTATAAATAATAGCGGGTCATGCCTCTATGGAGTGAGAATAAAAACGATGCACCAACTGGATTCCCGTTCAATTTGCAAGGTGTCAGGCAGTGGATAATCTAACCACACATTACATACAATATTCAAATTACATATTTAACCCAATCTAATGTTTATTTTTAGATTGTTCCTAAGTGTCCACAAGAATAATTTAAATAAATAAAACTAACGATCGAATCTAATGAACTATTAACTTTTACTTTATTAATTTTTTTACCTTACATGTAAACATAATATACTTCTGTCAGGACGGAACAAAAAGTCATTTTAGGAATTCCATTCATAAAATGTCGTTGGCTCTCCCTTCGGGCTGCCATGTATTGACGGCAACCGAGGCCGATGGCTTAACTTGCTCTCCGAGGCACAGAGTCAGTGATAGCTACGAGTATGTACATAAGTTAGAAAAACTTCATTAAAACATGTCCTAGCTGGGATTCGAACCACGGCCTTCTAAACAAGAACAGGGCTTGCTATACCACTCGACTATCAAGACCTAAATAGTTCCATTACTTCTTCACTTTATCATAAGACAAATCAACATAATTTTTATTAACATTTACTAGTCCTTTATCTATATTTTTATCTCAATAAAATTATCTAGATCTCAGTAGTACATAAAGAGTGTACATAATTTCATTTACCTGAATTGAAAATGCAAACCATAAACAATGTGAATGGCTAATCATAGAGCATATATAGCTTGACTTATTCCTATTCTAAGTAGGTATATTACAACATTACAACGTACCTTGGGATCTTTACTGCCTTACATGCTGCTTACATCTCGAAAAATAAAACGCCTGTACAATATACATATTGAGCTCTGTGTTTATCTTTACTCCATAGACAAATTAACACTCACTGCTCCTTATTTTTATTCTGGACCCAGTTTGGTTTCGTGATTCATAACTTTTACTTCAGGTAGACTCTATCGAGCGGAGCCTCTTTTTATATGTCATAATATAAAAAGAGCTATCTATTTTGGAACGTTTAGAGAGAAACTATATGGCTCCAAAATTCTACAAAACAACAAAAAAAAAACTAAAAAAAAAATATATATTTTTTTTAAAGCCAACTGTCGTCGTTAAGTATCGGTGTTATACGAAGGTAGCAGGAAAATATAAGAAGAATAAAATAATTTTAATAATTATCAAACATTTATTTAAAAAAAAAACGTTTTCAGGAATAAAAATAAATTACACATAGCTCGTTTCGCCTGGTTTTTATTCTAGACTATCACAGCTGTTTAGTATAAAACATTATAAAACTAAACCTAGCACGTATAATGTACACTTTGACTATTTATATGTCTAGAAAGAGCCGCGCAATACAATGTCAATAAAAATAACAGACCAACTTTTACTTACTTGGGTGTGTGACAAATATGTTCCACACTCCCGCCACGTCAATCTAACCATATCTGTGTGTGTGTGTGTACGGGAGAGGGGGGAGGGAGTTACCAAGCTAATAAATCTATTCTAATGATGGGCTTGATCAATGTACATAAGGTATAATTTGTTATAAACTGATAAAAAAAAGTAAATAAATTACTAGCGACCGCACGCGACTTTGGTTGCGTAGTTTTTAAAATGTCTACAATTTGTAAAATTTTAAAAGTTTACTCAGGAACCTAAAATACTTCCGATAGATAGTCAGACAAAAACCTCTGATTTACTACGTAGTTTATTAAAAGTATTTTTACATAAATTTTTTACTCTACCGTCAAGGGAATTTCAAATTTAAATACTAGTAACTTTCAACAAAATGAGATAAGCAAGACTTAATAAATTAAGATTAATTATTTTGAAGCCAAATATTGCTTGCTGAATATGTACTTTTTAAGAATTTACGTTATCGATGGTAAGTGATTTTCTTGTACATCTTAAGTTTCTCTATTTAATTCCTACATGCTTTTATTGCAAACTCTATCATTTAAATCAACAGTCAAATCAACATTCAACAATCAATTTATCAACAGTTAAAGTTTGTACTCTGTGATGACAAACTTAGCACTGAGGGGGCAGGAGGGAATCGTCTGAGTTAGATGATATTTTTATCTACGTTTTTAGACGCCGATTCCTCTGACATGTAAATAATCAAAGCATATAACACAGTCTACCTACTCACTTTACTATAAATTTACAGAGAGGTAGAAAACAAGGAAGTGGCACTTTTTTTATCTTCATTTTTATTACCATTTTACATTTCAATAATTTCTGTAGTAGTGTTTCTTAAACAAATTTAAATAATTATATTGCTGATGTGCTTTTTAATATTCCTATAACAATATACTCGTAACAACGTGGTAATTATAATATTTCGCGTAGTAAAAGGAAAAATAATAGAAAATAAATAAAACTATGAAAATAACGGAAATATTAATACCTATTTAAAACATGTAATCATATTATTTCGTAATTTAAATGTTTTTTTTACTTTTTATTAAAAAAAATTCTAACATAGTAATAATTTTCATTTATAAAATATTTAAATTTATCATTAATTACTTTCAGTTACTTCACAGAAAAAAAAGATATTTTTAACCTGAAAACAGCTTTATTTTATCAGACACACAATGGTACTACGTCACCCAGCGATAGCTCGCTAAGGTGACAAATTAACACGTTGTACAAGTAAATATATTTTAATGTATATTTGTATGCACAACACATATCAAAAATCTATACTCTCTGCCATAAAAAGTCACTATAAACATGATTTGTTTACAATTGACTTTTATAATATAAATCTATTATAAATCAATGTAATTTTATAGTTCTTTTTACCCTTTATTATTTCTTTCAAACATATGGATGAGTTCAAAAAGGCCGATGACGAAACTGAAGGGAATTCTACTTATTTCGATGTATTCGATATAATATATTTCTGGAAAGCGCAAAAACGACCGAACTTATTATAAAAGGCAACATGCTTTGTAACCGATATGTCTTTAAATCTATATTTAAAGTGTAAAAAGTGAAAGTATGGTAAAGTTCCAATGTTGAGATTATAATATATAGGGTAGTTGGCTATTTTTTTATTGTTTTAAATTGTTGAGTGAGTGTTACTTCATAAACAAAAATGTTGAAACTATTTTAAAAGTAGATAACTAATTATAAGTTATAAATGTTTCAATTTGGCTTCAATAAGTCCTATTAGACAGAGAGGGCAATTATACTCCACATTAAATTTTACAAGAAAGAGACAGAAATAAATTGTTGATAGCTAATAAGTTCTTTATTTTCTAACCAATTTTGATTTTCTTTCTAAAATTTTGTTACTGCGTCCGGACCATTTTCATATTTTCTTGTTAAATATAATACTTTCGCTCTATTTGGGGAGACACAAGAATATAGTAAGTCAATGCTGTGGAGTCAGTACGTGGAAATTAATATTGGATTAACAATTAATTATTTATTTCGTTTTATTGTATTCTTAGCGAAATAAACGAGTGAAGACGCCGTGAAATTTTGTGGTCACGGACGGAACCTGCGAGATCGTTACGATATTTTTTTGTAGTTTGACATATTTATGAAAAAGATCTATTATAATTTGTGTTGTTTTTTTTTTACTTCTTTTGTGCCCACTGACCTTCAATTATCTCAAAAATATGATCAGTTCACATTTACCGTTATAGATTCATTCATAGAATTCATTTTAAAATACCTAATCTCATTTGAGAACGGGAGTGATTGATGGAACGCAGTTGTAAATTATGATGGGTGTGTCAAGAATACTATCGTCTATTTAATTGCTCGTGGCGATGAACTGCGATCACAGCTCCAGCAGTGGCGGTTTTGGTGTGACCGAGCGAGAGCGTTCAGGAGTCTTCACCCCCAAAACTGCCATTTCCTCAGATCTGTAAGGTTTCAAGTTTAATCAGATCAAATATAGTTTTATGAAAATCTTTCCAAAATCAACTATACGTATTTGCTGCGTAATTAATTTAAGATAAAACGTGCCTCGCGAGACGCAAGGGATATGCAAAGCATGCTGGCGATTGGGTAGCCCACTGCTATTTTCGTGGACACAGCTGTCTATGAACTCTATTGTGCGCGCGCGAGTTTATTTCCGTCGTTAGGAATTTGTTATCGCGGTGACTATGTTATTAATACAGGTCTTTCTCGCTACTCAGTGTATTTCACCTAAAATACTAGAACAACTGGTACATATTAGGCTAAATTTTCTTTGGAAATTAACTAATTGTTGGCACCTAATCCATACGGCTTCAGTGATGAATGGATAGTGGACGGACAAGTGGATGTCAAAAAAGCATTTGATATAGTCTCCATCCCCTCTCCTATATAGCTAAATTACAAGGGTTAAGAATGAGAGAGATATGACATTAATTGTTTTCTGATTACCTTACAAATGGAAAGCACAAAGGTTGGTAGTGAGATGGGCAGCTACATTCCTATGGAGGTATTACCCCTAGGAAGTACACTAAGGTCAACCCTAGTCCTCATATATATCAATCAGTCGTGCTCCTTGGAACTCAATGATGCCCACATTGTCACATATGCGAATGATACAGTAGGATCCTGGTATACCTAATCCTGGTATACCTACTCACTCAGACACTTTAAATTGTGTTCTATTTTTGTTATACTTATAAATATATCATTGTTGTAATTGTCATTACCTAGTAAGTACCCATTTAAAGTGTCTGAGTTGGCACCGATTTCATTAACTATATGCGGCCTGTTAATGCTCCTTTCTTTAAAGTGAAAATTTTATTTTTAACTTTTTAGTTTATGTTTTTGAAGTCGGTTTTTTTTTTTTTTAATTATTTTGTTATGGCTGTTGGTCCTCCGAATAGATAAATAAATAAATAGAACTAGGAAGGCTATACATTTTATCAAGCCAAATAGAAATATAGCGCAATACGTGATAATATATAATTCCATTTTAAACTACTGTATTTGTGTTTGGAGAGGAGCTGCCAAATCTCACTTTTTACAGATAGACCGAGTGCAGAGGGTGGTTCTAAAGGTGATGTCTAGAAAACCATACGGGCACCCTACAAAGACGTTATATGAAAAATATAAGTTGTATGTACATTAATTCTGTGATTAAAAGATACCACAAACAAGTCGAGTTTATCATCATCATCAGCCCATGTTACCCCACTGTAGGGGCCTAGGCCTCCCCCAGGGTAAGGAGGGGGTTTGGAGCTTAAATCCACCATGCTACTCCACTGCGGGTTGGGGATTGTAACGACCGCCATCTGTTGACGACGTCCGGGACCGACTGCTTAACGTGCTCTCCGAGGCACGGAGTCAGTGATAGTTAATGTACTTAAGTCAGAAAAACTCATTGGTACACGCCCGGATTCGAACCATGGCCCTATGGCCTTATAACTTTGAGACAGGTTCGTTGCGCTCTGGGCTATCACGACACGAAAGTCGAGTTTATGCCTATTGGCAAACGTATCGACAGATGGCTTCGTCTCAAAACTGTATTTTGTCCTTTTTATATACTAGTAAAACTATTACATAAAAAAGAGGCAAAACACAGTTAATCGGTGCCACATTTCAATGGCCAAACTCTAGCACTGAGTTCGACATAGGCAATTTCTATTTCTGGTCCCACATCTATTATAACAAAGTCAAAGCCCTGCACGGCATATGAGGTTTCTGTAGATAGATGCAAAGTAAAAAAATCACCTTAAATGGCTTCATAATAAACCTTATGGTTAAACAGAACAACAAATCAAGGTTATTGTTTTATAGGGAATCGTGTTTTGTATTTGTTGATGTTGGGGATTGAAGTTGGGAAAAATGAAGACGGAATTGATATAATTTTTGGCTTCATAATAATACACTTAGCTATACAACTCTCCAATACAATTAGTATTTTGCACATGGATATAGTTCCAATCAAACTTTATGGCGGATCGGAATACAACGCTTTATGCATGCTTGCGCAGGTTCAGTCATATGCCCCTCCCTCCACTGCGTCCCGCTATAAACCTAAAACTGGTTACTGCGCCTAAGGACTTGTGCCCATGTTCACATCCGCCATAAAGGTTGATTGGAACTATATCTGACCGCCGCCGTAACACAGGCTTCCTAGTATTGGTACGGAGGTTGAGGCTATATTGTATTAGCTCATAAGATAGCAACCACAACCATCATCAGTTTCAACTTACGATAGATTTTACTCTTGAATAAAAATAAACATATTTTCATTAATGCGAAGGCTTAATTACCGAAATCATTTTTGATTTACCACACTTTCCCAAAAATGTTGCATATATAGATAGTAGATAAGTAATTCGCGTTACTTTGTAAATACTTCACAAACCTAAAATTCTAGGTTCAGATGTTTTCCACTTTTATCACTATTTACTCAAAGTAATTAATAACAAATTTTTTACTAACTTCCAAAATTATATAAAAACTGTTCAAATGTCAAAAAAAGTCTTTCCCGAACGATCGAATGCATAAATTAAATCAATATAGATTACTTTAGCAAGTATTTAAGGAGGAACAAACGAAAACATCTAAATAATATGATATATGTATAATAAAAAGTAAACTGTCTACCTTTCGTCGGTATGAGCAGCGTTGTAGAAAACGTCAGGAGGCTGCGACTCTAGCTGACTCAGCAACGAACTGCCTGCGCGTGGTGAATGTGGCCCATGGGTCGCGTACGGCGAAAACGGCACGGCCGCCCGCAATGCCGCCAAAACTAGTAGCATGCCGCCTGAATTACACGAATTTCGTTTTATTACCTACGTGGAACGGTACGCTTGTTCTGTTATTATTTAATGGAATAAGTACGCCGAAAGCTAGTAGTCTAGAGGTGCGGTCTACATTTCTTCTGTTATGAAATAAAATATTAAATGACGAACAGGTGTACCATAAAACATACACCGAGTTTCACAGGCATCGCCATATAGTTGCACATGGTCCGCAAATTTTTGTGAGAAATCGTGACATAGGTCTCACACAGCCCTAACAGTATTCCTTTCATCATCATCATCATCATCAGCCCATTTTTTTTACCCCACTGCAGGGGCTTAGGCCTCCCCCAGGGTGAGGAGGGGAGCTTGTAGCTTAAGTCCACCACGCTGCTCCACTGCGGGTTGGAAACTGTAACGACCGCCATCTATTGACAGCGTCCGTCTGGGACCGACTGCTTAACGTGCCCTCCGAAGCACGGTGTCAGTGATATTGTGTACTTAAGTCAGAAAAACTCATTGGTACACGCCCGGATTCGAACCATGGCCCCATAGGGCCTTATAAATTTGAGACAGGTTCGTTGCGCTCTGGGCTATCACGACACTATTCAGTATACAGTATTCCTTTGTTTTTGTTTGAATTTTTGGCCCATACCTATACAGCTATGATAACAACCGATCTATAAGTAGTGCTGTATATCTATGGTGCAATCATCTCGACACCGCGTTCAATATCTATGACATACCTAAAGTCAGTTTTCTACACTTTCTCACATACCAATGTAGTTCATAATAACTCAAATGTGAAAGTTGTGTTGTTCTGGATTCTCAAATATCGCTTGGTCTACAATCCTACTTTAGTCGCAGTACAGGTATATTTTAGCCTACACAGGCGATTTCGTCATTACCTTCAAAATTTTGATATTATAATCTTCGGGACAATACTAACATACACGTGTTAGTCTTTTAGTATCACTTAGTACAAAAATATTGAGATACACAGTTATCATTTTACTGTAAGAACGCGCGGGTGATTAACGATTGCGTCGTTCGGCGGCCGCCGGCGATATATCCCTCCCCACTACACCCGCAATCGCCCTTTTCTCGTGCGTAATATTTATGTTTGACTCAGTAATCACGCTGTATGGTTTATTCTTTTGGGAAAAATTCATCAATGTAAAAATTTTATCGACAATTTTTTTAGTGCAGTCTTTAGATGATATCTAATGCCTAGAAAAAAATTTAAAAGTGATAAATCTACCTGTACCCACAGGTGAAGGTCACGTAAGCCACGTGTCGAACGTACAATTTGAAAAATATTCTGATGTGTAAACAAAACTTAGCCCTGTGCCCAGCCCATGCAGATGAGCTAAAATTCTTCTTCTTTGCCTTATCCTCTCTCCTTGTTAGGTATACCAGGATCCTACCTTAAGTTCTCTTTTGCTGTATACAAATAGGTCTAAGGAGCATTAACACATTAGAGATATTACGTAAAACACCTTTTTCATGCCAATGTTGCGTCACATGAACGGCATGTTCTATAAAAAGTTAAATAAGCGCATGATGACTACTTTAGGAAAATTATTTTATCCTTATGTGTTATAATATTTCCCAATAAAAGAGAACTTATTTCTACACAAAAAAAAACTATCGTGATTGTAAAATTAAACAAAAATACCGACTGCATGAAAAGCGAACTTGTAAAAACATCGTTTTTAGGCATTCATTTACTTTTTTTTTATTTTGACCTTTTTAGCATCGTAAAAACGTAAATCAATTCTACTTATCTGTTATCTTATATATTTTATTTTATTGTTTGTAAGTACCTATTAATTAATAAAAAAATGAATGAAATCGTTTAAAATCTTAAATGGTTATTCAAAAAGAAAAATGATTTACAAGATTTACAAAACTTAAATTTGATTTTTGAAAACCCTTTCAATGATACTCCACTTGACACAATGCCTTGATTTTCATTTTTTTTTTGTCATAATATGGCGTCTGGTTGTCACTATATCGACTTTTGATTACTATTATGTCCTTTACAGACACTCACAAGATTAAGACAAATCAACTGTGGTAAGAATCTTTAAAATAAGCACAAGCGTTTCGTCTTTAGAGCGCTACAAAGAAACAAACATACATATGTATATACTGATAAACACAATGCCCACACCCCAGTAGCGAAAAATTGGTCTTTTTTGACTAATTTTGTAATTACACGCCAAAACACTCGTAGGTGTCACGGCGTCTGCGTGTGACGTCACGACTACGTATCTAAACATTATACCAACAATAAACAACGTTCAGTGTCCAAACATATATAAGTGATCTGCGGTTCCTCGGAGTAAACACTCACGATAAAAACTCCAAGCAAGTTATTCATTTACGTTCTAAAGAGGCTAACTATTGTACACGGGGTCCCACAGATATATGTATATTTATATAATAGCTGTGTAACATATATATGTCCAAATTTTTTAGTTTATTTATGCGAAGACCACTTTAATGAAATTTCTACTTTATTTAACATATTATAAATAAGCTTGATCTTGTCGGCAATTCACAATCTTATTTTAAATTACTAATAACCTCACCACGAGATAGAAGTTTAACTTTTAAATGTTATTAACAATATTTAGTTTAGAATAGATCCACATTACATTATAGTTGATACTTCTTCCAGTTCGCGCCAATATGATTCGTCCTCGTTCAATCTTAGGGATGTGACGTCTTGATAGTGTTGTACCGCGTCACATCGAAACATCGCTAACAATATGTGCTAACAATACATTGTTACTGTAGTTATTTACGTGGAAGTTTTTCATCAACAAATCTATTCTAGGCAAATTAGAGCTTTTTGCCTAGATGAACTCAGGTTTCATTGCTGACTTTTTTTATTTTTCGTTTTAAAAACACAAAGCTGAATAATGTTAAATATACATAATAATGAATACGGTACAGAGATAAACGGAAAGCGCTAACACAAGAGAAATTCGGATGAAATAAAATGACGTACAATTGCCGTTGATCTAATTCTCTCTGATTGGTGTATTACATAACATGACCAATTCCAAATGTTGAAGTTTTCCCAAAAATGTAGTTAGGCCAGAAAAGAAAAAGGGCAGAGTGCGCCCGCTAGCTACGTGTTACTAAAGATATGGAACGGGAACAGCTAGATGCCACCTGGCTAGATGACACACGTCCTTATTCTGCTTCAGGCGGTTGTTTAGTGGGTGCAATTCTCACATACCCCGCGCGCACGAAGCTGTAGAGTTTAATCCGCTTTCCCATCGCAAGGGTAAAACAAAAAAAAAACTTAGACAATCCAGGATAGAGTTTCCTGGCACCTAAGAACGAGGAGGGCCGACCCGCAAGTAATGTGATAAGGCAAAAAAGATGAAAAAGAAGCTGTATGTTGTATTTTTATTTTAACAAAATGCAATTAATTCTCCCTTAAAATATAAAAACGGTTATATTTTTAAAATCTTTTTATAATTTTTTTCTTTATTTAATACCTACAATTGATTCAGTGATTTCTTGTTACTATCATCATGCCTAAAAGAACTCAAATTTAATTTCATTTATCTTGAATATATTATATATAGAATTCGCTCAAATTTATTTCATGATATTTTACCCGCTATTGTAGAGAGCAGCGTGAGATCAGCCAGCAGTAGCGCAGTGGCTGCGCACGCATAGAGTGGGGCGCGCGCACGACCGCAAGACCATCTAGCAAAATCCCAGCATCGTAACGACACCGTGTATTCACCTCGGCGGCACAGCAAGTCCACGAACAGAGCTGCTACCCACATCGTCTCTAGTAGAAACACCAAAACCGCGCCAACTCTGCCGACAAAATATATTACGTGCATTATTAAGATATTGATAATCTCTTTCCCCGTCACTAATTTTATTCCAAAAAGTTCCATGAAAACAAATGACTAATTTTGACTGAAGTTTTCTGTAAACTAGTAGACGACCGAACTTTCAGTACAAGTAGAGTATAAGGGAACATTTTTGACTAGTTGTAAACTCAAGATGCTTTACTTCATATATACTGCACTTAGAACGACATACAGGCTTCCTTCTTTCTCGAGTTACAGTATGCATAATAAACTATGTAACTCATTGGTACTGTACTATCTTATCTACAATTTGGCGATATAGTTAATGACCCATGTCTGTTGAAAAGGCGACAAAAAGCTGAGCAGCGTGTGCTAAACTCCTACATTCGTTTCCAGCAGTACGTTCAATGTAGATAGAACAGCTAGGGTTAGAAATAATCCAGCCGTGGTCCAAGTAAGCAGTATTTAGAGATTGCTTTCGATATTCAGCATCGAAATATTGGAATAATTGCAAGAGAGATGCCTATGCAAACTAGCTTCAAGATAATTTGGCAAGAGTGTCTCCTAGAGTCGCAAAATTTGTGCAAGAGACCAGAACATACGTACTGAACCAGGACCTTTTAGAACAAAGAAAGGTTAGGATTACATCGTCAACTCGTTTATTTGATTTTGTATTTGTTCTAATAAATGCTTTTATTATTATTTCTCAAAAAATATATATAACAAATGGGCGCCTTTATAGTGATTTGCTTACGGTGGTAACCAATGAAATTGTGGAAAATCGCTGCTATTTGATTACGTGCCGAGTTTTCCAACATACAAATCCCGGATTTATATATCTAACAGCTCGATCACGCAAACGTCTGTCACGCTTCCGCTAAGAAATGTCTCAGCAGCTATTCAATCGTGCAGAAGCATTCGAATTTCAAGTACATTACTTACCTTTGTGATGTCACACCAAATATATCTTTGTTCGTGGCAAGCGGATGACAAAATAATTAAAGATCATTGTAATTTTTTTTTTTTTTTAGTTTTTACCAAATGTTATATTTATGGTACTTTTTTAATTTGCTTGTTTACATTCATAATTTTTTTAAGTCAGGTAATAAAGCACAATTTTACCTAGTTTTAAATGTCCCGACTTTCCGTCGATAAAAAGCATCTCTCTTTTTATTCTATCATAATACTTTTAACTTTTGTGATTTGTACTTTAACATTTTCAACTATGACATGTTTGCCTATTCACACATAGCGAGTAAAATAATAAACCTTTTGTCGAAAACCTATTACCTACTGGCAAGTCATAAAAACGTAAAACGTTTTCAGGATTTGATGTGCGTCATCACACTAAATAACAATCATCTTATATCGCTTTGCAATGGAAGCAAAAAAAAACATACATTTAAACGCTCATACTGACAAATATTACGTATAATGTTTTTAGTAATGACACAAAATCGAATATTTAAGAACTACGCGTATATACGATAGCACTCTCAAGCATCAACAAGGATAAGCAATATCCACTGATAAGAGATTTTACATGAATTTGATGTTGGTTTGCACAACTTAACTGGAATTAGTACCAAGTATATAAGAACGATACAGCAGCATATGGTTTAATAGAGTTTAAAAAATGGCTTCGCGAACACCACTAAACTTTGTCAAGTGGTCGGACGGAACAATCGAAATGCTGTCTCGACGTCTAATTTCGATACTCTAACGCTCAATAGCGAAAACGACAATAGCGATTATACCATCATGATATATGCTATAGAGAAGTGGATAACAGGGGCAAATTGTAAAATAAATTCAAATTTGTATTTACATAAAACTAGTATACTTATCCAGAAGCTATTTAAAAAATAGAAAATAGAATACGTGCAACCAATCTGTAGGGCTCTGAAATTAGTCAGGAAAACGTAGCAGGAGAGTGATTTGGTGGAAGCGGACGTGCATGCGCATTGAACTTCATAGCCACACAGAAAGTAGAGCTGCTCAGCGCAATAGTGGTCCAAACTTATAAAACTCATATTGAAATAAAGCTATCATAGTCGGCTCTAGTTTTGTAATATAATTTGTAATCTAAAAGCAAGGACAACATTTTAAGCGTCATCTTTGAACCTTTATTAGAAACTATACTTGGGCCAGTGTGATTTTAATATAGGTATGTTCAAATATCAATACAACGTAGTTAATTAAATTATTGTGATTTTATGGGTTGGGCTCACGTTGGGCCGTTATTGTGCTGAGCAGTTCGTATAATCTAACAGTAAGATGCTCGTTCACCGGGTTTTAGTGTTTTTTGTCTTATTGAATGTTTCTAGTGTTTTGTCTAATGGGTTACAATACCTACTTGCAATGTAAAACAGTTGGAATCTACATTATAATTAATAGTATGAAAAGTAAAAGTGTTTTATTAATATAATATAGTTTAACAAATTCAATTTACTATTAACCATAAACATAAAAGTACGAATTGACTAGAAGCACTCTTCTGCGCTCACCGTCCAACCACTTTTCTTCTAGTTAACTGGTGTATCTTTGGCAAGTCCCAATTTGGTTTCAGGCCGCGAGGTCCTCGCACACCAGTCTTCATCTCCGCGAAATTGCGTTTGACATTTCATGTACTGTGAAGTGACATTTCTGACTCTAAAACAAACTGACACACAAATTTATTTACTCTATGATCATAAAATAACATAGAGAGAGCACATGGACATATACATATAAATAGAGACAGACAATGTTTATTTTTATTTAAAGTGCAATGTTTTTTTAATAAAAAATTCAAGATCAATACGAAAATACTGACAAAATACAATTACAGATGGTACAGGGCTTAAAAAATTCAAATGGCATACACTCTCCATTACAGTAATGTATACCTAATACATACAAACAACTGCGCGAGATCATGTGACCATCTGAACCCGGCGTTAAATAATGAATGCCAATTTTATGCTTCCCGTATCCACATCTGTATTTGATTGACCACCTTGCTGCGTCAAAAAAGTTCCGTCACCAAATTGATAAGTACCTTAAATATTGTCTTTATTATTCTACTTGTTTTACACTAATAACCTATTTGCCTGTTGCACTCTCTTCGGCTGCACTCAATTTAAAAAAAAAAGTTATAACGAGAAAGGTGTGAAGGCGTAACCAATGATATTAATAATAAATATCGAATCACCACCCCTGGAAAAAGACATTTATATGAACTAATAATTTATTAGCCTTTAGAAGGTAATTAGGAAAACAAATGGAAAACAATTTCGTTAACTATATTCAAAGTTCGAAAGTATAAATTTCGAATTCTTTCAACATCTATATTTCAAAATTCAAATCTAGAATAATCGCTTTCGCAATATTTTGAGACTGACGGCCCATTATGGTGAGGTTAAGCTTGCTTACAAAGCAGTGCCTATCTGAAGTGCGAGCTCAAAGTGAACCAAGTAATCGTAAAGTGGAACCGATAAACAAAAATAAGTGGTAGTGTGAATGTTATCGTTTATGAGGATTATATGCAAAGACAGTATTCAGTTTCTTTTAGACTTCTGATTTTCTAGGTGTAGAAATCCTACAACCCTTTACAATATTGAAAATAAAGTAATATACTCACATCATGCCCGGGGCCGCTTCGTAGCCTAGTACTACAAGTTCAGCGCCGGCCCCACTCATCACTGTGTACATATTAAATTGTGTTAATAATAATAATAACATTCAATTACAACAAGAATCTATAATATAGCTTATAGTATCAGTTAGCTATGACTTAGTTACATTTGAACCAAAATTGTTTGTCTTTATTGTCGTAAAATTTTCTTTAACTCGCTTTTTTATCACAATATTATAATATACACCGTGTTCGGCTGGACATAGTCCAAACTTAAAGAACGCGGATAGCAACTATACAAAAAGTTTCAAGTAAGCAGGTGGCGCAAACTAAATGTTACCGAGGAAAAAAAACTCCCAACACAGACAATCCTAATCCTAGGTCACCCTACTGTTGAAAAATTCCACTGACATTTCAATTCAAAGAATAGTTGGTCATTTGACCTTATCAGCTACTTCACGAGTAGTCTTTCTAAAATTTTGACAGTTCCATGATGTTTTATTGAGTTAGCAAGTAAACCTGATTAAATAATGTATTACTTTCATATTGTGATTTTATATTAGTGTTTTTATTAGTTGCTATAAAAAATTAGATAAGCGATAAAAAATGAGACTTTACATAAACATGCCATTATTTCTCGTAAAAAGTAAAGGATAAGAAATGGATATTGTGGGTTATCCCTAAGAGATAGACATATACCATCGCTGACTTTTTTGTAGACCTTTTTAGGGTGTACAATACTGTAGTACATTATTTTGATCTATCTCGTAGGTTTCAGCCATCGTCTGCAATGTAAGCGCAAAAAAATGTGTTTATTTACGACATCACATTAGAAACCTCTAAAATTATCCGTGTTTCTCTACTATATTATGAATGTTATATACATTTATACATATATACAAACCTTTCTCTTGAATCACTCTATCTATTAAAAAAACCCGCATCCAAATCCGTTGCGTAGTTTTACAGATCTAAGCATACTTAAGGACAGACAGCGGGAAGCGACTTTGTTTTATACGTAGAGCATACTTAAAGTTTCTGGAACTGGCCACTTACAATAGAAAAAATAGAAAGCCATTTATGAAATTTGAAAATGGAACTCTCTGGGAACACGTTACTTTTAAATTGAGAGATAGTCATTTGTTTCTTGATTGTGGCGTCGGTTTGAAAATTGTGTGTCGGAATTACAATGAACTTAACTAGAGAAAGTTTTCGCGCTATGATATTTTATAATTTTTGCTGCGGCTTAAGTCAGTTAGAGAGTTGCCAGAGACTTCAATCGGCATTTGGTAATAAAGCTCCATCTCGTAGCTCTGTGTATACGTGGTTCGGTGATTTTAGACATGGGCGTAATTATCTCCATGACGATGCACGTGAAGGTCGACCAGCGACTGCAGTTACCGAATTTAATATTGATAGCGTAGTACGTCAATTAGTTGAGACTGATAAAAAATTACATGTCAGCAAATTCGTACTGTA
This sequence comes from Luffia ferchaultella, assembly GCA_949709985.1. NCBI lineage: Eukaryota > Metazoa > Arthropoda > Insecta > Lepidoptera > Psychidae > Luffia > Luffia ferchaultella. Next base: position 9,323,809 of record OX453249.1, on the reverse strand, counting down.
TTAGGCACTGGAATTAGTCAGGTGCAAAGATTTTACATGTGCATCTAAAGGTACGGAAGCTTTATACTCTATGGATACCGCATGATTTGACGTAAGACCAGAAACGACTGCGTGTAGAGTGGTGTCAGAAAATGATAGCAAAGTTTAATAATGGAGGGCAATCATTAGTTGTCTATAATATCGTGATAGGTGACGAAACCTGGATGTACCTACTACTTTGAACCAGAAAGAAAAAGTCAATCGGCAAAATGAGTCTTTCCTTTTGAAAATTTGCCAACGAAAGTTAAGAAAAGTCGAACGGTTGGCAATAAAACGGCTGCTTCTTTTTTCGGCAAATCAGGACATTACACAACAGTGCCACTTGATGACCAAGGAACAGTAACTGCAGATTAATATGTCAACACTTGCTTGCCCAGAGTCTTAGAAAAAGTTCGGGAAAAACGTTCCTCGAAGTTGTCCTTCATCACGATAATGCGTCCTCACATACCGCTAAGGTAACAGAAGCCTATTTGAAGGGTTCAAATGTAAAACTGATAACGCATTCGCCATACAGTTCAGACCTCGCACAATGCGACTTCTTTTTGTTCCCGAAAATTAAAGATAAACTTAGAGGCATACGTTTTACGAGCCCTGAATCGGCGGCGAGGGCATTCCATGAACCTATTAAAGAGGTCCCTTAAGAAATTGGTCCAACTGCTTCTTACAATGGTTCCAGACCACCGAATGCAAAAATGTTTCAATTATGGCGGCATATTACTTTGAAAAACAAGAAATATATCACAAGTAAAATACCAGATCTTATTTATAGGAATCCAGAAAGTTTCAGTATGGCCCATGTACTATGTAGTGATGATGATGCAGTTAAAAAGCCATTTGTCGTACATTTATCTAAGGAGAAATTCTTTCAGAAACCATTTCATTTTTATTTTACATCTTCCGATAAAAACTAGTTGTATGCTAAAGATTTCCTTAGGGCCCAAGATATAACTAAACGATTTAGCTTAAGTTTGTAACTGAAAATTTCCGATCATCAATGTATTCGTTGTTTTCAGTATAAATCATAGTCTGTTACAGACAGATGATATTTTAGCAATAAAGTTTTCCGTCTCGCTCCCTTTTGATCTGTTAATTAATTAAAACATCCACACTTCATCCCTACGGGTAGGGTAGGTACCCGAGCGAAAAAGCAACACTGTTTTTATATTAGGTTGTTTTTTTTTAAATAATGCATACATTTTAGGACAATATGAGTATTATGAAATTAAATAGAACAGAAAGTACATTTTGAATATAGCCCTTTCATGTTATGCTTTTCGGACAAATATCTTTATTCAATTAAGCTGAAAGCATATTCGTACGCGAATATAATCCGTATATATACAAAGGCTCCCAATCTTACATCGGGGTCGTCGACTTCGTGATTTGTTTAGGGCACATCTCTATTTATTCATTGATAAATATTTCACTTATATAACATCCAGAGATCTGTTACGTATTTTACTAATAACAAAATATTTGAAATATCTAAATATAATGCGAATTATTGTTACCCACGATGGAACTCTGACGGAACGAAGGTATAGGGTTGGAGGTAAGGGTATCTGTGTGTATTTGTTTCATAGGTAGCACTTCAGAGCAGGTTCTAAGACATGTTTTACGGTTGTAGACCTCCTGGGTGTGCTGCAATAGACTTGTCAAACGGCTGGACTGTCAGTTTTTTTTATGCTTTACATAGTTAGTATCACATCAGAGTAGATTCATAGACATGTTTCACATCTATAAGTCACCAGGGAGAGCTGGAGTAGACGTGTTTCTTTATAACAGCTATTCCAATGCGGCTATTTGCTTTCATAGGTAATTACTATAGAGAAGATGATTAGATTAGCAGCCAAGGGCGTTGTGGTAAATATGATTCTGTAAAATCGCTAGACTAATTTGAGTGCATTTTTTACGTTACATGGGAATCCAGTATCTATGAGCACTTAAGATCAGATATTTAAATTAGTTTACTGTTAGCCGGGATAAAAAGTTATGAGTCAAAGCTTAGATTGCTCTCTCAAAAGTTCTCTACCTGCAAAGGAAAATCCCATCAAAATCGATTCAGCCGTTTCGAAGATTAGCCCGGACAAACAGACAGAAAAACAAAATTTGAAAATACGCGTGTTTTGGTATGGTGGCCATGTCATGCCATCAGCCCATTTATACCCCACTGCAAGGGCTTAGGCCTCCCCCCAGGACGAGCGGGCTTGGGGCTTAAATCCACCACGCTGCTCCAGTTCGGGTTGACGGATTGTAACGTCCGCCACCTATTGACAGCAATCGGGACCGACTGATTAACGTGCTCTCCGAGGCACGGAGTCAGTGATAGTTGGTTTGGTTATGTGAAAATATAATAAACACATGCATAAGAAAAATCTTTGGAAATCGCAAGCATTTAAATTTTATTTATAGCCAACGCCCACATTCGTTATTTATAATTTCCATAGTTTTTCCAGGTTTATAGATGAACCCTAAATATTTCCGGAATAAAAAATAGCCCATGATATTCTTTAAACTGTTCGGTAAGTACCTGCCAACGAAAGTCCCGTCTAATTTGGTTCAGTCGTTTCGTTGATTAGCCCGAACAAACAAACAGACAGATTACACGGATTTTTTTTGAAAACTCGTGTTTAGGTTTTACTTGGTGCAGTGGTGCAAATGCTGACGCCACTCGACACACCGCAGAACAACGCCTTGCCTGCCCGACGACACTACACACACCACCTCTCTAACGAGATGATGCCCGGGTACAGAAGATACTCTACAGTCTTACTCTCGGGAAAGTACTCCTCGAGATAAAGCAGGAGACCATAGTCAGTTATTTCGTAATTGACCGATGACACAGTACATACCGATGGGCCCTTTCACACCAGATCGCTCACAAGCCACGATTGTTCGTCCGATCGTCTATGTTTTCAAAAATCACTTCACTGCAGGTTATTAGAGAAGTTTTACGGTAAGGGGTCGTCAGAGGATGCTGCAGTAAATAGAATTTCCACAAAATTCTTTATTGTTGCCTACTACTATTTAAAAGTAATCAAAGTGAAATAAAAATTGTTTAATAAAACCCACTACGATAAAACGACAAAATAAAAAATTATATAAGTGTATATTATATTGTATCTATATAGCCGCTAGGAAAACATCTAGAGCAGAATTTGTCAGATATGTATGCTCTATCAATGTCAATAATATTTTCTCTATCGAGGATTGGTATAAATTAGAAGATCTTCTAATTACGTTATAATAGAAAAAATTGAATTTATTTTTAAATCTTTGATGTTTTCATTTATTCATCGAGTAGTCGCATTCGTTACCGTACTGGCTCTTAAACCTGTTTCGTGACGACTGCAACGTAAATTACATAACGTAACATAACTCGTAAGTATACTTATATTTGTTACAGTTAAAACCCGTTTTTAGACGAAGCGCGTTTTCTCTAGTTAAAACTAGTTTTTACTGAATGCCTTTGTTACAGCTAGAATTTACTGGTGCTCAAAAATTAATATCAATTAAAACTAGAGAAAACGCGTTTTATCGAATTAATTCAGTTTAACTTGTTTCGACCGAGGAATTTTTGAACTGGATATTAGCGATTGGTGAACACGAAAAAAAACCACTTCAATATAATGACGAAAGAGACATCTATGATAACTTAATAGACGAAATTGAAGATGTACAATTAGCTCAACAGAAAACTTACAAACAATACAGGAGATTGAAGCGATTTAAGGTTATTAATATTTGTAGATTTCGAAAGTTAGTGCCGAAACGTGGACTCTCACCGCAGGACTGATCCATAAATTCAAAGTCGCTCAGCGTGCTATGAAGCGGGCTATGCTCGGTGTTTCTTTGATGGATAAAATCAGAAACACTGAAATCCGTCAAAGAACTAAAGTTGTCGACATAGCCGAAGCGATCAGCAGGCTGAAGTGGCAAGTGAAGTGGGCCGGTCACATTTCCGTAGAACGGATAACCGATGGGGTAGACGAGTTCACGTACGTAGGAGGCCACTTACCGGTAAGCGAAGCGTTGGACTTCCCCCGGCCAGGTGGACAGATGACCTGAAGCACCATACCGGGGGTAGTTGGATGCGAAAGGCGGAGGACCGTGTGTGGTGGCGAGCCTTGGGAGAGGCCTATATCCTGCAGTGGAGAAACACGGGCTGATGATGAAAGTTAGTGACAAGAAAAGAGCTCATGAATTGCTACTTGTATGTAGATGTTATATTATATTTTATATAATTAAAGCAGCTCATGTGGCCGTTGGTCATGAAGGTTGAGATAGGCAAATAATACAATTTCAAGAAAACACGCCAACATGTCGTAATAACCGAGTAGTGGTGAGTCCGCTTCAAATTTAGAAGTTCGAATCTCATAAACCGACATGTAACAATGAGTTTTTTTCTGACTTACATACGTAATTAACACTGACTCCGTGCCTTGGAGAACACGTTAAGCTGTCGCTCTTGGTTGCCATCACCAAATGGCTGTCGTTGCAATCCGTCAACCTGCACTGGAGCAGCGTGGAGGATTAAGCTTCAAACACACTCCTCCCGAAAAGAAGGCTAAGCCTCTGCAGTGGGGCAAAATGGGCTGATATGATATGGATACCAACATAACATTTAGAAATGATTAATATTTTTTTGTCTATGTGCGAAACATGTATTTTGCCTGATTATTTTAATTGGGTACTTTAAATTAATTATTATTGTCGCCATGGCATTAAGTACTTTAATGCTCCTTAACCATATTCTTTTAGCTAAAGATTTTTTTTGTTTTATAAATAACATTAAAGACATACTTAAATGTAGGACCAAGAATTTATAAAGCAATACCTACATTTTCATCCCTTGAATAAAAATTAAAGTAAAAGCAATCAACACTAACTCAGAAATGCTACTAATTGAGTCATTTCGCTTAACAAGTTTCTCAATCACTAGTTTTAAACAAGATTCAAAGTTAGAACTAGTTTTAATTGATATTTATTTTTGACCAGCAGCAAATTCTAATTATAACAAAGGCATTTAGAAAAAAACTAATTTTAACTAGAGAAAACGCGTTTTAACTAATAACGGGTTTTAACTGTAACATTTAACGTATCACTCCGCGAGGTTACGTCGCATTGTACGAATACGTCGAGGTTTTACATAAGTAAATAAAACAAACAACTAAAGTTGACATTTTTTTTTTATATTTCTGAGTGTATTTCCTTGTACTCTAAACTAGACATCTCTTTCAAAATGTAAGAGACAATAACATAATGTCCTGACAGACTTCCTGGTTAGACTAATAGGTAAATAATAAAAAGGTCAATGGTAAATATTTTAAACTTCGTCATATTTTTACCTTACATTACATTACTTTATCACATCTTCGAACATATAACATGTTTGTCTATACATTAAATAATAAGAAACCGAGGAACTGATTCGACTAACTGATAAATTAACAGATATAAAGTGGTGGTCCCATAATTAAAAAAGGTGTCTCTATACAAGAAACATTTTTTTTTATTTATATTGTACAGTGGCATGGAACCAATGCATGGAACCCTGCGTGTGAGAGTCCGACTCGCTCTTAGATGGTTCTTTTTTTAAATTCAAATTTAAATTTTCAACCTAAGGAAGTGAAAACGGTTCTGATAATATATATTTTTATCACGGAATTTCTCGATATCTCTGCATTCGGTCGATGTGTTTATGAAGCCGAATGATCTTTCGAGTACTTTTTATAACGCATGGACATCGCAAGGGTCAGCGACCATACAGCCATGTTTGTTTGGTTTTGTTGCCAAGCATTATGATAACAACCAGATTTTACTGGTCTGTAATTTCCCTACATACAAAAAACGGATTAATAATACTTACTTTTAGTTACGTAGGCGAACTGAATTAAATGTGAAAATATTGTTTATACACTTTCAATTGACACGAAAATAGACACAATCATGTCAAATAGAAATCCAAATTAATTTGTGTTACTTATAGGAATTTAAATAGGTTACTACAAAGCTTTTTCCATTATTTCAATTAGTTTTCTAATGTAATGATTGAGAACTTAAAACGGTATTAAAAAACAGACCAATTGCGAGTCGGATTCTGGCCCTGCACGAGGGTTCCGTACAGCTATTATAAATAAACCTGTAGATATTGACGTGTTTATCGCTACTCGCCGCCAGAATGCCACGTTTATTTTCAATTTTAAAATAATATCAATTTATTTTTACGTGACATAATTCACGATTTTCGGACTTATTTCTTCACTGTCGCTTCTTGCCAAATTTCATGATTTTAGGTCAACGAAAAGTAGGTACCTTACAGGTTTTAATTTACATGTGAGTGTCAAAATATGCGGTATAAATGGCCGTAGTTTTTTATCGGGTTGACTTAGAAATTTTTTTTTTTTTTTCTTAAGCACTAGAGATTAATTTCAACTTGATACCTCGACGCGTTCTTGAGAAAAATGGTCTTGACCGACAGGCGGACAATGAAGTAATCCAACAAGGGTTCCTTTTTTCTTTGTGAGGTACAGAACCCTAAAAATTACAATATTTCATACGTTTGATAAGGTTGAAAATTACCAACACTTGACGAATATCTATAATGTCATTTCACATGACATAATGAATACCATGCAGATATGGACGTCGGCATCGTTTTTATTACGCGTTACCAATGTTTATTTTTTAAACATTGGTAACGCGTGTTTTGATACAAAACTGTTTTATGCTTGCTTCATAAGGTGCGAAACCCGAAAACGGCATTTATAACACCATGGTGAATACCAAATATATCCGTCTAAGAATATACGACATTATGTACCTACCTATCTACGTTGAACACTTTCAACGAAAATTGGTTTGAATAAGATATATTGAATAATTTTAGAAATATTCATTTTTAAAATTATTATTTGAATTCCATTAACCTTCATTCCGACCATGGAACCATTCAGTGTGCGTGATCCACCACGCACGTGGCCGGTTTAGATATATACCTATAGGTACCTACTAGCGGTTTGTCCCGATATGAATCAATTACGAATACAACATACCAACTGCAGTAACTAGACCCCAGAACCGGGCTAGAGGTTGCAGCAGTTCCCATAGTCTAGCAGGTAAAGACTTAGATGATCTAGGACGCCCGGCTGCCGCGCGGCCAGCGGGACTGCTCTCACCTGCTTGCAGACTCATTAGCCAATCTAATTGATTTTGTCATTCACCTGAGCGTTCAGATATACCACTGCATTGCTAAATCTGTGCTAAACACGCACTCACAAATTATTCATACGTAACTGTCCATTTTTGTATCACTGACGCTTCATATTTAAAAAAAAACCATTATCTTTTCGAGTTTATCGGAAAACCTCATAGATTTAAAACAAAACACTAAAACTGATATACGTACAAAATTAATAGCAAAACTGAATTGTCACAGGAGAGTTTGGCGTCGAGCCGAGTCCCGAAATAACGTCCACCTTGTAAACACTGCATTTAGTTTTTATAAAACTTAAGTAATATATATATATTTTTTATTATTGCGCTATTCAATTATAATTTGGTAACATTTATAATGAAATGGCTTGAATTCTTTTAATTAAAAGTTACAAATTTCGCGGGCTTTCTAAATTTTCACACAACGAGAATATTTTCAATATACGCGCGCGCTCGAGGAGAGTCGACGGAGAAGTCAACTCAGCGAAACGTCCAACTGGGACTAGGATCGCCGCCGTCGCGTCTCGACTCTCGAGCGCTCGAATACTACGAAACATTCGCCCGACGCAAAGCCATCCGCAAGTGGTAAGCCTAGACCATAGTGCCTAGACTGTTTATTTCACTAAGTAGGTACGATATTATGCTTGATTATGCGACGATTCACCAAGAGCAAAACGAATGTTTCGTGGCCAAGATTACGGAGTCAAGCGAATTAATGGTAGATAGTAGATAAACTGAAGGGTGCGGTGTTTATCGACCGATGCAAAAAACTTGGAAAAAGGTTTTCCCGTGACAACGATAAGAATCGTAGATATATAAGAATACAATTTTTGAAAAAAAAATACCGAGTTTTTCTAAAAAAGTAAATTGTAGGATTGTAGTAAAGATACTATATAAATAGGTACAATTAACTTCTATGCCATTTTGATTTGTCAAAGGTATTTATTATAATAAAATGTCATATCTATCTATACCACTATAGCCCTTATTAAAAAAACCAGCCAAGTGCGAGTCGGACTCTCACACGAAGGGTTATTGACAAGCATGCAACGCCATCTACTTTCAGCGCTAACAAATAAACTTGGAAAAACTCCCATCACCTCTGACTTGCTTGCTTTGAGGCTTGCTTGCTGGCCATAGAGCTATGTTGCTAAAATAATAACCAGTTAGACAAAAACTATTCCAAACAAAGTTTTTGTCGAGATATATGCTCTCTACGTTCAAAGTATATCTCTTTCACACATAGAAAATCATAAATGTATGAAAAAGATAGACGTCTAACGTAGATATCTTACCTTAACAAAAAATTTGTTCGGAGTGTCATGGACCTGCTTGCTGGCAATCTTTCAATCACTAGTGAGTGCCCCACCCCTACTGACCTCTTCTCAAATGAGCGAACAGTAAAACACTTTTCACGATATATTAATAACATAAATCTTAAGCGGAAGCCCGCGCCAACGGAATTATTTTGCATTGTGTAACCCTAAGGGGTTTCTCGACATCTTCGTGCCGGTGACACCCTAGAGTGCCTCCTGGCTACTTCGATGAAATCGTTGAAGCTTCCGGGCTAGCTACAACTAACCGACGTACGCCCGGGCGCTCGGGAACTGTAGCTGTAGACGTTTATCAGCCTTTTTTTTCGCATGAGTAAAAAAAACTAGTGAGAAGTAATTTACAGAACAGAACAGGGGGGGGGGGGTGATTTATGTCTCATGAGACATACCAACTTTCATGATACAAAATTAGATTTTAAGTAGAAACAAAATATCTTTCGTTGAAATTGTCTCATGAGACTAAAAGTCAAGCGGTATGAAAATCACCCCCCATCACCTCAGACTAGACTTTAACATATAGTGAAACTAGTAATACAAAATATAGGTACTCTGTGATAGCATAGCATAGCCATTTCGAGCATAGCATGTTGCACTTAAGCGCTTGCATGTGGTTTGCATTTAATAATTAGCCAATTTACAAGTACATCAAAAATACAATACTTACAGAAAATTTAATAGTGAAAGAAATCAAAATCTATAAAGTGTACAGAACTATAATTAAAGACGTGGCTTAAAGGTCTCTGAAACGAAGCCATATTAAAAAAAAAAAAAAACAGTTAAATGTGTCTACTGTAATTACAATTTACAGTATCAGTCAGTGTCTATGGTGTGCGTCAGTGTGTCTGGTATTTTGGCGTTGTTTAGAGCACATTTAGAGTGATTTAGAATTTTAGAGCAGTTTAGAGGTGGATAGAGTAGAGCACATTTTGAATAAATTAAAAATATAAAATGCAGAGTGGTGCGAAAAATCCGCCATGGGCACGATCAACTGTGAACTCGAATATATCTGGAATGAATCCTCAAATAATGGACCATAACGCTATGGCTATGACACAACAAGGAATGATGCCGTTTCAGCAGCAGCAACCAGTGTTTAACCCTAACATGATACAGGCGCAAGGTGGCCTCACTATGCCAATGGCTAGTCAGATGCAAATGAATCAAATAGCTCAAGGTCAAATGTACCCAGGTAATGTTGTAGCTTACCCAACGCCACGCGCAATGAATCCTGGCATGTACCAAAACACCCAAAGTGGACAAAATCCTACTGGCAATGTAGAGCAAAGAGTATTCACGGGCACAGTTACTAAATGCCACAACGATTTTGGATTTGTGGATAATGATGTATTTTTTCAAACATCTGTTTGCGCGAAGGGAATAATCCCTAAAGTAAACGAAAGAGTGTTAGTAGAAGCGACTTTTAATGCTAACATGCCCTTTAAATGGAACGCGACCCGTGTTCAAGTTCTACCCAAAACTAACACACAAAATAAAACAGCACCACTTAAGAGCAGCACTTACAATGCTGTACCACCACCGTTAAATAAGAAGCCTCTTCCTAGCCGACGCGATGACCGTCCTGTTAGACGAGAGGAGCGTCGAGACATGACTCACAATGTAATTACAAATTTTTACTGTTTGGAACATCAAATTCTTATAAACAATAATTTTATGGGTTTATTTAATTTTATAGAAGCGTTCAAGAACGAGAAGTCGATCAAGATCACGTGATCGCCGTGATTCCCGTGATTCACGTACACGCAGGGATTCCCCACCTAGAAAACGTCCTGCCCCACAACCTCAAGCACCACCTGTCAAATATGTAGTGCGTGTGCCACGATTGCCTCTTGATATGTAAGTTTAAATTGAAAACAAAACATGCTACAGATACTGTTTTACCAATTCAATTTGATGCACATTTTATGCATACTAGTTACATTAATATATATAGCAGTGGCCCTGGCTAAACATAATCAATATCGCAATTGCAAAATTTTTGAATGTGGCATATTGTATAATTTTCCTAATTAATAAAACATTTTGTTTGCATTTCTTATTTCTTCTGCAGACAATCACTGGATGTCCCGGCACTGTGCCAAAGATATGGCAATTTGTATGTGCCTTCAGACTTCTTTTCAGCTCAAATTCGTTGGGGTGAAACCTTCCCTCCGCAGTCCCCTCTGTCACTTAACAACCCTTGTGCTTACCATTTGATGAGCCGTGATGTTGAGAATCCACTATCAAATGATGCCATACTAGAGCCACCAGATGCAGAGTATAGATTCTCTGCTAAGGTAAATAACAAGTATTAGTCCGAATATTATGAAATATATTAGTATCTTTTCAGGACTTGAGTACACATTGCGCATCAATAATGTGACTTATAACAACATTCTTTTACAGGTTATGTTAATCAGCCTCCCTACTTTAGAAGCATTCTACCAAAAATGTGGCTTAACAAAGGGCGAGGATAAAGACAAACGAAGTAGTCAAAAGTCACCACTGCATCCAACACGTCTCATAAAATTTTTAGTTGGTCACAAAGGAAAAGGTGGTGAAAACTTTGCTATTGGCGGACCATGGAGTCCATCCCTAGATGGTGAAAATCCTGAGTCAGATCCTACTGTCTTAGTAAAAACTGCTATACGTACTTGCAAAGCTTTAACTGGAATTGATCTTTCACCTTGCACACAGTGGTAAGTGCCCTTGTTGACTAATGTTTATCTCTACAGCATTTGGTGTTATGAGTGATATGATGAAAATTGAAGAGAAGGTAATTTATTTCATTATTGAAAATATATGGTCATCATTGGATATTCGTGCTGTCTTCGCTAACATAGGAAATACGGTAGCCGTCTTACTGATATTGTAATTTTTCCTTATTTGAGAGTGTTACTCTGGTGCAGGATATTTTTTTACCGTATTTGGTATCAGTATTGTTGCGGTCACTCTTAAGTAATATAGCCAGTGGAGCCCTAACCGACGCGTAGCCGTCGGAGTGGAATGGCGCCGACCCAGTGAGTACACTACAACTGAGTTACCCGCGCAGGTACCGCATGGTGGAGTTTTCCTACTGGCGCGAGGGCAGCGCCGGCAAGTCGCGGTTGGAGAGTGTGGTGTTGTTCCTGCCCGATGTGTGGTCCGCGCAGCCGTCGCGACTCGACTGGACCTCAGTTCAGGAGCGCTACAAGGCGGCCGCAGAGGCTGCCATCCGCAAGCTGGACGGCGAGGACCTGCCGCCGCCCGCCGACGTGCCGCCTGCAGACCCCTTGATGGACAACTCGCAAATTGTTTGTTCCCAGTTCAGATTGTTAAGCTCCTCTGCCGATTGTTAAGCCGCCTTCGCGCACCTGCGCCACCTGGCGACACTCGACACGGGTCACCGCCACAGACGCCGCACATGCGACGCGAAACTACTTCGCTTCTTCTCATTCTTTTAACAATAAACCATAGTATAGATTTATTCACCTTGCATAATTTACAACAATACCATATAAATATAGTCAACAATCAATCGCTAGCTATTCCAACATAGATTTTTTAAAGAGTTTAGAATTTGTCATAAAATTCGATTTTACTTTTGTATTTTACAAAGCCCATAACGCGATGGCTCCATATTCCATTCTATTAATTAGTTATCATTCGAAATGTTTTCAGGATAACAATGAGAATACAACAATTACAATTGATGAAAATGATGATGATGATGATGGAGTGATTCCAGAACCTACACACTACTCTAAAATTGAACTGAGAACCATAAAAGTTGAACAACTGAAACAAGAATTAAGGGCGCGTAGCGCGAGTTGTCGAGGTGGGTATCTTTTAATATTAGAAGAAAATTTTGAATTCTATACCCCAAAGGAATAATAATAGAATATATTCTTCTTTCTCCATTCATACATTTAAAACGGGCCTCCAATTTTTATTCGGATATTCATATCAGAAACAGATGTTTTTTTTAATTTTTTCAAATTTAATTTAATTTTTGCAAAGTTCACATTTATAGAGAGCAGAAGTATTACAATCATAACCAGTTCTATTTAAAATTCTTAATGATGCTTTCAAACAGAATCAAACTTCACAGGTATATATCTAATAGTTACATAATATTTTTAACATTTTAAATTTCTTACTAAAACGGGAACATTTTCTGTTGAAGCAAATTTTATATAAATTTTGTCACATACAAACAGAATCAGATTGACTCAAAGTTGAGAACAATGAGACCTAACTTGTAAACAAAGTGTTATACAATTGTGAGAAAATCACAGAAAAATCTTAATTATAATATAATATGTTCATCTTAAAAGGATTGTGTAGTCACTGGGTTTATAATTAGCATGTATTTCAATACTTATGTGCTCTGTTAACACACCACCTGCCATGCATCACGCTTGCAAAAGGAAGAGTGGCATCTTTCCAACAAAATTTTAATAATTAAAAAAAGGTTGAACTTAGTGTTTGCTGATCTAAATACCATATAATATTTTTGTTTGCGGAATCCAGTTAAAGTTTAACATGGTGCAAATGCAGCCGTTGGTTTGAAAATTTGCACATACATAATTCTTTTGAAATCTAGTGAAGCTAGTTTTAAACCTTTGTTTTATGCACATAATGTTTATATTGCAGTATAGCACAATTAGATCACACTTAGATCGAAAATACGAACACCGAGTCTAATTATTTATTTTGCGCATAATGACATAAAACATGTTTATGTCATTGAACCCAAAAAAGTACATCATTCAAATTATTTCTAGGACTACAATAGCAGAAATGACAAAATGATTTTTTCACTCCTAGGCCACAGTTTAAATACTGTTAGAGCTACAATGACATTTTCCGCCATCTAGCGGCGAATAGATAGACCAGAATGAAGTAATTATATGCATAGACCTTTTCGGAACAATCTGGCGTAGTTACTTTATATTCGAATTTTTTGTTGCGCCGGGTGAGCAGGTTGTATAATCAACATAATCCAAATAATATTTATTAGTATCTCTTATTCCATTAAATTATCTCTATGCAGTTGTGTATACTTGGTATGTCAGTTGTTACCATTTCCATTCAAAATAAGAAGATCGAGATAAAAATATCTGTCAATAATTTCCAATTGTGTAAGGATTTTAATATGCTGATTTGCATTTTACTCATATTTTTAAACACAGTGCTAAAAAGTATTTTTGAATGGGAATTTTGTGCTGAATTTTTCTATCTATCTCCTCTGCTAATTCTCGATGCTACCAGTATTAATATGACGTGAGAAGCAAGTTGAATGCGCGCAGCGTCATTTTGCTCATCATGTGAGAATCCGCTATAAATTCTTACATAGCATAGCAGTATAAATGCATACTGGAAATTTTAACTTTTTATATCAGAACGAACTGAGGTTTAGGTGTCTTAAATAGGTTAAAAGAAAAATGTTCATAGCATTAAGGTGGTGTTTGCGCATATGTTCACAATTGCAAACATAACCAAAATGATTAATCAGATAATATACAAAAAATCGGTCAAGGGCGTGCAGGACTCACGCCCTTATGGTTTCGTACTGTTACTTAAATGCTTTTCAATATATTTACAACTAAAATGCATGTCTAGTTAAAACGAAACACATCTACTGCAGCAGTACCGAGTGCTGTTTGTCTTGTTTTGTTTGTTTGTTGTTGTTTATCAGTTCTCATTATCAATTAAGGGAGGAAATGCGTGCATGAAACAGATTTCAATGTTGGAATAATGTATAGCTTAACTTAAACCATAAAAGTATGAATTTACTAGAAGCCCCTTTCTGTGTTTACCGTCTAACCACTCATACTCTAGCTAGCTCGCGTAAGATGGCGAAGTTTAGTGTTCGAGATCCCGGCGCGCTGGTCTTCACCCCTACGAAATCCCCGCGCGCCGATCTTCACCCCCGCGAAATTGCGGTTCTCATTTTCGATACTGTGAAGTGATATTTATGACCATTAAAATCAAATGCTGCTGTCAAATTAATTTACTGTATAACTTAAACACATCAATAATACTTTTGTTCCAACTTGTGGGCGGGGGACATTCTGTAATTACATGTTGTTTAGTGTTTGTATTCTACTCGTAATGTATTTTAAGTTTCTTAAAGTGTAGGGGCGACGCTACACTTTCCCGTGGTCACAGTCGAGAACCTTTTTACCCCACGATGGAGTGTCGGTTCTGCTACATTTGTGGCCGGCCCAAGGCCACTTTAGCTTGCTGCTCCTTAGAACTATAACCACTGGCAACACATGACTTTATTTGGTTTTTAGGCACTTAGGTACATTATGTTCAAAGACGATGCATAGTTTCCTTAAAACACCCTGAGTTTAATTCTGCATTTAACCTCTGTGGAAGTTGGCCTTACCGAAAAAAACCATTTATTCCAGATAATAGTAAAACAATTTGGATTACATAATCCCCAACAACCGCTGAAGCTGACACAACCTGGATATTTAACATAATTTTTGTCTTGTTCGTGTAGATTTTTAAACTAACTTGTAGGGTTGGTTGGTGTCTAACCATGGCGCCAAAAGGTCTTCAGCGATTCTGGCAATGTCATCGCGTCAGTTTGACAATGCTATGGGCGAACCAAGGAGTCTGTCATGCTTCTAACATAATTTTTTATGCCACATTCTTTTCAATTCAAAAGCATAGAGAGATTTTGCAATGCTATAAAAGAATTTGGGAGAGATTGGAGGGTCAGCTTGACTCTGGGTTTTAAACCAAATTAAAGATATTACAGTTTTTTGTGTTATTGTGTATAAGTATCAGTGGAAACTCACCATACCTTCCAAAATCTCTGGCTTAGAAAAGACAACGTTGCTTAAAAAGTCATCAGCTTTGCCATTTCACTTTGTCCAATACACAGATTTTTGTGAAGGCAGCTTCCACAAACCTGACATTTGTATCGTACACAGTATCGCGCTCTCCCAGGAAAGTCTATTTCTGTTCTGCAGCTCGTCAAATTGAACAGTGAAGATTTTTTTTATATAGCAAAATTCAAAACTACTTGTATTAATTGAAACAATCTAAAGAAATATTGAAATGATAAAGCTTCTGTGTGTCTTGAAAATGAACTTTATTTAGGCCAGACGCTCTATATGTAAATATGACTTTGATTTAGGTTCATCTGAGAGTTCTTTTCATCTGTCTCTTTGAATGATATGGTAGGCCAAACAGTTTTTTTTGCTAACTTTAACAAATATTTAAGAATACAACATTGTTTGTAGGTCCACGTGCACAATTATTGTCAAGACTTTCCAAAATATTAAAATCAGAGGAACTGAATGAAGCAAACGCAACTGACAGTATTGAAATTGATGACGAGGAACCTGTGATGATGGATCTTACAAAAACTGATGAACTAGAAGAGAAGGAAGATGACAAATCAGAAGCAAAACCAGAAACAAAATCAGAACCAAAATCAGAAATTAGTGACAAAGACGAAAAGGGCCAAAAAAATGAAAAAGATAAAAAGGAAGATGAGAAAAAAGTATGACCTTTACATTTAAAAATTCTTTATGATTTTTTAATTTTAATTTTTAATCTAACGTGCCTCAACTTAATTTTACAGCTGGAAAAAGACAGAGCCACTATAAAAGCGCGCTACGAAATACCAAATTCTCCACACATTATCGTACATCCGTTAGCATCAGCTAAAGGTGGTAAATTTAACTGCAACGTGGCGACACTATCACTCCTTTTGGACTATCGAATCACTGATAACAAAGAACATAGCTTTGAGGTAAAAAAAAAACCTTATTTAATGGTTCCCCTAATCACTCATAACAACATACTTCAAATTCTAACCTGCACGGGACAAAAACGAGTAGAATAATACTCTGATTATATTGCAAATTGTACTAATTATTATTTAAATATCTGTAATTTTTTTTTCAGTTATTTGTCTTTGCAGAAATTTTCAATGAAATGCTAATGCGCGACTTGGGTTTCTATATTTACAAAACATTGTATACTTTGCCTGAAAAGGCAGATGACCCCGACAAAAAAGAGAAACAAGATGACAAGAAAACCGACAAAAAGGATGAGACCAAGAGTGACAGCAAGAAAGATGAGAAAACAGATAAGAAAGACAGAGAAGAGAAGACGGACAAAAAAGAAGAGAAAGTTGAGAGAAGAGACAAGGATGACAAACGCGACGATAAAAGAGAGTCTAGGAAAAAAGAGAGAAAAGTAAGCGAGAAATTTTTTGTCTGTCGTAGTGTCGTATCAGCTGTTGCGTCGAGCATGTGGATTAGATTTTAATGTAACATTGTGTTCATCTTACTTAAAAGTATTTGTAATGTACTTTATTTCCAATTCTGGAAATATATGAAAAAGTAATATACGTAACAAACTAAATTATTTCTTTGTATACAGCATTGATAACTACTGGCTTATTGGCTGGCTGGCTACACGCGTGTGGCATCGGTGGGGGACTGCTTGAATTTATTTTTTGTGCGATAGTTTTAATTTTGCGATTACTCCATTGATATCAATTTAAATTGTAATAACATCATTAAAAAAACAAAGTTTGAAAATCACATTTAAGTTGTATGGTATAAGGGCAATTATAATGTGCATGTATTAAATGTTTAAGGTAACTAATGTAATTAATTTGATAAGGATTGATATATCCGTGTAAATAGCTTTTCTATTGCCACTTTATATCATATTTTTATCATCATTCTTTTAAAGACCTATAAAAGAAGAACAATCGTCGTCTTATTTCAACCAATTTACTCAAAACATTAATGAATTATACACATAAACCTTTCTCTTGAATCACTTTGTCTATTGGTGACAACTGTAAGAAAAACCGTCATGTAGTTTTTGAGTTTATCGCGTTCAGACAGACAGAAAGACTGGAATTCATAATGATAGTGAATATGTATATTAACAACATCTCAATACTTCTTCTCCTAGTAAAACATCATAACTCATAAATACAATCAAAGGAAACAATAAATAAAATAATTAGTCCATTAATAAAAACTAATCAATCAATATGTATGTTATTACTTCGATACTATAAGAGTTAATGCAAGTATCGATATGAACGGTGGAGCTTCATACCAAGAAGTTACATTACCAGTTGAATGTGGAAAATAAACTGAGCATGGGAATAGATCGTTAAGGATAAAAACTCATGGTTTCTGAACTTAAATTGCACAAGAACATCATAAACAAAAGCTATAGGTACAGCAAAATCAAAGTTTGCCCCAAAATTTTACGTTTTCTATGACCGATTTCCATCTCATCCGTGTTTCTTCAAAACGTAACATTTCCACCACCATCATTCCATGAATATTAAAATGCCGCACTAAAAAGTAACATTATATATAATATAGTATAAAAATGCAATCTTTTGAACTTTCAACAATTTTACCCATGCTCAGATTAGTTTTTGTGTGTGATGGAACGCAGCTAAAAAGTATAAAGTTACCAAAAACAATAAATCTGTGAATGTGAATTATTGTAACTGTCTTGAATATGAACCAAACTGTATTAGAATTTAAGTATAATCAAACGGATTTCATTAATTTTCTTTATGTTTAAGGTACATCTTGTAAATAAAAAGTAATATAAACGCGTTGAATTTATTACGGAAATATGATTCGCTCATAAACGACATATTTTCTAGTAACTTCAGACTTAGCTTCACACCAAAAAGTAACATTTTTTCTTGCTAACAAACCAAAACGTTATTTTTCATACTTGTCGCACTAAATAGTAACATATACAAAATCAATATTAAAATCTTACAGTAATTACTAAATAAACTGGTGATTTTAATTTATCTAAAATTAAGAAGTGTGCATACCAGTTATTTTTATATACAATATAGTATTGTAAGTTAACTTGCGTGAATTATAAAGTTTTGTTATTTTGTGAAAAATCATCTAAGATGGAACTTTTTGGTATAGAGCTCCACAACTATAGTCAACCGTCACTTTAACTATTTCTCATACCATGGTTAAACTCTTTTTTATTTTATAAAACATGTTACTTCGAAAAAAACTTGGGCAGCAGGACCCTCAATAGAACTGATACTTTATAGAAAGTCCTTCGTTTTCTACAAATGAGATACTTCAAATAATGTTTTTGAAGTTAACATTACGCGTGTCGCGGATGAAATTTTTGATTGAAATTTTAGTGTTAAGGTTACAATCTAGACAACTTTTATGAAAGGAAAACTGAAACAGATCACCAGAAGTCAGGCGGCACAAAAAGTAACCAGAATGAAATGGTGCAAATAGCAGAATCTGGTATGTTATGTTATGAATGTTAGAAATGGTAAAAATGTTAAGAGTGATAAAAAATAATTCAAAATTGTTAAAATGATTGGAAATGGCAAAAAATTATAGAAAATCGTATGATATTGTCAAAAATAGTATAAAGTGATACAAAATGAATGGCAGGAAAGTGAAAAATATATTGAAAATGGCAAACGTAGTATGAAATTGTAAAAAATAGCAAAAAAGGTTAATATGTTACGAAATTGTAAGACGTATTAGAAAATGGTAGAAAATCACCAATATGTTAGAAAGTGGTGGAAATGGTAGAGGTGCTTCACTTTTCAGAGTTTCATACTTAAAAAGTGCCAAATAACCCTATCACTAAGCCTCTGTTATCTTTTTGTTCACGTGCCCTTCCTTTAAAGGGATGTGTATTCTGTAAACTGTAATAGGTAGCCAATTGAAATTATCTATCATATATTAGTTACTCCATTCAAGTTACATGTTTTATTGGGGTTTTTTGTTTTTGTTTTTTTCGTATTACTGATTATTATATATTGATTGTATTAGAATGAGTTATACTTGCAATAAAGATCCTGAACTGAATCAAAGAAAACACATTTTTTAGTAAATAATTATTAAATACATAAATAACTACATAAAAATACATAAATTATTGAGAACATGAGGCAATGTACTCAATAGGTATATTATGGAAAAAGTTTCCAATACGAGTTTGACAGCGGGTGCTGAAGTAACAATCCTGTTATCCACATGCAAGGTATAATCATGGTCAGGTGGTTTTACTTTACCTATTTTCATACTATATTTTCCAACTTGCCACACAATTTTATTTATGGATTTATTTATTTTTTATTTCTATTGAAGTTTCATTTCAAAAATAATAAATTTTATTATTTATCATTTAACATATCATCATGAAGTGATAGGATACTGTTGATTTACATACTTTATAGTTTTTGGGTTTAGTAAGCTTCAATTTGTTTCATAATTCGAACATCAAAATCCAGTCTTTCAAGTTTGATTGTTTATGATAATAAATATTTTTAAACCCATACTTTTTAGGATTCGCCTAGTGATGACGAACGCAGTGACTCTCCGCGCCGAAAAACACAAAGTCGGGGCGTGGATCTACCTCCAGATCCTTATTTGCTCCTATCCCTTGTTTATTTCGACACGACGCGTGTGGGTTATATGGTGAAAAAAGATCTTCAGAGTCTGTTCATGAGCCTTGGACTGCATTTGTCTCGGTCGCAAGTTCGCTCCATCCTGGACAAGGTGTGCGTCAAGGAAACATTTACATACAAGTGAGCGGCTTACGTTTTGATATTATTTTGAAAGATATTAAAAAAGCTAGATAGAAGAACTTATTTCTAATAATATTCAAATTCAAATTATTCTATTGATTTTAATTTTTACATCATCATTTTAAAAAATTTACATGATTTGCTCATATACTCAAAAAACATTGATTTATTTATTTATTTAAATTTTCATAATATATCAATAGTAAAAGACCATTTACAAGTGTCGTGATAGCCCAAAGCGCAATGAACCTGTCTCAAATTTATAAGGCCCCATAGCGCCATGGTTCGAATCCGGGCGTGTACCAATGAGTTTTTCTGATTTAAGTACACAATATCACTGACACCGTGCTTCGGAAGGCACGTTAAGCAGTCGGTCCCGGACGCTGTCAATAGATGGCGGTCGTTACAGTTCCCAACCCGCAGTGGAGCAGCGTGGTGGACTTAAGCTCCAAGCCCCCCTCCTCACCCTGGGGGAGGCCTAAGCCCCTGCAGTGGGGTAAAAATGGGCTGATGATGATGATGATGACAAGACCATTTTATAAACTATTATATATTTTTGTTTATAACAGAATCCAAAGTTGTTTTACTCCGAGAAATATATTATTATTTCAGTTATTCCATATTTTTTTTACTGTGATAAAACTGAAATAAAACTACTTAAAAGATATTTAATAAAGTAACTCCGCGATTTTACTGACACCGTTAGTCCGTATTTTAAATTTTATAATTATTTAAAATTCAAATTTAATATGTAAGTTTACCATCATTTTCTTGGTTTCAATTTCAAATCTTTGTTCTTTGTGTGATGCCATGACATCAACGCTTCCTCCAACATTGCCTCTACACTGCACATTACTCCACACATTTCTAATGTTAAAATATTAATTTCGAAATATTGTAATACTTAAGCGTTCAGAGATAAGTATACTACTGTTGTATCAGCCAAACGACTGTTTTGTAATGAGCCATTCATGAATTAAAGATTTTGCGCACTCTTCTAAAACTACGCCGTATACAGCGTACACGTGAGTAAGCCTCATTTACGACCTCTACAGTGGTCTGCGTCACGTTGATGTGCTACATGTTCAAATAAAATGTTAATTTATGTAAACAAACTGTAAAAATAATACCACAAGAAATAAGAACAAGCGTTGTTGTAGTAAATAACCCATTAAATATTCCAATAAGTTGCAATATGCAATGGGCTAATGTTAATATTCTAGGTAGGGCTCCACCTAGTAGAAGCGCCATCGAGACCAATCACTAGTTTATGGGGCCATTACCAAAAGGTATGATGAATAATTCAAATAAAAACATTCATTTTTTCTAGCATACATACTTACGAGTTATTGCTCTATTGGTATGTAGTTTTATAAACACTGATTTCTAAAGAATAACTATTGTGTATAACTTTTTTTTTTTTCTTCAAGGGCCCTCGTCCAAGCAATCAAAGACATCTCTGCTGGTGCCCCCGAAGTGATACAAGATTTGCCATTGGAGACCAGTCTTTCTAATGATGTACAATCTAATGTGAGTGTTCAAGAATTTCTTATTTTGGAAGGATATTTAAGGACTTTGTGAAAGTTAATTAGAACCGTAATTAAGCTCTGAAAAATACCTATTGAATTGACATATTGATAAGTTAAAATAAAACGTACTCAAAGCTCAGCGACTGAACAATAATACAAAGGACAGTGCCCATTCAGCCATATGCAATTACATAACATAACATGCATATACATCACAACCACGTCTAGGCCCCAAACTAAGCATTAGCTTGTGTTTTGGGTACCAAGCGAAGACACCACATATGTATATCAACCAACACCCAGTACCAGTATTAATATTCATCATATAAATACTAACCCGACCTGGGATTCGAACCCGTGACCTCCAGCTTCGTAGGCAGGGTCGCTACCCATTAGGCTAAGCAGTCATTAAATTGACTGAAGTTATTATGTAAATTCCGCTCTAAATTCAGTAAAATTGAAATATTATGTCATTAAATAGCTCGTCTTTTTCGAAAATTATTTGTAAAATATGACATTTTCAAGAAAAAGACGTTTTTGAGATATATATTTAAACAAATACATGTGATACCATCTTTATATGTTACAATTTTCAATGTTTTTTTTTTTGAAGCAATACATATTTTTCCGCAATAATAAGTGTATATGTAACGTGTTTAATAATAAGTATTTGGAAGCTTTATTTAATTGATAATTTTGTTAAATATTAATTTAAATTTTATTCAAAACGGCTCTAGTGGCAGCGCCATCTGTTGTAAAGAATTATAACTAGTTAGTATAGCGCCATCTATGGTAAAGTATAGCAAGTATCTGATTTCAGAAAACGGCGTTGAATAGAAAATCACAAAATCTTAATTAAAAGTATTATCGCATAACTTTGTTTTCGGTACTGATTTTCTTAAGACGCATTCTTTTTGTTTTTAAACATTTAATAATGAAAAGTGTGGGTCAATACTGGTTTTTGTTCTTTTCGAAAATAATATCCACTGTATCATAAATTAATTCAAATACAGTTTCAATGTTATTTATATTATTGTCTGTTGTGTAGATTTCTGAGTTGGAGAACGCTATAGCGATCGGCAATCGCCATCTCGTACCAGTATTTGGTAGGAAACAAGACAAGACGGGAGATGGGCCTGAAGGTGCTCACAGGGACGTCGGCAATTGTTAGTTTATAATCATTTCATATTTAGTCTTACTTCTGTCTCACATATTATGGAGCATTAGGCATAACATAAGCAGTTACCCTTTTTCTATGTTTAAAAATAAATAATTGAAGCGATTAGTAATTGAATGCCTGGGATGAAAATGTAGTAAGAAATTTATGTTTTTCTGTAATGTCACAACATACAGGTGTGAATATAAGCATATTAATTGACGTCACAAAGCCTTACGAGGTGTCAAGGTTGTCTTCATTACGGTGTATATTTTTGTACTCTTTAACTGTATGAAACGGAATGAGACGAGTTGTTTGTATTTTCCGTATTAAAATTAGTCACGTTTTCATTCAACAATCAGTTTACGTCGCTCGAAAGAGTACATGCGCGTTTTGTATCTGCCACTGTTGCTTAGACCTGAAGTTTCGTATCTCGGACTGTACTCGAAAATTATATGCAATATTCATAAATAATGATGACGTCATTTGTATCCTATCCGAGCTGAACGCTTAAAAGTAACAAAATAAAATTTAACTTAATAAAAGTTCTATGAAGTCTTAAGTTTTATAGTTATAATAATAATACATGAGACTTCCCACACAGCGCCATATAGTCCCAAAGTAATCAAGTATCATGCTTGTGTTATGGGTTACTAGAGAACTGATGTACATACTTAAATTTATTTTTTTTTTATAAAATATTAGGTCTTAACCCATGAAGTTGCCATTTTATATGAAATGAGTTAAAGTATTTTTTTTTCTTCAAACATAATTATTTCTGTTATTCGAAGTAATCACCCGTGCAATCGATGCATCTTTGCTAACGCCGTAGCAGTTTATTGATGCTCTTGTAAAAATCAATTGGACGGGAGGCAACAAACTCTTCAAAGGCATTTTGTACTGTCTCTCGCGAATTGAATTTTTTTCCCTTTAAAAAGTTGTCCAAATTTTGAAAAAAAAGTAATGGTAGGTACAAGGTCTGGTGAGTATGACGGATGAGGGAGAACTTCCAACCCCAACTTCAGCAGCTTGGAGACTGTTTGTTGTGCAGTATGGGGTCGCGCGTTGTCGTGAAGGAACAGCGGGGACGACCGATTGACCAAAGCTAGTCGCAGACTTGCGAGCTTCTCCATCATTGTCGTCAGTTCTTCACTATACACATCTGTAGTAATGCTCATGCCATTTTGTAAAAAGCTGTGATGAACCACACCGGCACTAGACCACCAAACAGTGACCATCACCTTTATAGGGCTTATTTTTCGTTGAACACATTGCTTTGGTGCTGAACCAGGATCTAACCAACTTGCTGAGCGCTTTCGATTGTCGAACAGAAATCATTTTTCATCACAGGTAACAATCCGGTTCAAAATTCCTTCATTTCTGTGCCTGTTAAGCAACGCGAGGCAGGTCTCGACGCGTACGTTGCGCTGGCGATCGTTAAGTTCGTGGGGTATCCATCTATCAAGCTTTTTTACTTTGCCAATTTGTCGCAAATGATCCATCCAATATTGTTTTCATGCTAACATCAAAAGCTGCTGCTAG
Source organism: Luffia ferchaultella (assembly GCA_949709985.1). Classification (NCBI taxonomy): domain Eukaryota; kingdom Metazoa; phylum Arthropoda; class Insecta; order Lepidoptera; family Psychidae; genus Luffia; species Luffia ferchaultella. The sequence goes on along the minus strand of OX453249.1, from coordinate 9,299,419 downwards.
TTCAGCTGTAGTTTGAGTATCATCAGCTTCCACAATCGCCATCAATTCATCATTGTGGACCAAAGTGTCCGGACGACCACGAGGTTCATTATTCAAGTCATAATTTCCAGAACGGAAGGGGGCAAACCAATAACGGGTTGTGCGTTCGTTTGTTATGTTCTCTTCGTAAACGTTGTTGATGTTACGTGCCGTTTGTGCCGCATTAGTGCCACGACGGAACTCATTTTCTATAATTACACTAATTTTTAAAGTGTCCATTATGACGAAAAAATTTCAAATGTAATGAAAACACAATGCTAATCAATAAACAAAAGACTGACTTTATAAAAAGAATGTCATGTTTTAAAAACGAAACTAAATTGAATTTAGAATTTACAGCCAATCAAATTAATTATTTTTTTTGTTGAAAATGGCCAGTACTGAAGAACGGTAACTTCATAGGTAAAGACCTAACATATATAAATATTTTACACGCAGACCCGGAACGAAACAAACATGTTCATGCACATAAAAATTTGTCTCGGATGGGAATCGAACCCGCGACCCTCGGTTCTGCAGTTAGGGTCTCTAACCACTCGGCCAATCGATCAGTCATGTTAATTGTTAATGTAGGTAAACCAAATGTCAACTATTAGTGTCTAATTTTTTTTTTTGCATAGAGCAAAGGTGAAAACTAAGCAAAAACAGATACAAATAACGTCATTACCTTTTAGACTAAGCAACTTTTGAATTCGCTGAAATGACTAGAAAATACTATTATATCTAAAAAGACAGAAAACCGAGTCCGTTGTTTTTCTTCCTAGTTACGAATAAGCCAATAAAAATTTGTGATTAGAAATCTGAAATGTTGTCCATCAGACTAAACAATATATAGTTACTTGGTCTAAAATCTTACTGATCTCCCACCGGTCATGTTTTTATTAATGGTAAACCGGGTAATGTTTGTTCTTATATGAAACCGCATGAATTGTTTTCACGACATAGATAGTGGTAAAATGATTCATGCATAAAAAGTTACTATGTATGCGGCGGCGTAGCGCTTCAACGTCCCGCAGTCCAGTTCACCGCTGGCATAAAAAATAATAAGTATAATGAATTGATTGTTCTAAAGATAAAAAAAACACTGCAGCAGGCATGGTGATGTACAAGAGTCGGCTAGTCGACGTGGGAGCAACCTTGGCGGCACTCTCCCGCAGTGAGACGCAACGAGCACGTTTAGAAGCGGCAGTGACCGAAGCAAGGACAGTGGCCCGTACTATGCGTACCGCGGCTGCCACGACGCAAGCCGCCTCTGGACGAGTTCAAGCGCAACTCGCTAATCTGAACGCTCAGCTCACCGCTGCTAAGACGCGAATTACCTCGCTAACGGTATGTACCTACGCATAGATGTGTTCATTCATAACTTGTTACAGTATCTTTAATATTTATATTATAACGTACCTTATGCTAACGCTATTACGCACATCCATACTTTCACACTCCCATGCAACCCTATAGCACAGATTAGTATAATAGCACAGACAAGTCAACTTTTAGACCACGCTTTAATAGGGAGTAGCATTCGCCAAGGTATGTAGTGACACTACATAACTACGTCACTAGTGAGCCGTCAGTTGGAAGCACGTCGGAAGCCATTAAATTGTCAATTTTGAACGAGCCAATGAAAACTAGCCGACCTCTCCCCGCAACCCGCCACTTTTTGGCGATTTCGTTTTCGTGCTGACTATTATTAAAGCGTGGTCTAAAGGTTGACTTGTCTGTGTATAATAGTAATAGATCCCACATTCCCTTATAAAACGTAAATATCTACGCTTTTTTTCATATACTTATTCTCGCTGTCAGACAATATACGCAAAAGTGTGTCTAAGGCGCTCGAAGTAGCGTTGTTGATACTTCGTCAAGCGCCATCACGATGCGGCGGCATGTAGCAGTGATAGGGTTAACTCTTTGAAATAAAAATAGAAGTATTAAAGAAGAAGTATCTCAAACTGCTATATTTGCTGGCACAAAAAAAAATTGAAGCCAACCAAACCTTAATTTTGCCCACCGTTTAAATCTTTCTTAAAACGTTTGTTTTTTTTTTTTAACAGACAAGTGCGAGAATATTTCACGCCGCTCTCAAAAACATTAAAACAAAAGTGGAATCTGTTGTATCCATCAAGTATGAAGAAGATGAAGATGTGGTTGAAGTCGTTAACGGATCAGAAATGTGAGCTTATAATAATTTTACCGAAAAACATTCTCCTTTCTGCTTTCTACTGCATTGCCATAAATTTATTTCACAAATCTAAAGAAAAGTAAATGATTCCCTTTATTGAATCTTCAAATTATTTATTCGATTTTAACACCTTTTTTGTATAAAAGACCTGAGTCATTTAATAGTACAAATGAATTTAAAAAATCAATCTTTGTTTTATTTACTAACAATCATTTTTTTCATTTAGTTGCACAGATCCAAAAAAGAAGAGCTCTACTAAGGAGAAGGCTGTGGAGCTTGTAAAAAATAATACTGAAATTGGGAATGAAAGTGATGATGAGAACAGCGTTTATCAGCCAACAGATGTTATTAAGGACCTAAACATTGATGTTCTGTTACCAGAGAACATGGAAATCGATGACAAGGAATAACTTTGTCTCGCTCTTAATGTCTTAGCATATCTGTATAAGAATCCTTCAAGTGCGAACATCAAACTTTGTATGTGTATGTGAAATATATTAAAGACATGTTTCTCATTTTACTTAGTTATTTTATTTTTAAATTGAGCCCAGCGTTTGTCGTCCATTCATTGAAGTAGCCAATATAGATATCCAAGGCACAAATTTTGAAATACCTTTACACAGCACAGGAAATGGCGGTAACGAACTCGTGAAAACGAGTTGTATAAGGATCACTACTAAACCAGAGAATGAATGAAAGCTTGAAGTGGTACAATCTGACTAATCGAAAGTGTTTATAATGGTTTATATAGGCCGAGGGAGACACTTTTATTTAACTTCACTTGTATGTCTGTCCTGGAATTTTGCAATCAATATTTCACTCATTTCCACTGAAGATATCGAGCCGAAATTTGGAAGACATAACTTCGATGACAATACACTAAAATGATAGACATAACCTGTGGGCCTAACATGCACGCCGCGACAAAATTTTGTCGACGGCAAATCTCTTCCCGAAACGAGATATCTCTATATGTCTACTAGTACTAACATGCAACGTTTTTATCTCGTCGCGCGCCGTCACAATTGGAAAAATTATTCGTCTACGGTAGTTTTGTCTACAAACCCTAACATGCGAACCACATTTTATCGAATTTTGTCATTTTTAAGCGGTATATTTCTCGCCGGCAATTTTTGTTGACGAGAATGGTGAGAAAAACATTGTTATGTAGAGAGTAATTGTTACATTTTTATTTTCGTTTGTATTCGCTTGAATCGGTTGTATTTTATGCAAAAAAAAATCCACAGATCTTGCAGTCCCCGCAACCATCGGTTTCATTGAAAATGAACCTACCCAAAGCCGATTTTCACAGATTATATTATTTTACTAGCGACCGCCCGCAGCTTCGCTTGCGTAGATCACACATTCCTGTTTTAGGTAGTATTAACATTCGAAATGGTTAATACGTAGGTACTTTTTGCTAAAACTAATATTGGGGACACCCATTCAAACTTTCAATCTTCATTCTCCCCACTCCTTTAAGAAAATCGATACTCCCATACTTTTCACATCCCGTTTTCCACCCTTGATATCCAAAAACCTTGAAAGACGTCATTATTTATTTATGTTAAAATTTTTATGTTTCTAACTTTAAAGAACAAAGACTCTCATACGAAGCCCCTCCATCCCTCCCTCCTTCAATTTGTAATTTCAAAATATTCCTTTTTTTTAAATTTTATTCACGTTATAAAATAAACCACTGTTCCAAATTTCGGCTTCCTAGATTTAGTAGTTTCGGCTTTATCTACGCTGATAGATCAGTGAGGACAAACGACAGAGAGCCACAAAAAGTTACTGATGTCACTCTTGACAACCTTCTTTCACGTCTGCAAAGTTTCATTAAAATCTATTCAGCGGTTTTGCAGATTAGCTCGAATAGACACATAGACGTACAGACAGACAGACGAACAAAAAGTAGCGTATGTCACTTTTGACCACCTCCTTTTCATACCCGTGAAATTTCATCAAAATCGATTTAGTCGTTATCGTCGTTATCGTCGTTGTCGTCGTTATCGTCGTTATCGTCGTTATCGTCGTTATCGTCATCGTTATCGTCGTTATCGTTATCGTCGTTATCTTCGTTATCGTCGTTATCGTCCTTATCGTCGTTATCGTCGTTACCGTCGTTATGGTCGTTATCGTCGTTATCGTCGTTATCGTTATCGTAATCGTTATCGTTATCGTCGTTATCGTAATCGTTATCTTTATCGTGATCGTTATCGTCGTTATCGTCGTTATCGTCGTTATCGTTATCGTTATCGTTATCGTCGATATCGTCGTTATCGTTATCTTTATCGTGATCGTTATCGTCGTTATCGTCGTTACCGGAAGCGGAACCGGAAGCGGAACCGGAAGCGAAACCGGAAGTGGAACCAGAAACGGAAACGGAAACGGAACCGGAACCGGAAACGGAAACGGAACCGGAACCGGACCTGAAACCAGAACCGGAACCGGAAACTTTAAAAAAGAAAATAAATAGAAAAAAAATAATAGAAAATTAATGTTATCGCGAAAAATCGTGGATTGCAATGAAATATTTAAAACAACTGATATTGGGCAACCCACGTTTTGGCACAATAACATTATTTTTCCTCATTAAACAATTTATTCTTTTATTTGGTATTAAAGCGCAAGTTTCTTGGTTTTTTTAAACTATAATGTTTTTAGAAGGCGGTCTGAATAATCGTTAAATTTGAAGGGCAAGTTAGTCAAAACAGGGGTGTTCGCGCGGTTCCTCTATTTATAGAAATAAATAATGGTGGGAGCTAAGGGCGCGTGCGGGTTGCTTTTCGCGGTTTACGCATGCGGTGCAAACAGAATGCTCGTTTGTGATTGGTGTAAGGTAACAAAGCACAAGCTTTGCTTAGTTTGGGACTAGATAGCGCTGTGTGGGATGTCCCAGGTATTATTGTTATCACAACTAAAACCAAACCAAAACCAAAGCCAAATTTAATCTAAACCAAAACCAGAACCTAACCAGTACCAAAATAGAACCAAACCAAAACCAAACAAAAACCTAATCAAAACCAGGCTAAAACTAAACCAAAACCAAACCAAACCAAAACCAAAACCGAAGCCGAAGCCAAAGCCAAAGCCAAAGCCGAAGCCGAAACCGAAACCGAAACCGTAACCGGAACCGGAACAGGAACCGAAACCGGAACCGGAACCGAAAGCGGAACCGGAAGCGGAACCGGAAGCGGAACCGGAACGCAACTGGAAGCGGAACCGGAAGCGGAACCGAAAGCGGAACCGGAAGCGCAACCGGAAGCGGAACCGGAAACGCAAACGGAAGCGGAACCGGAAACGCAAACGGAAACGGAACCGGAACCGGAACCGGACCTGGAACCAGAACCGGAACCGGAAACTTTAAAAAAGAAAATAAATAGAAAAAAAATAATAGAAAATTAACGTTATCGCGAAAAATCGTGGATTGCAATGAAATATTTAAAACAACTGATATTGGGCAACCCACGTTTTGGCACAATAACATTATTTTTCCTCATTAAACAATTTATTCTTTTATTTGGTATTAAAGCGCAAGTTTCTTGGTTTTTTTAAACTATAATGTTTTTAGAAGGCGGTCTGAATAATCGTTAAATTTGAAGGGCAAGTTAGTCAAAACAGGGGTGTTCGCGCGGTTCCTCTATTTATAGAAATAAATAATGGTGGGAGCTAAGGGCGCGTGCGGGTTGCTTTTCGCGGTTTACGCATGCGGTGCAAACAGAATGCTCGTTTGTGATTGGTGTAAGGTAACAAAGCACAAGCTTTGCTTAGTTTGGGACTAGATAGCGCTGTGTGGGATGTCCCAGGTATTATTGTTATCACAACTAAAACCAAACCAAAACCAAAGCCAAATTAAATCTAAACCAAAACCAGAACCTAACCATTACCAAAATAGAACCAAACCAAAACCAAACAAAAACCTAATCAAAACCAGGCTAAAACTAAACCAAAACCAATTTCGGTTTCAATTTCGGTTCTGGTTCCGGTTCCAATTCCGGTTTCAATTTCGGTTCCGGTTCCAGTTCCGCTTCCGGTTTCGCTTCCGGTTCCGCTTCCGGTTCCGCTTCCGGTTCCGGTTTCGGTTTCGGTTTCGGTTTCGGTTTCGGTTTCGGTTTCGGTTTCGGTTTCGGCTTAGGCTTAGGCTTAGGCTAAGGCTTAGGCTAAGGCTTAGGCTTAGGCTTCGGCTTCGGCTTCGGTTTTGGTTTTGGTTTAGTTTTAGCCTGGTTTTGATTAGGTTTTTGTTTGGTTTTGGTTTGGTTCTATTTTGGTACTGGTTAGGTTCTGGTTTTGGTTTAGATTTAATTTGGCTTTGGTTTTGGTTTGGTTTTAGTTGTGATAACAATAATACCTGGGACATCCCACACAGCGCTATCTAGTCCCAAACTAAGCAAAGCTTGTGTTTTGTTACCTTACACCAATCACAAACGAGCATTCTGTTTGCACCGCATGCGTAAACCGCGAAAAGCAACCCGCACGCGCCCTTAGCTCCCACCATTATTTATTTCTATAAATAGAGGAACCGCGCGAACACCCCTGTTTTGACTAACTTGCCCTTCAAATTTAACGATTATTCAGACCGCCTTCTAAAAACGTTATAGTTTAAAAAAACCAAGAAACTGGCGCTTTAATACCAAATAAAAGAATAAATTGTTTAATGAGGAAAAATAATGTTATTGTGCCAAAACGTGGGTTGCCCAATATCAGTTGTTTTAAATATTTCATTGCAATCCACGATTTTTCGCGATACCATTAATTTTCTATTATTTTTTTTCTATTTATTTATTTATTTATTTATTAATGTAAAGGAAAACAACAGCTTTAACAACTAAATACAAATATAAATCTAAGTCAGGAAAATATACAGCCAATAATTGTTTTCACAGATAAAACCAACATAACATAATCAAGTAAGTATAACAAAGAACAAGTAAATATAAATTAAATAAACTAGGAAATACACAAGACATGTAGGTACATAACTTAATACAGAAAACATTTCAGTCTGTTTTTCATTCATTACATACATTGTGTGAACCCTCCAGTACTGGTTATTAAAATCACTACACAGATACACCCCCCCTAGTCGATGAAGAAAACCACCCTTTTAACAGTCTCTTAAAAGATGCTTTTGTGGGACCAAATATATCAATGTTGGGTAAAAAATTATTATAAAAAGTGACGATACGTATAATAGGGGAATTTTGACCGTGTCGCGTATTTGCAAAAGGAACATGAAATAAATGCGAGTGTCGAGTCCGACGCCGCGGCACACTAAATGCCAGCGCACCCACCAGCTCAGGGCATTCCATGCGTCCATTACACAAATCATATAAATACAACATGTCCATAAAGCGATGTCTCTGACATATAGTGGGCAGACCAAAGTGTTGACATGCTTGCTCGTAATCGCCGAATTGCCTCCTGGCACGAAAGCAAAGATGCTTGACGAAAATACTCTGTATTCTTTCCAGCTTTTCTTTGTGTATAATATAGTAAGGCGACCAGATACAACAAGCATACTCTAAAATACTTCTTACATAAGCATAATATAATATCTTTACACAGTTTAAATCTGTAAAAGGCTCAGCTACACGAAGAATAAATCCCAGACTTTTGTAAGCCTTCGCAGCCACAGCATCAATATGATCAATCATAGTCAGCTTAGAATCAAGCATTACACCCAGATCACGAATAACACTTTGCTTTGGAATTTTTTTCCACTCAAGCTATAATCATACACAATACGGTTTCGAGAACGCGTGAAAGTAATTTGTATACATTTTTGCACATTTACAGATATACGATTGCAAATATAATAATTAGACAGACGATCAAGGTCATGCTGCAGTTTATTGCAGTCTTCAATAGATTTAATACAAAAATATATCTTTTTATCATCAGCATACATTAAGTGTTTGCTATTATGGAAATATTGATAAATATCATAAAGGTATGCGATATAAAATAAAGGTCCCAGATGTGAACCCTGCGGAACTCCAGAAGGGATGTCCACAAAATCCGACCTGTAACCCCCTAAGGAAACCGCCTGTCTTCTGTTAGATACATATGATGTGACCCATCGAAATAAATCACCACAAATACCCAAAAACTTAAGTTTCGATAACAAGATGGTGTGATCAACACGATCGAAAGCCTTTTCAAAATCGGTGTAAACCACATCAACCTGTAAACGTTTATCCAAAGATTTGTACAAAAAATCAACAAATATAATCAAATTTGTCGTGGTGGATCGGCCCTTAAGAAAGCCATGTTGTGAGTCACTCACAGAGCCTGCAATAATAGGATATAATATACTATAAATATTTTTCTCAAACACCTTACTGATGACATTTAATTTTGAGATAGGCCTATAATTCTCAATTTTTGACTTAGGACCTTTTTTATGTACTGGGACAATCAATGCCTCCTTCCATTTACTAGGAAATACACCAGAGCTGACCGATAAATTGAACAACAAACAAAGAGGTTCAGCAAGGCTGGCAGCACAACTTTTAAAAAAAATAGGCGGAATACCATCACTTCCACAGCCTTTAGTATCATCTAATAATTGTAGTTTTCTGAGAACCGCGCTCTCATCAAAAGTAACAGAATGCACATTAAAAGAGCGACCACTCTGAGACTGACACGGTTGGTGTACAAAAACATCAGAATCGGGCATAATAAAATTATTTTTGAAAAAAGTGTTAAAACCGTTGCATATTGATTGACCATCTGAAAAATCGCGCTCACCGAGACTCAATGTATGAGGGTAGCCAGAAACGCCTCTTTTGGATTTAATATAGGCCCATATCTGTTTAGGATTGCGCTTCAAATTCTCAGATATAGACTGCAAGTAACTTTCAAAGCATTGTCTTTGAACAGTTTTTTGTCGCTTTCGAAGTATACTAAATTCATTGTAATCAAGTTTGTTTTTAAATTTTTTCCATCGGGTATGGGCCCTGGTTTTCTCTTTTATAATTTTTACCAAGGAACTACTATACCAAGAAGGAAAATATTTTTTATTAATTTTAACTTGTGGAATATATTTATTTCTAAGTTCATAGACAATATCATAAAATCTGTTCACAGCGACATCTACTGGATCGTCATCACGTATAATATTATTCCAGTTAACAGAGGATAGTTCTCGGTTAATGGAATCATAGTCTCCTTTGCGAAATTTAAAAGTATTAGCGCTTATATCGACTTTAAGTGGTTTTATCAAAATATCACCCACATCGAACTCGAGAGAAGGATGATGAGGATCCTCGGATACTAAATTGTTATCACTTTTATTTAATTCAATGGGAAAATTACTAAAAACTAGGTCTAAAATGTTCCCATGATTATTAGTGAAATAGTTATATTGAGCAAAACCGAGAAACAGTAGATCGTCGACTAACCTCTTACCGCTTTCCTGAACCTCAATACTTCCTCGCCTCAAATGTATGGCACTCGAATTATGCCACTCTATGTTTGGTAAATTGAAATCACCTACCACTAAGATAAAATCTCCCAAAAACTGAGAACGGATGCTACGTGTAACCTCTATGACATCATTAATTCTGCTAGGTTGCTGAGCACCCACACCAGCAGGTAGGTAGGCAAGTACAATGTGCAAGTCTGATTGAGCCCCTAAAGCACGCAATGGAACCGTAAGCCTTGTACATTCGGCACCGAAACGAGACCAGTGACCCATAGAACGCGCACCAAGTGATCGTTTAGTAGCAATCATTACCCCACCACCAGTTTTTTTATTACCACCAGATGTATCTCGGTCAGCTCGATATATTTCGTATCGTGAATCACATATTTCAGAATCTAAAATACCATCATGCAACCAGGTTTCGGTTATTAGAATTACATCGTACTCATTTGATAAAACAGCCTGATGAAACAAGTTTGTTTTGGTTCTAAGACCACGAACATTTTGGTAAAAAAATCTCATCACAGAAGTCATTTTATTGTTTAAAACTTTTATGCCATTAATCACTCAACTTTTTTAATATTTTTTTTTTATTGTTTGCATGAATTACTAATAGTAATAAAATTAAATATAAACTATATGAGTAGTAAAACTGAATAAAATACAGAACCAAATAATATTTAAGAATCAAGTCCCCAAACATATATGACCGACACATCAATAGTATGCCAGTAAATTCCAATTCACGAAGAAACAATTTGTGCGAACGGGTACCACGGACAGTCTGTATACTCGCAGTTTTTAATATCATAAAACATAAATACATAATAATTAGTAACGAAAAAAGAAATAGTGGGTAGTAGGAACCGGCAAACCAAAAGCCACAACGCGAACATAACACCACCACGACAAATAACAATATATAAACTGTCACATTCTTAATACTACGAATTTTACCATATGCCCTACCATATATCAAATCATTGAACGACATCGCAAGCCGCGACAACAAGATCATAAAGTTATGGTAGATTTTCAGTTTTAAAATAATATTATAATATAGGACATACAAAAATTCACCCAGTAGGCTGCAATTCGTTTTAACATTTATTAGTACTATTTCAGTATCTAAAATATATTTAAAATCCCACCAGAATAATATATCAAAAACATCAACTCCAAGACAAAGACAACTGGAGGGTAGACAGAAAATGTGAATAAAAATCTCCATCGACCAACGATCAACACATTCCAGCGCTGAATAGATTACATAAATATAACAATACAAAGTATCCAGCGGAAACCAACCTAGGGCCCGCATTAATAAGTTTATAGTTTTAATACTCGAACACTCATACATATTCATGATAATTCTGAAATTTAACTTAAAATATAAATATATATTACTATGAAAATAAATAAAAAAAGAGTTAAAAATACATAATAAAAAACACTTGTACACTTCTATAACAATTTTGAAATTTAAACAATATAAATATATATTACTATGAAAGTAAATATAAAAAGAATTCAAAATACATAATAAAAAACATTCATAGACTTCGATAATAATTCTGAAATTTAAATAATATAAATTTATAGAAATATATATAAATACATATAAATATATATAATAAAAATATATATTACTAAGAAAATAAATATACAAAGAGTTCAAAATACATAATAAAAAACACTCATACACTTCGATATTAGTTTTGAAATTTAAATAATACAAATATATATTACTAAGTTAATAAATACAAAAAGAGTTCAAAATACATAATAAAAAACATTCATACACTTCGATAATAATTTTGAAATTTAAATAATATAAATAAAATAAATATAAAAAAGTTCAAAAAACATAACAAATAATATTGGTAGAGAAAACTCAAAATTACGAAGTTACTATCTTGTTCAGATCTTCTTTGGTTGCAACTAAAATATAAGGAAAATTTTCTTCTCTCCGTGCATATATATTACAGTTTTTCGTCCAGACGTATTTATAGTTACACTCTTTGGCCTTAAGGCGAGTTGCTGTGAGTAGCATTTTGTTAGCAATTGTCAGATGTTCATTGACAAAAACTCTCCTAGATTCACCCTCAAAACCAAGGTCCGCCGAAGTAACTCCATTTTTCTTATTTAACTTCCGAAAATTATGTATGAAATCATCCTTCAGTTGTCGTGTTCTTAGCCTGGCAATTATTGACTTTGGTCGGTTTCTGACAGTCTTGTTCGGTTGTACCCGTGTGACAAACTCAATGTCGTCGATCGACAGATCAGTATGGGCAATCTTTCCAAGTTCAATAACTAATTGCACCAGTGACTCACTTTGTTTTTCAGGGATTCCTACGATTTCAATATTCAGGAAGCGAGCTTTCTGTTGCACCCGGTTGTTCTCCTGCTGAAGAGCACATACCGTTCTCTGTAAGTCAGCGACAGAACCCTGGAGTAAAGTTATTTTTTTATCATTCTGTAATGTCTTCTTGGATTGGTCCTCAAAAACTGCAACAGCGGCCTTTAACTGAGAGACATCAGTATTCAATGAATCTATGACTTCAAGTTTTCCCTCCAGCGACTTAAACATTTCCGCAAACTCGATAAACCCACTGTTAGCAAAAGTTGCTTTCATATCAGATAAGTCGGTACGTAAAATTCTGACCTCTTCACCCAAATTAGTTAGTTGCGACAGATGCGCTTCAATTTTCTTCAGTTCGATTTGCATACTATCTTCATTTTCTTTCGAAAGCCCCGAAGAACAGCAGACTGGCGTGTCTGATTTGGTCGCCCTGCACGCATTACATCTCCAAGTATCCTGTCGGTCCGCACCAAGTCGCCTCCATCCGATCTCAGATAAGCCAGCACAGTGGAAATGAAACACCAGGTCACAGGAGATACAAGTAGCACCGTCAGATACACTGTCACCACATCGGCCACACTTACTTAAATTCATTATTAATTACGTATCAATAATGCGAACGAGTTTTACAGCCCTGAATATTTACCGAGCTCACCGATAAAGGCGTGCTTTTATCGTACGGTTACTGACACGTGAATGATTTATTTTCTTTTTTAAAGTTTCCGGTTCCGGTTCTGGTTCCAGGTCCGGTTCCGGTTCCGGTTCCGGTTCCGTTTCCGTTTCCGTTTCCGTTTCCGTTTCCGTTTCCGTTTCCGTTTCCGTTTCCGTTTCAAAAACAAGAACGTTGACCCTCTATCCTTCCTTGCACCATCAATCGTTTCAGGCGACACTGACGTCGCATGAAAAAATGAAAAAAAAAAATGAAAAAAAAAAGTTTATTTTACAGCAGATTAGCGATCTACAATTATTTAAAAAAGCAGTAAAATACATCAGCCATAGGTTCGCTAATAGCAGAAAGAGTTAATTTAACAACAGAAAGTATGTGTCTGTAGCCCTCACACTAGGCAGCATGCCTGTATCGTGAGGACCTAATACGGTATACCAATATAACTTAGCTAATGACAATTAGTCGAACTTTTGAAATTAATAATTATTATACTATGTGACTAACAGATCCAAAATACATATTCAGTCACACACAATACACACAATGCATACATATTGATATATGCATAGTCCGAGCGTCCGATCCTATATAAAAAAACTGAGCATCCTGGCCCGAATTCTAAACGCATACATAATTTCATAAAAGTACGAATTGATTAGAAGCCCTCTTTTGCGCTTACCGTCTAACCACACATTCTCTCGCTAGCTGGTGTAACCATTTGGCGAGATAACGAGTTTCAGTCCGGTTTCAGTCCGTGAGGTACTTAATAAAAACTTTACTTCCCTTACCTTACCTTTAAAAACTTACCTTATTGAAGCCGGGTTTTATTAATTGTAATAGGTATAAAAAAATAAATGTTTATTTCCTTTATTTAACTAAAATGGTATGTATGCATTTCATGTTGTAGTGAGTAACTTTCTATTAAATGAAGAACACTTGTGTCAGAAGGTCATGCTACTTCCTTTCTATAATTATACTCGTATTGTACTAAAAAACTCATTGAACTCAAGTAAACATCTGGCGCCTGAAGGAAATTTGAATGCTGTGAGTTTTGGCCTAGTACCTAATATAGTTAAAACTTACTATGAATGAACACAAGTACGCGGCGACCGTACGGCTGCCCCGCAAGAAATAATTTGTGTTATATAATCGTGGCCTAAATATACCTATCTGTTAATATTTTTATTAAACACCTTTTTTCTGATTTTATATGATTATCCCAAAAACAGTAGAAACTGTTAATATTTTTTCAATGTAGTTGCTCATAAAGTTTTCTTTTTTGTGTAACAAAATTTTGCGGAAACCGACTCTTTATTTCACGCGTGAAATAAAACAGTACTGAAATCCTTTATTTCACGCCTGAAATAAAGTAATTTTTTTGACTCTATGGTGCATGGTGCAAGTCATAAAATTTAAAAAATTACAAAGATGCAAGGAGGTTTTGATATTCAAAAAAAAAAAACAATTATTTATAAGTATGCGCGCTCTAGCAATAATTAAATGATGATAAACGCCATAACATAAGATTCTTGACTATCCCATTTAAAAATACGTGTTTTGTTTCCGCTAACAAAAATATTTTTCACATTATTGGCTGTACGTATACTGTACCTTTGTCTCAAGAAAAAAAAAACTGTATGAAACGCGCGATCTGTAAAGAAAGCGCGCCATTTCGTTGTAAATAGAGTTTGGTGAAATAAAATAAATTTTCTTTTTTATACTTATTTTTTTGTTGTATTTCCTCGCAAAATGCATTGAAAAATGTTGTAAGATACTTGAGCGTAAAAGGTTTTATCCGAATGCGTGCCTGAAAACCTTACTTTCCGCACGTGTATCTTAAATAACTATTATTAAACACTTTTTTTTTATTTTTTATGATTATCCCAAAAACAGTAGGAAACCTCTCCCGAGCTAGCAACATTACGCGGGCGGGAAGTGGGGCAGGAGCGGGACGTACGTAATGTTTTTGGACACAACGCGGTATGTGTAATCATAATTAAACGCTACTTCTGGTATTCTGAGGTTATAACGGGCTTCAGTTAAAAATTTGGGAATGGTCCATTGTAAATGATAACTATTGTACCTAAGACTGACATGTATGTTACACATTCGAATAAATTGCTCGAACAGGCTGTTTCTGCAGCATGAAAATTGTATCTACATTAGCAGCGTGTCCCCCAGTTATGTCCCTAGTAGTAAGGGCACGTTGCCCGCATTACTAACTACTGCCCGGTGGCCATTCGAAGACATATATGTATAACTTATTGCGATTATACTATAAATGTGGACGAAGCCGCGGGCTGAAAGTTAGCGTTTAATGTACTAGTGACGCCCCAAGCAAATGCGGCGATCATGAAGCATTTGATGGTTAAATCACTAACAAACACGAGTACCCATAATACAGGCTCTAACTAGTTTGAAAATAGACAATCACATTATTTCGTATTATTAAAATGTAACCGTGTCGGCAGGTGGATGCATTGTGCGTGCACAAGTCCCAATGGTACGCTGGCACTGCGTGGAGCTGCATCGTGGCCACTTTGTCTCCAATCACCGTGTTCCGGCCCTACGAGAACGGGGTCAGTCAAAATCTTAATTATAAATAAAAGGGGTCCCTAAGAAATAGGTTATTTAAAATTGTACGTAGGTCGGAACTCTTTGTGTGTGAATCCGATTCGCACTTGGCCAATTTTATTATTTTACATACATATATTTATATAAATAACACCAGTTCATACATACATATATTTATATAAATAACGCTCAGTTTTTTTTTTCATAAAATGATAACTGCATACACGCTGTCTTCGGGCCGTATAAAACAATGTTAAATCTCGTTTAGCGTGAAAGAGTTACAAGCAAACTTTTGATAGCTTAAAATTTTTACATTTTTCAGCCGATTTTAATTTTGTTTTTAGATTTTAAACCTATTAACATGGCTTTTATAACTTTTAAAGGTCGATGTTGACAACAAACACATTCTGTATACACGCTGCAATTTTGTTCGTCTTACAACCGCGTCTACTTTATATATACCCAATGCTATGTACCTATTCATATGCGACGAAGATTTCAAATAATGACTGAAAATGAAAATCAATTCAATTCATTAAGGAACAGGTATGGTCACGATTCAACACAGGGAATGCGGAAGTCATTCAATCTTACTCAAAATAAGTTCGCTGGCTTTAATTGGTTGTCTAACCTACGTGACTTTCACTCCCCTCGGGATGAAGGGGCTTAGAGCTTAATCCACCACGCTGTTCCACTGCGGGTTATTGAATTTTAACTGGTACCGATGGCTGAATGTGCTCTCCGAGGTATGTAAATAAGTTGAAAAAAAACTCATTGGTAAATGCCCTGGCATTCGAACCACGGCCTTCTAAACATGAAGCGAGCTCGCTACCTCTCGGCTATCACGATATTTACACGACACGACGTTTGTTTTGTGAAATGGATATTAGCATTCATCTGTGGCTCACTTGGATATATTTAAAGGGCTCAGGTGCCTTACAGGAATCCTCCACCAGGTGTAATAGTAGCCCACATCACCCTCCAATCCTTAAATCATCATTATGTTAAAGATCATGATCGCTCGGTTATGACACGAAGAAAGGCAAACTGACTTTTGCTTTAATATAGATTTTTTTTCTTCCAGACATCCGCGTCGAACACATACAGTGGGATGTACTGGCTGGTATGGAGAGTGGAGCGCTGGCTGCCCGACTAAATAGAAATTTTGGCGGGAAAATCACTACAATGGATGTAATTTGATGAAGAAAATGTAGAATGAGCGACCGATATGCATACTTGTGTATATTATAACCTATGTCGTCTACTTTGGCCAATAAACGTGTTTATATTATTGTGAATAAAATTTATAAGTAAATGGTTGTTGTTAGTTTTCACAATGGAGGCAATTGTTGAATGATCTTTTGAAATATGACTTTATAGCTTTAGCCTGTAAAAATGTTATGAACAACGCCTTTGTATTATAGTCAATAAATTGTGATTAAGGATTTGATTATTTGTAAGTGGAATAAATGTATTTTAGCACGATTTATGTGTTTCATTTGTATAGTCGACTGACCTGAGCCAAAGATAGCGGGTTCGATTCCCGCCCGGGATAAATATTTATTTATGTGCATGAACACGTCTGATTGTTCCTTGTCTGGGTGTAAAACATTTTATATATGTATTAGCAACCCGGCTGCAGTTCCTCTCGCCGGTTATTCGTTTCTCATAGTATTCACTTATTTATTTCAGTTTTGTACCCGCTCTTCCCTTTCCCGTTTCCGTTAGGCCATTATAGTTCTTGTTCTTGACCTCGGTCCCGTCCCGTTTTCGGTTTCATTCTCATCAAGCAAAGTGGATGGGGATGGGGGCATGGGGAATTCTACGATGTTCGTATATCAAATAAGATACATGTGCATTCAAGAATATCCTATTACAATTCAATAAATATTACAAAACCTACACGAAGCAGGAAGCAAAAGCGTGTGTATTATTAATTTAAACATTCCGGTAGAAATTCCTTAAATGAGTAAAAACTGTATCAAAATCCGTTGCATGGTTTAGAAGAAGTAAACGGAGAAACAGAAGAAATGAATCCTGTAGCGACGAGGCGGCGACGACTCGACGGCGAATAATACAAGGAGAGCGCCACGTCATGTTGATACTAACTCAATCACGCACTTAAGTCTATTTTATACCTTGGTTTTCGGCCGAAAAGAGCATGTAGAGTTTACCGAACTAAAATAAAAGTTAAAAAAAAATTTAAACATGTTTTTCTCGATAACAGTAACTTTGCGCCATCTGCTCACTTGATACTTTTTGTTTAATTCGGTAATTTATACGTGCTCTATATGTTTGGACTACGTTCAGCCGAACACCTGTAATAGATTTTTTACTTTTCTGCAAAAATATAAATATATTTAATTAAACTTTATTTTATTATTATTATTTCAAGTTATAGAAATCATAGTAACACGTAATTTGTAAAAATTTCAACTGTAAGCGACGATCTCATAACCACCAATCGCTAAAAACGTCGAAAAAAATAAGTTTCTAGTATGGGGACCTCTTTCACTTTTAAACTTTATTTTATTATTATTATTTCATGTTATAAAAATCATAGTGATACGTAATTTGTGAAAATTTCAACTGTAAGCGACGATCTGATTACCACCAATCACTAAAAACGTCGCACAAAATAGGTTTCTTGTGTGGGGACCTCGTTCAATTTTAAACTTTCATCATCATCATCATCATCAGCCCATTTTTACCCCACTGCAGGGGCTTAGGCCTCCCCCAGGGTGAGGAGGGGGGCTTGGAGCTTAAGTCCACCACGCTGCTCCACTGCGGGTTGGGAACTGTAACGACCGCCATCTATTGACAGCGTCCAAGACCGACTGCTTAACGTGCCCTCCGAAGCACGGTGTCAGTGATATTGTGTACTTAAGTCAGAAAAACTCATTGGTACACGCCCGGATTCGAACCATGGCCCGATGGGGCCAAATTTGAGACAGGCTCGTTGCGCTCTGGGCTATCACGACACTTAAACTATTATTTTAAACTTTATTTCATTATTATTATTTCAAGTTATAGAAATCATAGTAATACGTAATTTGTTGCAAATTTCAACTGTAAGCGACGATCCTATAACCACCAATCACTAAAAATGTCGCACAAAATACGTTTCTTGTATGGGAACCCCCTTCAATTTTAAACTTTATTTTATTATTATTTCAATTTATAGAAATCATAATAATACGTAATTTGTGAAAATTTTAACTTTCAACGACGATCTCATAACCACCAGTCACTAAAAATGTCGCACAAAATACGTTTCTTGTATGGGGACCTCCTTCAATTTTAAACTTTATTTTATTATTATTCTTTTAAGTAATAGAAATCATAGTGATACGTAATTTGTGCAAATTTCAACTGTAAGCGATGATCCTATAACCACCAATCACTAAAAATGTCGCACAAAATACGTTTCTTGTATGGGGACCTCCTTCAATTTTAAACTTTATTTTATTATTATTCTTTTAAGTAATAGAAATCATAGTGATACGTAACTTGTGCAAATTTCAACTGTAAGCGATGATCCTATAACCACCAATCACTAAAAATGTCGCACAAAATACGTTTCTTGTATGGGGACCTCCTTCAATTTTAAACTTTATTTTATTATTATTCTTTTAAGTAATAAAAATCATAGTGATACGTAATTTGTGAAAATTTCAACTGTAAGCAATGATCCTATAACCACCAATCACTAAAAATGTCGCACAAAGTACGTTTCTTGTATGGGGACCTCCTTCAATTTTAAACTTTATTTTATTATTATTCTTTCAAGTTATAGAAATCATAGTGATACGTAATTTGTAAAAATTATAACTGTAAGCGACGATTTAATAACCACCAATCACTAAAAATGTCGCACAAAGTACGTTTCTTGTATGGGGACCTCCTTCAATTTTAAACTTTATTTTATTATTATTCTTTTAAGTAATAGAAATCATAGTGATACGTAATTTGTGCAAATTTCAACTGTAAGCGATGATCCTATAACCACCAATCACTAAAAATGTCGCACAAAATACGTTTCTTGTATGGGGACCTCCTTCAATTTTAAACTTTATTGTATTATTATTATTTCAAGTTATAGAAATCATAAAGATACGTAATTTGTAAAAATTATAACTGTAAGCGACGATTTAATAACCACCAATCACTAAAAACGTCGCACAAAATACGTTTCTTCTATGGGGACCTCCTTCAATTTTAAACTTTATTTTATTATTATTATTTCAAGTTATAGAAATCATAGTGATACGTAATTTGTAAAAATTATAACTGTAAGCGACGATTTAATAACCACCAATCACTAAAAACGTCGCACAAAATACGTTTCTTCTATGGGGACCTCCTTTAATTTTAAACTTTATTTTATTATTATTATTTCAAGATATATAAATCATAGTAATACGTAATTTGTGAAAATTTTAACTGTAAGCGACGATTTAATAACCACCAATCACTAAAAACGTCGCACAAAATACGTTTCTTCTATGGGGACCTCCTTCAATTTTAAACTTTATTTTATTATTATTATTTCAAGTTATAGAAATCATAGTGATACGTAATTTGTAAAAATTATAACTGTAAGCGACGATTTAATAACCACCAATCACTAAAAACGTCGCACAAAATACGTTTCTTCTATGGGGACCTCCTTCAATTTTAAACTTTATTTTATTATTATTATTTCAAGTTATAGAAATCATAGTGATACGTAATTTGTAAAAATTATAACTGTAAGCGACGATTTAATAACCACCAATCACTAAAAACGTCGCACAAAATACGTTTCTTCTATGGGGACCTCCTTCAATTTTAAACTTTATTGTATTATTATTATTTCAAGTTATAGAAATTATAGTGATACGTAATTTGTGAAAATTTCAACTGTAAGCGACGATTTAATAACCACCAATCACTAAAAACGTCGCACAAAATACGTTTCTTCTATGGGGACCTCCTTTAATTTTAAACTTTATTTTATTATTATTATTTCAAGATATATAAATCATAGTAATACGTAATTTGTGAAAATTTTAACTGTAAGCGATGATCCTATAACTACCAATCACTAAAAATGTAGCAACAAAAATAAAGTCACAACTATGCTATCACCTGCCAAAAATTCAGATGTGTGTAACTCACTCGGTCTGTGACCGTCTTGGGTCACAGACTCTCGGACTATCTTTAAAGACAGCTACTCTCCATTAGATTGCTAAATAATAAAAATCAATTTAACAAATCAATTAAGAACCCTTCTAAACACCGCAAAATACACAACCTTGGAACAATCCTACATCTTCGTTCCCTTTGTTGTAGAGACGACAGGCTGTTGGAGTTTCGAAGCCAAAAATTTGATTAGGAGCATCAGTCGCCGACTTAATGAGAGGGTTGTGACCTCTGTTCTGTGTCGTTTCTGGCACAGAAGCTCGCCATAGCGATCCAACGCGGTAATGCCGTCACCGTTATGGGGACCTTCACGCCGGGTTCGAGGCGGGCAATGGTTATTTTATTTTTAGCTACTTAGATTGTATATATATATTTCGTTTTAATATCACAATTGTCTTATATTTATTGTCTAGATTATCTGTTGAGATTTATATTTATAATAGAAGCTAAAAACTGTTAATACCTATTTATAACGGATTTCACAATTTGAGGAGGATAGAGAAGTAGATAATGACGATAAGAAGTAACTTTAGTTGTGATAAACAAAAAGCTTTGAAAATAAGAGATAATATGAGTTGTGCCAAAGCCGAAATACGCCTGTGAAGCCGCAGCGAGTTTACATTTATTTTTCAATAGATAAAATATGAATAGAACAGATAAATTAAGAAGTTTATTAAAAAATACAAAGAAAAAAATTATAAAAAAAGGGAGATCAAGCGAGTGTAAAGTGACGTGAAAGGTACCCAACGCAAAGTCTTTGTGTCTATGGCGCTACGATCATTATATAATAATATGTAATACTAGTAATCACATCAAGTTACATTGCATATGTGCACCCGCTTTGTGAACTCATTTTGTGATCGGTTTGATTCTGACGCTTTTTTGGAATTTGACCATTCTTGAAGAAGGCCTTGCTACTTTTATTTTTATAGCGTTGACTGACTGACTAGTTTCTTGTCTCATAAGATTTCTATGTCGTGTTTGGTTTGTAACAGCAGCCGTTGGGTTTTTCAGTTTGGATCCAAGTCTCCAGTTTTTACGAATAATCTTAACCAATATATAAATGCAAATGTGAGTTTGTTTGTTTGTTTGTTACACTTTCACGCCTAAACCGATTTTAATGGAATTCGGTATATATATAGATAGACATTAGAAAAAAACATAGGTTACTTCTTGTCTCTGTTTGTTTGTCTGTTTGTCCGTCCGGGCTGATCTTCGAAATGGCTAAACCGATTTCAACAAAACTTTGCAGACATAAAAATAACATTGTCAGGAGTGAGCTTTTTAACATTGAAAATGTTTATCTGATCGTTTTCGTAGGGGAGTGTGATTCGACTATATTTACGAAATTTAGGATGGTAGACAAAAGACGGTGGTGTTAAAAGGTGCAGAGATTTGTGATGCATCGTATGATATCAAATTTTCTAAAATCGGTTTGTAACTTTTGAAAATGGCGAATTTTTCTAATGTGACACATTAGAAAAATTATTAAAATTTCATTTTAAATAATTTTTTAAAACGAAATAATATTTCGTGTTATTGTAAAAAATTTTAAAAAAATTTCATTTATTTACCGTTTGGCAAAAGAAATATTTGAATCGATCGAAAACTGTGGGCTGGGCAGGTGCCCTTTTCATTGAATGATTATAAGATCAGTTACACTGGAGTGTGAGATTTGGCTATATTTCAGAAAGTTGATAAGGTAGATGAAAGGCTGTAGTGTCAAAAGATGCAGAAGTTCGAGGAGCATCGTATGATACCACATTTTTGAAAATTGACCCATAACTTTTTCTCGCAAAATGTAATAAAATTGTTTGACAAAAACGTGTTATAAGTTTTTATTTTTTATGTTAATAAATTTTCAATGTGCTTCGATAGTTGCGAGAAGCGCAAAACCTGTAGATTTTTTCTATGTATAGTAAGTCGCAGCATTTACCTGTTCCGGCTAATCTCCGAAACGATTAAACTCTACCATCAAAATAAAATTGTCAAAATCCATTGATTTTTTTTAAGTATACGGACTGCGGACTTTCTATTTTCTACGGACAAGATAGATAATTGAACAAACGACATACATTGAAGACAGAGCGCTTGCCCACTGCCCATTTAGTCTTTCGAAAAACGTAATAAATTCTGACATCTGTGTAATAATTACCTCCAAATACCTGGGTAATGAAAATCGTATATTAAGGTACGGTTTTCTCACGGGAACTTGGTAGAAATTTGAGGAAATAACGTAGTTTAAATTTAATACTGTACAAGCTTACTTGGACTCTGCTCGTGTTATTTTCTTGATCTCAATTATTTAATTTAAACTGTATGATAGCACCAAATATTCCTTTCGAAGGAAAAGCTTTTAATCTCTTTTAAACGCACGCGTATTCCTCATAGTTACAGTTTATATGAAGTAAGAATGCATGAAGCTAAAATATATACGCAGGTTGAGTTTTTGAGATGGGACTGTATAGCCAAATCTAAACTATGAGAAAAAGCGTAAAGTGTACAAAGGAATCATGACCTTGGTTTTTGAGAAAACAAAAACTGCATACACGTTTAAAAAAATCTGTTCCTTTAATAAGGAAACCACTTGATTTGATAATCTTCTATATCTTACTACGTGAAGAGAAAACTTTGTATTCCTTTTAAAGCATATTGTGTGTGCGGAGATTTGGCACAGTTGAAGCTCGTATCGAAAAGGAGAGCCGAAAGAAAAAACCTATACAATAAATATAGCGGTACAAATACTGTCAACCATACGGATATTCGGGAGTGTCATTTGATGCAATTTGCATTGACTTACTCTTTCGGCCACTGGGCGATCACTTGTATCTGTTAAACATGCAAAGAAAATGATTACGATTAGAAGAAATTTGGTTCAGGGTCGACTTGTTAGTCTATTATAATAAATTTTCCATCAATAGTTTCGGTGAAACGACAGAGTGCATCGTAACACATCGTAACACATCACGTATCACTTTATAGCTGACACATATACAACAGGGCTATCCTTTCTATACGTTCTTGTTTCCAAAGAATACCATTTTTTATTTCAGGAATTCGTAACATATAACAAGTAAGTGACACATGTAGTACTAATACTACATTTGTAAATGGATTAGCAAGAAATAAATATGTCGTATGTAAATCAACCACATCTCGCCATTTTTTCCAGTGATATAACACTTTTACGAAAAACTTAACAGTAAAGCAAAAAAACTCGACTACAACACCACTTAAAAGAAAAAGTTATTAACTAAAAGGAGAAAAACAAGCTATATTCTATAGGATTTAATTTGAACAACGTAGAATGCTCCATGGTATTGCTAGCGGGGACAAACAAGAATTACTTATCGCTAAGACGTAATCGTCATATTTCTCACCAAAACGAACTTTACGATGGTGACTTTACTTTTTTACTATCAATTACAGTTTCCGAGAAATCGCCGTGTCTTTGTACTCACACAATTTTTATGTCACTCAAATGAAGACGATAAAGTATACGTATTCAAATCAAAAACTCGATACAAACCGTGGCTTGTGCCTGTGTATATAACTCTTTCATGGGGAATTGTATCCGTTTTTATAATGAAATAATAATTGAAATTGAAACATATAATTGTCAAATCCGAGGGTTGATACTTAAACACAAAGATTGTACAAATCTTTCAGATACCTACGGAGTTTATTTCACTGCCAGAGTCTAAAAATGCGCGACATATGTGTTTTTTTAGCGGTATTGAACGGAATTTAACTTCGAAAATGAATTATTTAAGTTGCTAGTGTTTAAATCTACTTTCTGGCCAACTTCGCCAAGAATATCAGTTTGATCCGTCCGTGTTACATTAATATTTCTGTAAATTATAATATTCGTAGGTTTTTCATTACTCTAGTTGTCATAATGAATCAAATGAGTATTACCGAACATTTACAACAACATTTGTTTCTGAATAAAACATACAGATGTATGCTTGCTGCTTGTAAGGTGGACCCCGTTGCCTCCTTGGTAGCATCTGTCGATCGCACATACAAAAATCAAAGTAACAGAAAAACAAAAAAAATTCAGTATTTAAAACGTACGGCTGTATATTTTCTATTAAAAAAATATATTATTCCGTATATTTCATTTTTTTTCAACTACAAAATAAAATCATTTTTTACAAACTAAACGTGGCAGTATAAATAATTCGTATTATATTCTAATATAATATCAATCTATTAAACTAATAGAATTTACTGAATGCATTTTTCCACGAACCGCCTTCGTCCGCCACAGACGGTGATAATCTGAGTCAGGACATATTGATTCCCAAGACCCATCGTATGTGTAAAAAAGTGTCGTCAAAAACAGCTCTTTGCTAAAAGTTCTGTCAAATTATTGCCGTTCCCCTCGCCAGGTCCCATGAATTAGTGATAGCGAACTGTCAAGGTAGAGCTTCTTTGAAGAGTGTACTTAAGTGACTAGAACTTATCAATAAGTATTAATATTCATTGTAAACATGATTCTATGTTCGTTCCAGCAAAATACACCACTCAAAAATTAATTTGAGCCACGTGTGGTTTGTAAACTCTCATAGATTTCATTGCTTAGGCATCACCTCGGAAAATGCCGAAATATCCTCAGATAGTTAACTAAAAATACAAAAATCCAAGTAACAGAGAAACAAAAAAATATCAGTATTTAAAACGAACGGCTGTATATTTTCTATTACAAAAATATATTATTGCGTATATTTCCCTTCTTTTCAATTAAAAAAGTGCACAAATGTTTCACACGAGTTTATGGTGCCAAGGAAAAAATTCACAGATCTCGTGCCTTACACGACCTTGGGGTACATTGGAAATGAGTTTAGCCAAACCAATATTTTCAGAATATAGTTATTTAAAAAAAAATTGTACGAGAAACATCTTGATATTACAATGGATACGAATATAGATCATATAACTCAAAATGACACAGTTAAATTGTTAAAACATAATATTCTCATCGTTACGAACGCTAATCCGCAATTACACAGAGAAAAAAATAAAGAAGAGAACATACATTTAAAAAAAATACATGTATAATTATAGCTCTACTGGCGTTAGCGTACAAAGCGACACTGGTCCACAAAGGCTTCAACCACGCCGATTTTCGTGTGGTCTAACTGACTTCAGTTTTGTCATTTAGATATGGCATCTATGACGAGCGCGCCGTGCGGCGTCTAATAATTAATCTATGAATACAATACATAGGAGTGCCCATCATGACCCATCGGTCTGCGCGCTAAACAAGATCGCTACTGAAAAGGCGCTACTAAAACCTAAACTATAAAACATAATTTAATTCTGTTTTTTGCAAATTGTATCCTAATTAATCCCCTCGAAACATATTTTGAATTAAGACTTTAGCTTTATTAGTTTCCGAGAAATCGACAAAACAAAGGGGGCAAGTCGACCGAAAATCATAACATTTTTATCATTTTTTTGCGATTTTTTTAAAAACTTTCAAAAATTTTCAAATTTTTTTTTACCCCATATTGTAGATCTTGTTGATACGCATCTTTTCATGTCCTATTCGTTTACGTAGCTTTAGAATTGATTGCCCATCATGACTCATCGGTCTATGCGCTAAACAAGATCGCCACGGAAAGGGCGTTACTAAAACCTAAACTATAAAAGGTAATTTAATTCTGTTTTTTGCAAATTGTACCCTAATTAATCCCCTCGGAACTTATTTTGAATTAAGACTCTAGCTTTATTAGTTTCCGAGAAATCGACAAAACAAGGCGGCAAGTCGACAGAAAATCGCAATAATTTTATCATTTTTTGCGATTTTTTTAAAAACTTTCAAAAATTTTTTTTTTTTACCCCGTATTGTAGATCTTGTTGATACGCATCTTTTGATGTCCTATTCGTTTACGTAGCTTTAGAATTGATTGCCCATCATGACTCTTCGGTCTGCACGCTAAACAAGATCGCACACTGTTTCATTTCACTAAAAAAATTTCCCTATGCTGTATATCGCATAAATCGACTAAGAAATCCATTTTAAATGTAAGAGTAAAACACCCACGTGTCCATTAGACATACTTTTTTTAAAAAAAAATAATTTGTGTTTCGTGACCTCGACGTAAAAAAAAGATTAAATAAATTCTGTAAGCGTGTCTGATCAAAATATATCTTTTTGATTAATATGGTTTGAAAAAGGACCTTCAGGCGCATATTTTCCAGTTTTTCTTTTTCGAAGATCACTTTTGGTTACCGAATTATTAATTTTTATTCAAATTTTTGTTTTTATTTTTTTTCTCCCAAAAACCGCAAAAGTGCGACTTGTGACTGGCACTCAAAGATTCCTCATAAATGCGTCTATCATTGATAAAAAACTCAAGTCGCACTATGGAAGCGTTTACGAGTAATCGAATTTCAAAATATGGTGTTAGGGGTGTCACTCAACATGACCTTTTATTTTTGTTTAAATTAATTCAATTTTGTCCTTTACTACAAAATTCTATATTGTTTACTTATTTTATTTTTATTGTTATTTACTTATTTACATTTATTTATTTAAAAAAAAATTACAATTGCATATTAGTTATTTACAATTAGAGTGTCGACAAAATTTTATCACTAAGCGGCTTCTATTTTGTAATATTTACCCTTTCATCGTTTACTTCGTTAATTACTTTAGAAGGTTTTTTTAACTTTTATTAGTTTTTTTTTTATTAATTTTCTATTGACACAGTAAATTTTGGCATTTTCTGCCTCACGCTCGTGGAAAAGTACATCCAGTAATTTAATTGGCATCCGATGACTGTGACCGTACACTAAATTCTAGTGCACGGTGAAGAGATCATAAAATCACGTTCTCTTCCTGTCGGTATGCTCTCGGAGAAAGCAGCTCAATCGCGCAATAAATTTTGGCGCAGATAAGAAACACCCCTGCCGGAAAAAGAACAGGAAAAAAATATGATTGACCTTTTCCACCCTCCACTGGAATTGGCGGAACCGTTTGTGTCTATGACACACTACAGACAACGTCAAAGATTGTCCAATGGGATTTGCCTGCCAGAAGCTGTTCGTGAACTTCTGAAGCCCGTTAATGCAGAAAACTTGCAGTTGGGATAGGTGGACAACGAAATTCCAACATTAGATGGATCTTCATCATCGTCTGAAGTTCGAATGTTGACGACAGCACACACTGTTCCATTTTACTAAAAAAATCCCTATGCTGTTTATCGCATAAATCGATTAAGAAGTGCATTCTAAATGCAAGACTAAAACACCCACGTGTCTATCTGTAATACTTTTTTTTTTTTTTAATAATTTGTGTTTCGTGACCTCGACGTAAAAAAAAGATTAAATAAATTCTGTAAGCTTGTGTGATCAATATATATGTATATATATTTGATTAATATGATTTGATGAAGGACCTTCAGACGCATATTTTCCAGTTTTTATTTTTTGAAAATCACTTCTGGTAACCGAGTTATTAATTTTTCGTGTCGTGATAGTCATGATATCCCAAAGCGCAACGAACCTGTCTCAAATTTATAAGGTCATAGGGCCATGGTTCCAATCCGGGCGTGTACCAATGAGTTTTTCTGACTCAAGTACATAACTATCACTGACTCCGAGCTTCGGAGAACACGTTAAGCAGTCGGTCCCGGACGCTGTCAATAGATTTCATTTTATTTTCATTTTTGAGTATCAGCATGCTGTCGTCAACAATAGATGGATCTTCATCATCGTCTGATGATGAAGATCCATCTAATATTGGAACTTTGTCAGCCACTTCTTCCAACTGCAAGTTTCCTTCATTAACCGGCTTCAGAAGTTCACGAACGGCTGCTGGCAGACAAATCCACTGGATGTCACACAGTCCGCACCAACGCTCTTAGAATCGCCTGGCACGTCGTTATTGTTGGGATCTTCTAAATTAACCAGTGACTCCAGTACAAATTATAAACAAGACCTCAAAATTAGAAAACGAATCATGGAGTCCTTGGAAGATCAACCCCAAGCTAAAGTGATAAAATCTTTTGCATCCACGATTACTTCAGAAGATGGAAGCAAGATAACCCCAAAAGCTTCAAAAGATTTAGAAGACGTAATAAAACTTTGTCTGACATCACCAAAAAAACGATTCAAAGTTTTAAAAAAAGTATCTACGTTGACGAAAACCTATACACCTGAGGAAGCTCTAGGTTTCGTTATCGACAGGAGACTGAATGTGGAAACATATAAACTTTTAAGACAGGATTTGAAAAGTCGAGTTTATTCAGCTTATCCACCCTTCTTAGAAATACTAATAAGAGCAAGAAAAGCATGTTACCCAGCAAAAGAGCTAGATGTTTCGGAAATAGAAGCGTCAGTTTCGTTGCATAAACTTCTTACTTTGCGACGAATTGTTCGAAGTTGTGATGAGAATTTTATCGAGTATTGTAACAGAACAGGCAAGCAAGAAGTCTCATGCGTATTTGAAGGGTCCTGGGGTTTTGATGGAAGCACAGGCCAAGCATTATATAAACAACACTTTTCAGGATCAGACGAAGACATTTCCGTGAACGAAAATAGTCTTTTTGCCTCGACTTTTATTCCTTTAAGTATAGTAATGGACAAAAATATATTTCATGGCACCATCCTGCACCCCAGTCGTATAGATTTTGTCGGCCGCTCCACATTCAGTATAGAAAAAAAGACACTAATCTTATTCTTAAGGAAAAAGCTTTGATAGAGAAGCAAATTAAACGTTTGACAGGAGTCAAACGTTTAATTTGCTTCTCTATCAAAGTTTTTATGATGCTCTTCGGAGGTTTGGGTCGTAATAGGAATTACGACCTAAACCTCGGAAGAGCATTATACTTATTACGTTTGTTTCTAATTTAATTTTGAGTGTGATCAACGGCAAAGTCCTAAACTGGTACGTCTTCACAGTTAAGGTGCCCATTTTGCAAAGCTACTGCCAGTCAGTTCAATGATTTGGCAACATCGTAAACAAGACGAACTGTAAAAGAAAATATGCAACACGGCATCAATCCACTTCATGTATGGATACGTATTTTCGAATTTTTATTACATTTCAGTTACAAAAACGATTCGTTAGTACGGAAATGGAGAATCAAAAAAGATAGCAGAGAAAGTCAAATTGTGAAAGAACGGAAAAACATATCCAGGCTGATATAAGAAATCGGATTGGATTGTTGGTAGACGTTGTTAAACCCAATGCAGGAACCACAAATGATGGCAATTCAGCCCGCACAGCACTATCAGACAAATACCGTGCTATATTTGCAGAGATATTAGGTCTAGATGCATGTTTGATCGACGGGCTGCATACTATCTTTGTAGCCATATCTTGTGAATTTCCTATTGACACTGTAAAGTTTGACATTTTCTGTCGCACGCTCGCGGAAAAGTACATCCAGGCATTTAATTGGCAGTCGATGACTGTGACGGTACACAAAATTCTAGTCCATGGTAAAGAGATCGTATAATCATGTTCTCTTCCTGTAGGTATGCTCTCAGAACAAGCGGCTGAATCGCGCAATAAATTTTGGCGCTCAGGTAGGGAACGCCACTGCCGGAAAATGAACAGGAAAAAAACTATGATTGACCTCTTCCACCATGCACTTGAATCGTCGGGTCCGTTTGTGTCTATGGCACACTATAGACAGCGCCAAAGATTGTCCAATAGGATTTGTCTGCCAGCAGCTGTTCGTGAACTTCTGAAGCCGGTTAATAAAGAAAACTTGCAGTTGGAAGAAGTGGCTGACGAAGTTCCAACATGATAATGTTGACGACAGCATGCTGATACTCGTAATTGAAAATTATTTGTATGAGTCTTACATTTTTTATTGATTACAAATATTACAATTGTTTGACCTTTAGTGACAACCCTAAAATGTACTATATAACCTTTATCCGTAACTCCCAAACGCTTCCATAGTGCGACTTGATTTTTTTATCACTGATAGACGCATTTATGAGGAATCTTTGAGTGCCAGTCACAAGTCGCACTTTTGCGGTTTTTGGGAGAAAAAAAATAAAAACAAAAATTTGAATAAAAATTAATAATTCGGTAGCCAAAAGTGATCTTTAAAAAATAAAAACTGGAAAATATGCGCCTGAAGGTCCTTTATCAAACCATATTAATCAAAAAGATATATTTTGATCAAACACGCTTACAGAATTTATTTAATCTTTTTTTTACGTCAAAGTCACGACACACAAGTTATTTTTTAAAAAAAAAAGTATGTTAAATAGACAGGTGGGTATTTTACTCCTGCATTTAAAAAGCATTTCTTAATCGATTTATGCGATAAACAGCATAGGGAAATTTTTTTAGTGAAATGAAACAGTGTGGATCGCCACGGAAAGGGCGTTACTAAAACCTAAACTATAAAAGATAATTTAATTCCGTTTTTTGCAAATTGTACCCTAATTAATTCCCTCAGAACGTTTTTTGAATTAAGAGTCTAGCTTTATTAGTTTTTGAGAAATCGACAAAATAAGGCGGCAAGTCGACCGAAAATCACAACATTTTTATCATTTTTTGCGATTTTTTTAAAAACTTAAAATTTTTCAAATTTTTTTAACTTTATATTGTAGATCTCATTAATACGCATCTTTTGATGCCCTATGTCTTTACGTAGCTTTAGAATTGACGACACTAAGAGTAGAATTTCACTATCACTGAAAATGTCCCCTTACTACACGATCGAAAAAACATTTCCAATGTTAAAAATATTTTAGGCTAGGCAAAAATCAATTTAACAACTCAACTACGAGTCCGCGGCCGGGTGAATATTTCGTTTCGTGCATATTGCACGGCAAACGATAAAGAATATATATAATTAATTAAAAACCTCATTACCATCTAAGTCCCAGATTTAAATCGACTATTAAATACTATACCAAACTGTGTTTGAAGAACTAAATTTTAATCTTTTGTCATTGAAAATGACTATCAAATCCATAGATATAAATCAAATCCATTTCACGAGAGACGCATTTTTGGCCATAACTCCGAGGGTATGAAATCTAGCCAAAATTTTAAGGTCTTAAAAAATCAAGCACTCAGTTGCGCATCGTATAACACCAAAATTTTGGAAATCGATTAAGTAGTTTTTGTAAAAAATTGGAAAATGCAAAAAAATCAAATGTTATGTATATTAAGTTATGTCAAAGTTATATAAAAAATACATCAAAAAAAACTGGAGCAGCTGCTGAGACAGCAGCTCGTAGGAAAACAGCCAAGCACATGAAACTTTTAAATCGCTATCATTTCATCCCTTTTGCTGTCGAGACGATGGGTCCCTGGTCCAAGGATACCAAATCACTTGTCCACGATTTGGGTGTCGCGCTGTGTCTGTTGACAGGGGATCCTATGTGCAAGGAGTACTTTGTTCAGAGGATCAGTGTCGCAATACAGCGCGGCCACGCGGCAAGCATCCTTGGTACCCTGAACCCATCGTCTCTTTAAAATTTTGTCATTTATCGTAATTTACATAGTATTTTTTAATTTGTAAATACTTTTAATTTTTAATTAGTTTTTATTTTATAGATCTTAATTATCCATACAATGTTTAATGTATACTAATATTGAAAATGGTTTCAAAGATAAATACACAAAATGATTTATTGATAAAACATCAGCTGCATAAAGTTTTACACGGGGAGGCAGAACCGAGATCATGCCGAAGTTTGGAGAAGGATGAGGACATCGTTAAGAATAGTTTTGAAGACAAATTTGTACTTCAATCATCACCACTAAAAAGATAATCAGGAGCACTTTTAAAACACAAAGGCGACTAAAATTACACGTAAGCGACGTTTGAGTGACACCGATTCTGAAAGCGTTTTAGATTTTTTTTCTAGTCAAGAAGAACATTCTAATTGATAACACCAATTTTAATGTCAATTGAAAATTTTTCGTTTAGTCTAGACGCCATATAATTTTAGGAAAAGGACTACCTAACGTTTATAATGACGTTGCCGTCTCAATATATATTTGAAAACATAATGTACGTAAAACAAAAATATTGTATTACGTAAAAAAAATTGTGATCGGCATAATGTTAATACAAGAAATAAAGATAAACTTGCTAATCATGTCAGCCGCCTCAATAAAATCACAAAATCTTTTAAAGGGCAATGTATACGCTTTTACAATAAGATCCCAGCTGACATTCAAGATCTATCCCTTAACAAGTTTAAAACTACAATAAAATGAAGGCTTTATGCAAAAGCTTATTATAAAGTATCGGACTACTTAGATGATAAAAATCCATGGGTAAAAATCGCTCGCCTATCCGTTTGTTTCAATAAGCAATTATTGTTAAAAAAAAAACTGTTTATAACATTGTTAAAAAAAAAGCGTCATTCTGTTTTTTGCTTATTCCTCTGTGAGGAACCAGCACCTTTGTGATGACGTTTTTCAACAAAGCAATAAATTGTAATAAATTCACTCTTATGACGTATTTCAAGATTATGTTACATAACTATAAAATAAAAATATTTGATTTGATTTATTTTAACATCTGAAATAATAGAATACTTAGGCTCATCAACCGATGTGATTGGTATTTTATAAGCAACTACAGTGTCTAATATATGTTTCTGTTGAAGTTTCAATGCGAATTATATTTGTGACCCTTTGTATGACCCTTATTTGTGACCCTGTGACCCTTATTTTTACATTAAAGTTTCTTTTGATCATTTAATGTCTTAATTATTTACAAATACATTATTTAGATATTAGTGGTGTAAATTTGTAATATGTTGTTTTATAGGCAAGCAAGCCAACATGTTCAAGTTCTAGTTTTGAAGACACTGTTTTTTTTTTGGTAGTATTTGTTTTGTTTATTGAATTTATGATTTTTACCAATCTTTGATTTTGATTTTTACCATGTTTTGATTTTAATATGCGTTAATTATGTGAAAGTAAATTATTTATATACATAAACTTGCTAAAATCAAATAATTTAACACATAAAAAGAAGATTAATTATTGTTTCCTTTTCTTCTAATTACCACATGCGTGAAATCTCATTACCATTCTTAGAAAAAATCAACACATCAATATCTTGAAAATCAAATGTCTGATTACTGTCCCTTTGACACGTCTATAATATACTCATTACAAACTTTTCAAATTCACGCGAAAAACATAATTATGCGATATTTTTTTAATGTTTTCCAAAACTTCCTAATATGTACTAAATTAAATATCCACCCGGCAATTAAATACACAATTTTAGAACAATTCTATATCTTCGTTCCTTTTGCTGTGACGACTACAGGCCGTTAAAGTTTCGAGGCCAAAAATTTGATTAGGAGCATTGGTCACCGTTTTAAATAGAGGGTTGTGACTCCCGCTCTGTGTCGTTTCTGGCACAGAGGCTCGCCATAGCGATACAACGCAGTAATGCCGCGAGCGTTATGGAGATTAGCTCTACTAGACAGATAGCCGTTCAGTTAAACAAACACAAAGCATTGTGTTATTTCTGACCACCTCTTTTTCATACCTGTGAAGTTTCATTAAAATCATATCACCCGTTTCAGAGATTAGCTCGAATAGACAGATAGACGTACAGATAAACAGACACAAAGTAGTGTGTTATTTCTGACAAAGTTCTCTTTATGTCTGAAAAGTTTCAATAAAATCAGATCAGCCGTTTCGGAGATTAGCTCGAATAGACAGATATACGTTCAGATAAACAGACACAAAGTAGTGTGTCATTTCGGACCACCTCCTCTTCATACCTGTGAAGTTTCATTAAAATTAGATCAGGTATAACTCATTTTATTTTTTAGTCTTTCTGCTATTCATTTCGTGTATAGTAATTTTCATGGTTTGAAATAAACGGTATGCTGTTATGTAATGTATGTATGCTGGGTGTAAAAGTATCTATATATGTATACATTATAAAAAAAAAGAATATTTATGCATATATATCAGTTATCTAGTACCCCATAATACAAGCATAATACTTGCTTGCTTTGGGACTAGATGGCGCTGTGTGGAATGTCCCAGATATTATTATTATTATTATTATTATTATTATTATTATTATTATTATTATTATTATTATTATTATTATTATTATTATTATAAGTAAACGAATAAAACATTACATTTTTTACTATTCGTTAAAATAAAAATTTTATTCTATAAATAAAATATTGTAATTTGAATAAAAACTTTTTATTTTATTAAAAGCAATGAGATCACAAGTAATCAGTCAACATAAAAATACGATACTTTAAAATACGATTTTCGAAGGTTGTCCTCGATTTCTCTGGGATGCCATCATCAGATCCTGGTTTCTTTATCATGGTACCACTCTGGAGATATCTCCATTCCACAAAAAAAAAATCATCCAATTCGGTTCATAAACAACGAAATTATCCCTGAACACGCATAAAAAAAAACATATATACGGTCGAATTGAGTAACTTCCTTCTTTTTTGAAGTCGCTTAAAAAATGAAATTATTAACTTCTATTGTTGACAAAAAAAAACTACCGAAAACGCACTTCCTCAACTCTATCAAAACTTTCCTTTCCCTCGTTTGTAAAACCATTCTTTTATGTCTTTCACTTCTCCACTCTTTTTTGGAAATCCTATTTTTCCATTTACGACCATCTCTAGTAACAATTTTATCGTCTCAAAAACAATAACTTGGTAAACTGTAATTTTGTAGATTAGGTTCCACGTGAAGGTTGGTTGAAGGATCTTCATTACTTCCAGAACTTTCAGGTACAAACTCACTCAAAGTGTTTCTCGTTCGTGGCATATTCATCTGAGCCAGGAATGTAAATGTCACTGCTAGACGAACCAAAATCTCCATCTTTCGCATGAGAAGACTGTGCGTACTCATTATAATGTTGTTCAGATATCATCATCATCAGCCCATTTTTACCCCACTGCAGGGGCTTAGGCCTCCCCCAGGGTGAGGAGGGGGGGGGGGGGGGCTTGGAGCTTAAGTCCACCACGATGCTCCACTGAGGGTTGGGAACTGTAACGACCGCCATCTATTGACAGCGTCCGGGACCGACTGCTTAACGTGCCCTCCGAAGCACGGTGTCAGTGATATTGTGTACTTAAGTCAGAAAAACTCATTGGTACACGCTCAGATTCGAACCATGGCCCTATGGGGCCTTATAAATTTCAGACAGGTTCGTTGCGCTCTGGGCTATCACGACGTTCAGATATGGGGTCACTTTATTATATAAATCAGGCCAATTCATTATGGGACCGCCTATGTATATACAATCTAAATAGC
The DNA here is from genome assembly GCA_949709985.1 of Luffia ferchaultella. Classification (NCBI taxonomy): domain Eukaryota; kingdom Metazoa; phylum Arthropoda; class Insecta; order Lepidoptera; family Psychidae; genus Luffia; species Luffia ferchaultella. Next base: position 9,263,720 of record OX453249.1, on the reverse strand, counting down.
TAAAAATAACCATTGCCTGCCTCGAACCCGGCGTAAAGGTCCCCATAACGGTCACGGGATTACCGTGTTGGATCGCTATGACGAGCTTCTGTGCCAGAAACGACACAGAGTGGGGGACACACCCCTCTATCTATGTCGCCGACCGATGCTCCTAATCAAATTTTTGGCTTCGAAACTCCAACAGCCTGTCGTCTCTACAGTAAAGGGAACGAAGATGTAGGATTGTTCCAAGATTGTGTATTTGTGGTGTTTAGACGAGCTCGTAGTTGATTTGTTAAATTGATTTTTAGTATTTAGCAATCTGATGGAGAGTAGCTGTCTTTAAAGATAGTCCTAGAGTCTGTGACCTAAGACGGTCACGAGTTACAAACATCTGAATTTTTTGGCATGTGATAGTATTGTAGTGACGTTATTTTCGTTGCTACTATGGGCTCTATGTAACTTCATCATCATCAGCCCATTTTTACCCCACTGCAGGGGCTTAGGCCTCTCCTAGGGTGAGGAGGGGGCTTGGAGCTTAAGTCCACCACGCTGCTCCACTGCGGGTTGGAAACTGTAACGAGCGTCATCTATTGACAGCGTCCGGGACCGACTGCTTAGCGTGCCCTCCGAAGCACGGTGTCAGTGATATTGTGTACTTAAGTCAGAAAAACTCATTGGTACACGCCCGGATTCGAACCATGGCCCTATGGGGCCTTATACGTTTGAGACAGTTTCGTTGCGCTCTGGGCTGTTCGTTGCGCTATGTAACTTGGTGTACCTAAATTAAATGTATACACTGAGGTCGTAGCTCTGAAAAGTAAAAGTTGAAAATATTTTTTCAATGACTTATTCGAATCACAATGATATACTATACTTATTATTTAAAACGCATCCGAATCAATAAGACTGTACTTCCAACTAGAGATCTCAGCTCTCGACCAACTGCCGGAGATCCCTTCTAAAAACAAAACATTACATTACACTACTAGTACAGTCAATGAAGGCAAAAATCAGCTGCAATCTCCGATTTCGTTGAACCTCCATAGATTTGAATGAAAATTTGGGATTGAGTATTTTTTACCCTCTACTTCAAAAGTGACATATGCTCGTCTTGCGCTTTTTGCACTTCAGGGGTAAATTCCCCCCCTTTCTTATGAATGGGAAAAAATGCAGATTTAACCATTCTGGCTTAAGTAATTGTGTTTAATTAGATAAAATAAATGTTTTTTAATATTTATATGCGTGATTTATGATTTTAATTAATTTTTCAACCCTTTTAGCAACCACGCCTTAAATCGAAAATCATGAAATAATCATGTTTTGTAAGTCTGAGTTTTAAAATCGCATATTAACATTACATAAACAGTTTGTTTGATACTTACGATATAATTTTGGTTGATGGTGAAATTTCAACCCTTAAAAACTACCTACTTATTGCAGAATCACTGTAAAAATTGGTTACAAAAACTTTAACCTATTAAATAGGACATTACTGAAGTGAAATCTCATTTACGGAGTATTAAAATATTTATCTATTTATTTAATAAAAATGATGAAAAAGCGTACTTTAAAATTGGAAATAATTTTTAATATTTTTGACTCGTGACATATTTTTTGACATGTAAATTTAATTTATTAATTAAGAGAAAAATGTATTAAAATATATGAAACGTTTATTCATCTTTTATTTAAACACATTTTTATTATTGCTCATCACAGCTCTCTTCACCAACTTCTTAATTTGTTGGAGGGCTATTTTAGCAATTATCACCGCTGCATGATCCGCAGATTGAATTACAAAATAGCCCTACCCTAAGACACCCACAAAAAGCACCGCAACCTTTTTTGCAACAGCAAAAAATCATTTTTAATAGATCTTCTGGAGCAGGTGGATGAGGGTTTTTGTTTGGAAACAAAGACTCTCCAGTATGACACCATGCCCAGTCAATTGGACGGATGTTTTTGTTTCCAAGCCATATCTGGATTTGCAAAAACACTCTTTTGATGTGTTCGTCTAATGCAGCAACTGGTGGGACAAGAGAAAACAATTTTACCGCGCTATTTTTTAAACTACTACAAAATACCACGTGTATTTTAGTCTATTTTGGAAATATACTGAAATATTCAATAGACACACATCATTCTAGAAAGCCCGACCACGTTTTCGAGCAGATGTTTATCGTTCCTTTCACTTTCTCTATAACAATATAACAATAGCTCCGTTACCTTTCAAGATATTAGGTTCATCTAAAAACCATTTGAAAGGTAATTTCAAGAGCTATAAGATCATTTTAAACAAATTTTTTTAAATCCCTTAGTTTAAAAAAAATGAAGGGTTAAAGGCTCCCGGTTACTTAGCTCTAGCAGTAAAATTTAGGCTTTAAACGTCTTTATCTCGGTTATTTTTCATCCTATAGAAATAAAAAAAAACTAAAATCTTTATTTAAAAACGAACTCAAATTTCGTTTTTTATCATTTTTTACGAATATCCAATATTTTTGAAGTTATTTTCAAAAGAAAATGATATTTTATATATATAAAATTCAAATTCTTGAAACATATTTTTTTGGCTAGTTTTACGTAAGCAAAAAATATAGGACCAGTCAGTCAATCATACCTTGGAGTTGAACGCGATAGCAGCGATCGACGGTCAGCGGTCGCTGATCCCAACTCGACGACGACCCAAAAGGCCAATACCAATTATCATAGGTACATTTAAATTGGATAATAAGTTATAATTTTCCAAAACATTTTAAACACTGAGGTTTAATACCGATTTTCAGGCATTTGACTTCAAAAATTATGGATTTACATACAAACTTACCCCCTGTATTTTAACCTTAGGGGCGAAATTTCGAAAAATCCTTTAGTGTGATTAAACCGTTATCAAAACTGTATGCTCTGTGTGTATGTGAATGAATTTTTCGATTCTACAAGGGCTGCATTTATGAATCCGGAACTGGCCATTTCCGAAAATCGTCCAAAAAGTTATTACAACTTCTAACTCTTTGACAATTGTTTATTCATTGTGGCGTCATTTTCAAAATTGCGTGTCTTCATCGCCATGGAATTTATTAAGATTTTCGACGTAGGCTAACTCAAAAACAGTGCCTCGATCAGTTTATCACTGGTCCAGTGAGTTTAATTGTAGGCGGTAATCGGCGGCATAAATATCGATCCTGTACGGGAATTAATAATGCAAGATCGTTACGTTACATATCGTGAGATAGAGGCGTCCCTGGGCATAACCATGACGAGAATACATAGATACTTCAAGAACATTTTGCTGTAAAAAAAATTTGTTCCTTTGGATTTCACACAACTTGACAATTGATCGAAAAAAGGCTCGTGTCGATTGGTGCAAAAAAATGTTTTCAACAAAAAAAGATTCTAGTTTTTTTTGGTAAATGGCCAGTTTCGGATTTATAAACAGCAGCCCACATAATATGATTTTAGTTTTAGTTAAACGAATAGAAATGCTTAAATTAAAACACATCATATAATTTTATCATCTTATGTCATACGAGGGTAAATTTTTGAAGTATGATTTTTTCGTCATTTCGGTGGCACATTTTTTGACAAACTATCAAATTAGTTATTAATAATCACGAAAGGCTCTGGAATGAGAAAAAATGATGTATAAAGCTTTTCTTTTGAACAAATACTTTAAGCTGCAATACCACTTTAAAAAGTTTTGTGCTACAGAAATTTCGATCAAACCATTGAAATGACGAATCATCATTATCATCATCATCATCAGCCCATTTTTACCCCACTGCAGAAGCTTAGGCCTCCCCCAGGGTGAGGAGGGGGGCTTGGAGCTTAAGTCCACCACGCTGCTCTACTGCGGGTTGGGTTGGGTTGGGGTGAAATGACGAATGCACACCTTTTAATAAGTTAATGTATCCATTTAGAACTTTTAATGAGGATAGAATCAAGCATAACTAACCGAAATGTACTCCCAAACATTAAGATTCAATTCCACAGCTATTCAATAAAATTCTGCTGTCGATCAGCGGTCTATTGTTAAGTAGAATTTTTTAAAACAAATTCTGTATAGCCTTGAATATTTACATGGATGTCTCAAAAGCGATTGCTTTCGATCCATCGATGTTTTCACTTAAATTAAATTAAATTAGATTTTGACAACTGAATTTCATTTATAGGCCTTCTGTTTTTAGTTCACGTTCCGAAATAATACTTTGTGTGGGACACGATATAGCGCGCTGCGTAAACGGTTGATGTTAACCAAAAACCATGTATTACGGAATTGTTCCCCTTTAAAAGTTCTAACCAAAGTCTGCAACAGCATATGTGTATCTTTTAAGGTTAACTTACTGTAACCTTTTTTATGACAATCAAATTTATTCTAACATAATGTACTATTTGCGAAGATATTTTTAAACGTAATATTAATCCTTATCAAATTAAATACGTAAGTTGTCTTAAGCATTTCATGCATATTATAATTGCCCTTTACACCACACAATTTAAATTAATGTCTTAGCAGTTTTTATCGAAATATGAAAATTATAGCGGGAGAAAATAAATTCGCTGTCTGTCTCTGTTCGTTAACTTTTTACTTCCAAACCACGCAATAGACTTTGATACGGTTTTCAGTATTATCTTATAATCTATTAATCTATATAATAGAAATACTTATTATAAAGCTAAAAAGTTTGTTTGTTTGTTTGAATGCGCTAATCTCTGAAACTACCAGTCGGATTTGGAAAATTCTTTTTGCTTTTGATAGCCTGAATCTAGCAGAGGGTTATATAGGCTATATATATGAAAACGAACTGTCTGTCTATTCGAGCAAATCGGCTTCGGGCGAAACGGCTTAACCGATTTTGATGAAACTTTACACATATGGAAAGGATGTAGTCAACTTTTTGTATGTCTGTTTGTATGTCCATCTGTCTAAACCGATTTTAATGAAACATCACAAGTATGAAAAAAATTTCATCAAAACTAACAAATGTTACTTTTTGTCCGTCTGTCTATATGTACGTGTATCTGTCTATTTAAGCTAATCTCCAAAACGGCTAAACAGATTTTAAGGAAACTTTGCAGACGGGAAAGAAGGTTGTCAAGAGATTTGACATTAGCTACTTTTTGTCCGTCTGTTTGTCTGTACGTCTATGTGTCTATTCAATTCAATTTTATCTATTCGAGCTAATTTCCAATACGGCTGAACATATTTTAATGAAACTTTGCAGACGTGAAAGAAGGTTGTCAAGAGTGTCATAAGCTACTTTTTGTGTTTGTTTGTCTGTCTATCTGTCTGTCGTTTGTCCACACTGAACTATCAACGTACAGCCAAAACTAATAAGTCTAGGAAGCTTAAATTTGGAACGTGAACATGAAGAAAGGCTTTTTTAGAAACTTCAAACTTAAGGATGGGAATGGAGGGACTTAAATAATGACGTGTTTCAGGGTTTTTAGATTTCCACCTTTTAAGGGTGGGAAACGGGAGATGAAAAATTGTATCGGTTTTTTAAAGGGTGGAAGGGAAATGAAGATTGAAAGTTTGAATGGGTGTAACCAAAATTGGTTCCAGCAAAAAGTACGTATAAACCATCTCGAACGTTAATAGTACCTATAACAGGAATTTGTAGTCTACGCAAGCGAAGCTGCGGGCGGTCGCTAGTTTATAATAATATGATGAATATTGATACTGGTACCGGGTCTTGGTTGTTATATGTATGTGGTGTCTTCGCTTGGTACCCAAAACACAATCTAATGCTTAGTTTTGGGCCTAGACGTAGTTGTGATGTAGTCGTTATAAAAAAAACCCGGTTTAAATGCCGTTTTCATATCAGTTTGGTCTTATGCAAATAGTAACATACATAACGTAAACATATGAAAAAGGTGCGGCCTCGGGCGTCGTGGAAAGGGATATCCCGCCGACGGGCACAGTCGGGGGCCGTCTGTCGGATACCCCTTCTCGTAATGTTTGACTCTATTCATTATTATAATATCTAGCAATTCGTAAAGTTTTAACTTAAATTTGAAATAAAATATTATTAGTGTCGTGATGGTCGAGTGGTAGCGAGACCGCTTCTTGTTTAGAAAGTCGTAGTTTGAATCACAGGGCTCGTACCAGCGAGTTTTTTCTGACTCAAGTACTCGAGTAGTTATCATTGACTCCGTGCCTCAGAGAGCACGATAAGCTGTCGGTCCCGTTTACTATCATCAAACGGCAGTCGTTAAAATCCACCAACCTGCATTAGAGCAGCGTGGTGGATTAAGCTCCAAGCACTCTGATCCCGAGAATAGGCCTGAACCTCTGCAGTGGGGTATTAATGGGCTGATATGGTATAGTAACTATTACTACTGTAACGTATTTTTATAATCTATTATGTTAGAGAACTTAAGCGTCGTCAGCAGTCCGAATATCTTGGGCTACTTAAAAACTTTGAATACTTAAAATGTACAAAATATATAATAATTAATAAACTTTGAATGAATATTGTAAATCTTGTGATTATTGTTTTCACGAGCCACCTGTTTGTTCATTTACGAACAGCGATGCAAATATGCAATGCAAAATGCCTACTCTATAATTTATTAAAACTTAATGGTACTTTATAACTTTGTACGGTAGTTTGTCGTAACGTCGTCATTTTTCAATGAACACTTTGAAAAGATTTTCTTCCATTTTATTATAGGTATATTATATTTTTTTTTAAAGTAAAATAGTAAATACAAAGAAATTAGTTTTTCCTTATGTTTTGTTGGCAGTTATTTCCTTTTCAAAGATTTATTTCAACAAAATATATTTACAACAATCTCTTTTCTTTTCTGGAACACATATTAAATATCAATGAGGCAAAAAAACACTAATACATAAATATCATATTTTATAATAATTAATTTGATATAAGGATTGATTTAAGAATCCCACGTTATCCCATATTATCCCATAACATTCTCATATATCCCACAATAATCCCACATTAAGAATATATGTATATAGTAGTCGACATAGCCGAAGCGATTAGCAAGCTGAAGTGGCAATGGGCTGGTCATATTTGTCGTAGAACCGACAACCGACGGGGTAGACGAGTTCTCGAGTGGAGGCCACGTACCGGGAAGCAAAGCGTTGGATACCCCTCGGCCAGGTGATGACCTAAAGCACCATACCGGAGGTAATTGGGTGCGGAAGGCGGTGGACCGTGTGTGGTGGCGAGCCTTGGGAGAGGCCTATATCCTGCAGTGGAGAGACATGAGCTGATGATGAAAAATCCCACGCTACCGACATTCTTAGAAAATTGCTTTGGTACTCGCTTTAAAACAAAAATAACTTGCAATTAGAAATAAATCCCTATTAATCCTGCTACGTCCATTTGTTGGAAGCTATTCTTTCATCAAGTAAGTACGATTCATACACCAGTACAATTATATTGGCACTCCTTTTGCATATAAACTTTTAACTATGCCAAATCTACATTATTCTATACGCAATATACTTTAAAAGGGGTCAAAAGTTTTTTCTTCACGTATTAATATATAATTATCAAATCAAGTGGTTTGATTTCATTTTGAAGTAAAAGATTTTTCAAAAATGTGAATAGTTTTTGTTTTCTCAAAAATCAAGCTCATGATGCCTTTGAACACTTTTCTCAAAGTTTAGGATTTGGCCATACAGTACCATCTCAAAAACTCACCTGAATATAGATTTTAGCTTTCTGCACTGAATGTGTATGTATCTCATATATACACATCTGAGTGTCGTGATAGCCCGAGCGCAGTGAACCTGTTTCAAATTTACAAGGCCATGTGGCCGTGGTCCGAATCCGGGTGAATAAGTTTTTCTGACTTAAGTACTTAACTATTACTGACTCCGTGCCTCGGAGAGTACGTTAAGCAGCCGATCCCGGTTGCTGTCAATAGAAGATTGTCGTTACAATCTGTCAACCCGCATTGGAGCAGCGTGGTTAAATTAAGCTCCGAGCCCCCTCAACCTGAAAGGAGACCTAAGTCCCTGCAGAGGGGTATAAAAAGGGCTGAAGGAAAAACAGGAGTAAATGATGGTGAAGGTGAATTTGTATAACAGTAAGGTACTGGTTTTTTATAAATTTTACCTTCAAAAATTATATTCATTACTTAAATATATTTTTGCATAAAAGTAAAAAACCAACAAGTGTTCGGCTGAACGTAGTCCAAACATATAGAGCACGGAGAACTTACCGAATTAACAAAAAGTATCAAGTGAGCAGATGGCGCAAAGTTACTGTTATCGAGAAAAACATGTTTAAATTTTTTTTAACTCTTATTTTAGTTCGGTAAGTTCTACATGCTCTATAAATTTGGTTTATACGTTCAGCCGAACATCAAGTATATAATACACTTAAGTGCGTGATTGAGTTAATACCATGACACGGCGCTCTCCTTGCGTCATTCGCCGTCGAGTTGTCGCCGTCTTGGCGCTGCGCTGCTGGAGCTCTCTGGTACGTAGCCTGGGCGCGAGGAAAACGCTACGGGATTCATTTCTTGTTTTTCCGCTTACTTCTAAACGATGTAACGGATTTTGATACAGTTCTTACTCAGTTAAGGAATTTCTTCCGGAAAGTTTAAATTTATAATACACACGCTTTTGCTTCCAGCCTCGTGTAGGTTTTGTAATATTTATTGAATTGTAATAGGATATTCTTAAATATGTATCTTATTTGATATACGAACATCGTAGAATTCCCCATGCCCCCATCCCCGCCAACTTTGCTTGATGAGAGTGGAACCGGAAACGGGGCGGCACTGAGGTGAACCGGAAACGGGAAAGGGAAGAGCGGGTACAAAACTGAAATAATTGAATACTATAAGAAACGAATAACCGTCGAGTGGAGCTACAGCCGGGTCGTTGGTACATATATAAGATGTTTTACACCCAGACAAGGAACAATCAGACGTGTTCATGGACATAAATAAATATTTAATTTTATCCCGGGCGGGAATCGAACCCGCTATCTTTGGCTCAGGTCAGTCGGCTATACAAATAAAACAAACAAAACGTGCTAAAATAGATTTATTCCACTTACAAATAATCAAATCCTTAAACACAATTTATTAACTATAATAGGTACAAAGGCGTTGTTCATAACATTTTTACATGCTAAAGCTATAGTCATATTTCGAGAGATCATTCAACAATACATTATTGCCTCCGTTGTGGAAATCCAACAACAAACACAACTTATTTTATATTTCAAACTGAAGTGTGAAATTATGATTCAATTTCTAAAATTTTATTCACAATAATATAAACACGTTCATTAGCCAAAGTAAACGACATAAGTACAGATAGACTACAATAGGTGACAGTGTTTGTCTACAATTTCATATTTCTAAAATTCGAGAAAATAAATCTTATTTTCTTTAATTTTTCTGTAAAACTGAAAGGTTCTGGTTGCTAGAGTAGGTAATTTCTTTTTTGTATTTCATATTTATTATGGACAGAATCATATCGGAATTCAAAATACGGGGATGATATGTAATCTTAAAATTGTAAACGTTAAATGAGATTTCATAATAGTTATACCTACTTGAACGACGTTGATTAGGCGCATCGAAATCTCTTGTATTCCCGAAACCCAAATAATAATAATTGTTGCTAATGGCAGTGGCTAATCCATGGAACATGGTACCTACTAAGGTTGGACGCTGCCTGTTTAGTAAGCTATTTAATAATAGGTGGAGCCACCATACAAAGAAATGATTTATATTTTTCATGACCACGTTTCCACGTTTCAGTTGATGAAACATAACATGCTACTATAAAAAATATTTCTCTTTAATGTTTTTACTTGACATTATTGATTGTTTCAACAGTTTCATAGAGTTTGTGCAAACATCCAATTTTTGAGTGATTCAGGTAGACCCTGGCGCCATAATTTATTGACGACTAGCTTTCCGCCCACTGCAGCTCCGCTTGCGTGGTCGTTCCGTTCCCGCCGTTTCAATTGTACCGGGACTTCTTCTTCCACAATAAAAAATTGCCTATGTAACTCTTCAGTCAATAAACTATATCTATACAAACAATTATAGCGGTCCCGGTACAAATGTGTAGTTCACGCGAGCGGAGCCGGGGACGGAAAGCTACTTTGAAAATAAAATACAACCCATGTTACTTACTGATAATGTAGCTTTCTATAGGGGAAAGCATTTTTAGTAGTACATTATGATGCAAGTACGGTAAACTGCATATTATAGTCTAGGTGTTTATAGGCACGAGGCGAAGCCGCGTGCTTATAATAAACCGATGACTATAATAACCAGCTTACTGAGTACGAGCATCATACGACGTTTTTCTATACATTTGCGATTACAATCAGGTAGATACTTCAAATGTAATAATGGCGGGAAAGGTTTTACGCTTGCGTCACAAACATAACGCTCGTTTGTGATTGGTGTAAAGTAAAAAGGCCTAGTTCTGTAAAATACAACATTACGGTTGAAGTTTCGATGTCATAAAGACCGTATTAATAGCAAATGTATTGAAAATAAATATTAGGAACTTGTAGGAACAAGAGATGAGGTGACAAGATATGCACATAACAAAGGAAGTAAAATGTTGTCATCACGGTGAGGCAGATCAGGAGAAAGTGAAGAGTCAAACCCAGCAGGCGTTAGATAAGAACGAGAGGAACTGCCTATTATAACGAGTCGAGCTAACTATCAGTTTGCTTATGAATGAGCGTGATGGTGGATAAGAAAGAACGGGAGTCAGAAAGTTTTCTAAAGGTGGTAAGGAAGTGACTGTAGGGGATGGTTGGAGGTCACTATAGGGATAAAAAAACCCACGGTTTAGTTAACACATGATCTATGTATGCTTAGAGATATGAATAGGCATGATGACAGTAATTGAAAATCACTGAAATTATATATTTATTTAATGAAACTTGAGTCATGGAATACGAAACACGCATTTATTTTTCTATTAATAGCGAGATTAATAATTATTTTGATAAAATAAAACTACGAAATACGAAAGTCCGCCATGATATGTTGAACACCAATCAGAGCGAATGACGTCACTTTTGAGTAAACAAGTAAACGAATTCGAACGAACTCTGTGTTTTTTTTCATTTAATATTCAATTTTGTTTGTTTCGTCCGTATTATTTAAACCAAACGAAAGTGAAATAATCGCGTTATTTCACTTTCAACGATCAACAAGGATTTACTAAGGCAAACAGTGACAATTTGCCTAAAATTGATGTGTTAATGCTGGGAGAATTTTTAGCATCAAATAAAGATTTTTGTTCAGCAGAATTTAAAAACGTCAAAACCTTTATGTACGTTATTATTTAACAAACATACCGAATAATTTAAATTTTAAATAAAATACCTATTAAGACAACAGTAGTGGTGCAAGATTAAACCTAACATCGAAAAAGATTGTGTTTAATTTAATTTTAGGCCTCAAACAAGATATATACTATTTTAGGATCTTCAAAGTAAATGAAATACGTCGAAATGACCATCACAAAAATAAAGGTGAGTACCTACTAGGCAACATTGCTGTTGGATCTCGCCTTGCCAGTTTAAGCCACTTGTATTATCTCGTATCGTTTTCTTTTGTGGAACGAACAGGAATAACTTATCAGGCGTTTTTATTGATATGTTATCACACTGAGGGACCACACACCACCTTTACACTTTAGAATTCATATTTAATAAACTAAATTATTCAATGAGCGTATAAGGAACGTCAGTGTTTATAAATACGTTTTGTTTGGTTTTATTTACTCGAAGTTTACTCAAACGTGACGTCATTAGCGACGCCATGACACTGACAAGCGTTTTGGCGCGAATTTTAAATCTAAAAACTAAAATGTGATATTTTCCTCTTAAATTTTTTTTATAAGTAGAAATATGTTATTCATTGTAAGTACTATACGTTTCCGAACACTTTGGAACAGTTTTTCAAAATCTGTCATCATGCCTATTGCCCCAAAACTAAAGAAGCGAAGTCGCATTGTTGTAATTGTAAATCCGTGGAATTGAGATTCCATGGGTAATGGAATTTGGCAGCCGAATCTTATCCGGGGATTCTTCGCACCCCCTGCCCTTCCGTTACCATGACCGTTGCCGTGGCCAGGAACAGAAGAGCCGCCGGGGACTAGGCGCCATTGTGTGTTGACGAAGGAGCATGTGTGGTGGCGAGCCTTGGGAGAGGCCTATATCCTGCAGTGGAGGGACACGGGCTGATGATGATGATGATGGGTAATGGAATTACGTAACTGACTTCTGAGCCGTCAACGTATTCATCTGTATTTTGTTTATATAACTTAAATATGTGCTGCAATAATTCTTTCATAGAATGGGCATTCAAGGACGGCTTTCAACAGCATCTCAGGCAAGAATATCGTCAAAGAAACAGTATGTGTAAGTATTCGACCTTGGCGACAGCAAATGTGTAAATCCACCACTGCATACAAATAATTAGAGAGGTTGACTATAATATACAGTAGTAAGAATATCGGCCGACCACTCTATATCCTCTTCATCGGATTACTTTCATTGTAGTTATTTTCCCGCCAAAATTTCTATTTAGTCGGGCAGCCAACGGTCCACTCTCCATAACAGACAGTACATCCCACTGTATGTGTTCGAAGCGGATGTCTGGAAGAAAAAAAATCCATATTAAAGCAAAAGTCAGTTTGCCTTTCTTCGTGTCATAACCGAGCGATCATGATCTTTAACATTATGATGATTTAAGGATTGGAGGGTGATGTGGGCTACTATTACACCTGGTGGAGGATTCCTGTAAGGCACCTGAGCCCTTTAAATATATCCAAGTGAGCCACAGATGAATGCTAATATCCATTTCACAAAACAAACGCCATGTCGTGTAAATATCGTGATAGCCGAAAGGTAGCGAGCTCGCTTCATGTTTAGAAGGCCGTGGTTCGAATGCCAGGGCATTTACCAATGAGTTTTTTTTCAACTTATTTACATACCTCGGAGAGCACATTCAGCCATCGGTACCAGTTAAAATTCAATAACCCGCAGTGGAACAGCGTGGTGGATTAAGCTCTAAGCCCCTTCATCCCGAGGGGAGTGAAAGTCACGTAGGTTAGACAACCAATTAAAGCCAGCGAACTTATTTTGAGTAAGATTGAATGACTTCCGCATTCCCTGTGTTGAATCGTGACCATACCTGTTCCTTAATGAATTGAATTCATTTTCATTTTCAGTCATCATTTGCAAATCTTCGTCGCATATGAATAGGTACATAGCATTTGGGTATATATAAAGTACACGCGGTTTTAACAAAATTGCAGCGTGTATACAGAATGTGTTCGTTGTCAACACCGACCTGCGCGGGCGCATATCTGTGCAGTAAAGCGTTGACCGCCTCCTGCGCCGCCGCCATGCCACTAGGATTATCGCTCGCATCTCGTACCTGTTATAAAAGCCATGTTAATAGGGTTAAAATCTAAAAACAAAATTAAAATCATCTGAAAAATGCAAAAAATTTAAGCTATCAAAAGTTTGCTTGTAACTCTTTCACGCTAAACGGGATTTAACATTGTTTTATACGGCCCGAAGACATCGTGTATGAAGTTATCAATTTATGAAGAAAAAAAAAACTGAGCGGTGTTATTTATATAAACATATGTATGTAAAATAATAAAATTTTGCCAAGTGCTAATCGGATTCACACACAAAGAGTTCCGGCCTACGTACAATTTTAAATAACATGTCCCTATATGGGACCCCTTTCATTTTTAATTAAGATTTTGACTGATCTCGTTCTCGTAGGGCGCAAGGTGATTGGACGCAAAGTGGCCATGATACAGCCCCACGCAGTGCCAGCATACAATTGGACTGCTCGCACCTGCCGACGTGGTTACATTTTAATAATTTATACTCACACGAAATAATAATACTATACTAAAATGGTTCACCAGTTTAGGATTTACAATGCCACAGACAAACAGACAGGCAGGTAAAAAGTGGCAACGCGAGTACATACTCAGAAAATATTTATATCTCACAAATAAATCAATGTATCATAATTTTTTGTATTTGTCATTTGTATTTGACGACCGCTCAGCCTAGTGAAGCGACCCTGCCTATGAAGCTGGAGATACCGGGTTTGAATCCCAGGTCGGGTCAGTATTAATATGATGAATATTGATACTGGTACCGGGTTTTGGTTGTTATATATGTGTGGTGTCTTCGCAAAAATATTTATATGTATATATTACAAAGAATATTTAAGTATGTATATCAGTTGTCTAGTAACCTATAACACAAGCATATTTGCTTACTTTGGGACTAGATGGCGCTGTGTGGGAAGTCCCATGTATTAGTATTTCATTATAGGATATCACTATTCTAACAAATTAAATAATACTTATGAAAATATCGGATTTATTTTAATAATTTACATATAATCGCCACTCACCAGGCTGCGAATGGGTAAACACATAGGGCTCGTCGTTAGCGGCTGCAAGCAGCGCCACCCTTCAGGCGAACGTAGTTCTTCAGCGCCACAAGCGCCGCTGGCGTTCACAGCATAAGCGTACAGGCCTGCGCCACCAGGCCACACCTCCTAACTAAGAGCCATAATGTTAAATTTGTACACAAGCTGAAAGGGTATTGCTCCCCGAAGTTTATCACATTTGAGCCAAAGGATGAAGAAGGGTGATGGGCAAGACGCGCGATTGGTTAACTAGATGAAGTCTTTGTGTATTACTCGTCATAACTAGTCCATCATCATCATCATTTCAGCCTACATATGTCAACTGCTGAACATAAGCCTCCTCACACACACCACGTGACCATGGCCACCATGATCCTCCGCTCCGAGCATCCAGAGGGTAAAGTTGTCATAATTTATCGATTTTGGGTCGTTGAGTTTAGCAGCGTTCGCCTTCCGACTTGCGGATTAGGCTGACCGAACGACCGAGTGGTTAGAGACCCTAACTGCGGAGCTAAAGGCTGCGGATTCGATTCCCGTCCGTGACGAATATTTGCGTGCGTGAACATGTTTATTTGTTCCGTGTATAGTTGTGAAAGTATCTATATATAAAACGCGGGCAATTGTATATAGAGTAAATAGAAATTATCTGAAAATAGAGTATAAAAGGGCGAACGATCCGCCATGCTGGCACTTCTAATTTCGAGTTCTACATAGTCAGACCTCTGAAACAGGTCATGAAGAGAAGTACTAGCTGGGTGGCGGGAGGCTAAACCTGAAAAGTGGTACTGGTGTTTTGAATCGTATCCAGCCGTAACCAGCACCGGTACAAGGTCGTCCACCGAGCTATCCTGGCCGGTCCGACCCGTACATAAAGTCTCTTACAAATACTATCTATGGCATAAAATTTTGAACGTGATAGTCTATCGTTTGTTGCAGTTTGAATTGACTTACTCTTGTCCTCAGTTCTTGTGTAATTATTAGTGGTTTCAACAAAGTGAATACGGGATTTCGACCACTGTGCGACCACCAGTAAATGTAAAAGTATGTTCGTTTGTTTGTCCTTTCTTCATGTTGTAACAGAGCAACGAAACGAAGCGTCTTTTTACATAATATAAAGTACTGTGAACCTGGTTTGTTGTAAGCCAAGCGCTTGATTTGAATTTGATTATATAAAAAATTATGCACAGGTAGAGTAAATAAATTTGACAATCGCGTTTGGTTTTGAATAGAGTCAGATATGTCACTTCACAGTACCAAAAATGTCTAACACAATTTCGCGGTGGTGAAGGCCGAACGGGGACCTCGCGGACTGAAACCGGACTGAAACTCGTGATCTCTCCAAACGGTTACACCAGCTAGCGAGAGTATTAGTGGTTAGACGGTAAGAGCAGAAGAGGACTTCTAGTCAATTCGTACGTTTATGAAATTATATATGCGTTTAGAATTCGAGCCCAGGATGCTCGGTTTTTTGACATAGGATTGGACGCTCGGACTATGTGACATCAGCGTCGCCTTTTTGTGGTTTGTACCATCTATCTTTAAGATGTTTTGACATATCATCCGTAACGAAAGCTCACTGGAACGATAAATGGTGCAAGGAAGAGTAGAGTGGTAGAGGGTCAACGTTCTTGTTGCCGATCACCTACTAGATGGACAGACCTCATTAACCTTATAGTTGTACTGACCTGGTGGTATTTTGAGCAAGTGTTGGTAGGTGAATGCAGTGGGTGTGGCCAGCAGCGTGTGCACACGCTCCCTTCCCCGCCACACCACACCTCCCAGCCGCCACAATCATCGTCTGTCCAGATAATAAATTTCATTAAAAAACTAGCGACCGCCCGCTGCTTCGCTCGCGTGGACTCATATTTGTATATATCGTGATCAAACTTAAAAACTTCTTAATGTGTAAGGGACGAATCAATTTTTCTTCTCCGCCTTTTGCTTGTTATTTCAAAACTGAAACAGTGTTTGACTATAGTGAGAATCCCACGATAAGGCTAATTTACACTTTGATTAGTGCGAGTGCAGGTGTTTAGCAATTGCGAGTGCGAGTGCGAGTGTTTAGTGCTAAGTTGTGTCCAATACTGTTTAGCTGCTGCGCTTATTCAATTGTTGAGCGTCGAACAGCAAGTATGGACAATCAACAACAAGTGCGCTTGCTATAATTGTAAAGACCCAAAATATAATTTTATATTTAGGGTCTTTACAATTAATATATAATAACGATATATATAAATAATATAATAACAATAAAGACAATCATGTTTTAGATACTCTTGTACAAATTTATAGGTCGTATCTTCGGTCCATTTCGACATTTTTCATTTCTAAATAGTACCTATTTATTCCAAATAATATTAAGCACAACAATGTTAAAAAACACAGCGGGCGTCGTCCGCGCAACAACGTGTAGAGCCAGGCAAGCTGCGAGTCAGGGGGAAGGAAGGGCGCGCGGGACGGGGCTACTCGCAAAAAAATAGAACACGTTTCTATTCACTTTCCTACGCTGATTACTAATCACTCGCACTAATCAGCTGCAGTTCACACGTGTTTTATACTAATCACTAAGCACCTGCACTAAACACCTGCACTCGCACTAATCAAAGTGTAAATTAGCCTATAAGTAAATTCATTTTATGAAAAAATTTTGAAATTACAGACACTTCTACTTTATTCATATAGATAGACTAGCAAACGGCTGCGTCTTCATTCTCGTGGTTTTCATAATGTTTACAGTTTTTTTTTTCAGTTCACGCAGGATACTTAAACATTTCAGGAATAGAAAAATTGCCTTTAATATGCTATGAAAATTCCTGTACCTATCTAATCATATTTATTAAATAGGAAAATTGAATATAATATAATTTAAAACAACTAATGATTTAAGAAAAAATATATATATGAAATACTTCACATACTTAATCGCAGCCTCCAGACCTTTGCCAACTTCACACTCATTACTTTCCTACTCAAATAATCCTTCAACAGGAATATGCTTTATATCAACTAAATATTTCACTTACCGGTCACTGTAGCGATCGGCACAGTATGTGCGCAAACCGCAGTCCTGGAATGTCTTGGAGTGCGGTGTACTCCGGGGCGTCAGTTAGAGAGACCAACGCTGAAGAACAGGGCCTGTGTTCCGGTGCGGTGGACCAGCAAGGACGCATCAGCTCCATCATGCAACTGGGCTACTGCAACTCCTGAACGAAAAAATTGCATATATATGTAAATGACCAACTGACCTATATCAGTACCCAGTACCCAGCGTTTTCAAACCCACCTTACACAGTAGCCTATTTTAGATACAAAAACCGTTCTCCATCATTCATCTGTAGAATAATTTTCATCGGAATTTATAATAAATTTAGCTTAATTCACCACGCTGCTCCAGTGCGCGTTGCTGGATTTTAACGAGCGGGACCGACGACTTAAAGTGCTTTCCGAGGCACAGGGTCAGTGTTAGTTATGTACATAAGTTAAAAAAAACTCATTGGTACATGCCTTGGAATTCGAACCACGGTCTTCTAAACAAGAAACGGGCTCGCTACCTAGCGGCTATCAAGACGTGAAATAAACTTAAATTGGATGAACGTGGCTTGGAGCTTAATCCCCCACGCTGCTCCAATGCGGGCTGGTGGATTTTAACGACTGCATCTGTTGATGACACCCGGGACCGACGGCTTAACGTACTCTCCGAGGCGCGGAGTAAGTGATAGTTGAACTTCACACAACATACGCTTATTTAGAATTTTACAATTTTACATTTTTTTGTTAGCAGACAGATAGACGTCATCATCATCATCAGCCCGTGTCTCTCCACTGGGGGTGATAGACGTGGAAATCAATTAAAGTTAAAAGCAAACTTACCAGAAAACGTCAAAACACAATAAAAACAAAAAACTACACAAAGCAACAGTAAAATATACACTACTAAATAATTAAATATAATTACTGATATTATTAAAACAGTTGACTGACCGATAGGCGGAACGGTTAGAGGCGGCGAACGACCCTAACTGCGAAGTCCTTTGACTTTAGTTGTCAACTTTGTTGTTTGTTTGGTTGACTTTGGTTGTCAGTTGACAACCCTTTGGTTGTCAGTTCGATTCCCGCCCGAGACAAATATTTCTGTGCATGAACATGTCTATTTGTTCCATGTCTGGGTGAAAAATATGTATATTCATATGTATATATTATAAAGAATATTTAAGTGCGTATATCAGTTGTCTAGTAACCCACAATACAAGCATAATACTTGCTTCATTTGGAACTAGATGGCGTTGTGAGGATTTTCCTCAGTATTATTATTCGCAGGTATTACCTATATTAAATGCTGTTAATAGAATTCACTAAGAATTTATCACAACTTAGGGTCAAATAGTTGACAAGCTAAAGCAGATCCTATTAATTCCAAATAATTAATTAATTAAGTTCAATTCTGAATAATCCCATAACTTTGGTAATGAATGAGTATTTATTGACCTCATCCCCTCGCAACGTGGGAGGAGGCCTAAGCCCCTTCAATGGGGCATAATGGGCTGGTGCAAGTGAATTCACTGACTAGGTACCATTTTTTTCTGATACAATAACAGAAACTTCTTGATTGTTCATGATGATCTCACAGTAGTTATTTAAAAGCTTGTATTTAAAACGACTGTTCAAAATCTGAGCGAACATGTATAAGCTGTTGTCTACTGTTAAAAGTACTTTTTAGGGTTCAGTACCTTATTACTAAAGCTCCGCTGTCCGTCCGTCGGTCCGTCACAGGGCAGGGCTGTGAAATATTCAATGTGTATCATTAAGGCCGGCATAACAAGAAATAATAAAAAATAAAGTTAGAAATCAAAGGAGGTCCCATACAAGAAACGTGTTTTTTATATTGTACGGTGGTACGGAACTCTTCGTGTGCGAGTCCGAAGCGCACTTAACAAGTTTTTGAGGTTTTATCTTTATGTGATAACCAATGGGGATAACAGCTCTTGTGCACAGCACCAAGCAGCGCCAATACGTAAGAAGTATGATCCGGAAATGTCAAATATCGTCAGCAAAATATTCAACATTCAAAACCCAAAAACTTGTTCCGCGCCTAATGAAAAGTAAAACAACAATAAATAATTGACAAATAACTTTTCAAAAACGCCCTCACTGTGCGGGTAGCGCATTTTTTAGTGATTGGCATAGTCCAAACTTATAGAGCATGTAGAGTTTACCAAACTGAACAATAAGTTTTAAGTGAGCAGACAACGCAAACTAACGGTTACCGAGAAAATATATTGAAAGTTTAATTTTTTTACATAATTTTTTTTAAATTTTTGTTTAATTAAGTAAGCTCTATCAGCTCTATAATTTTGGACAACGTTCAACCGAACATGCGGTATATTGTACACATTATACACGCTTGTTAGACTGAACGTACCGAACTTATAAGAGCGTGAAGAGCTTATCGAACTAATGAAAAAAATTCAAGCCAGCAGATGGTGCAAACTAACGGTTACCGAGAAAAACATATTTAAATTTCCATTTTTCATTCCTTATCTTTTTTTGAACCTTTTTGTTCAACCAAGTTCATCCGAACACCCCGTATATAAGAAATTGACTTTACAAGGTGTTATATCCAAGCTAGATACTTACCCTAGGCTAGCCTAGGCGACAAAGTAGGCCTGCAACCGTCTAACACAGGTTTCAAGACATTATTTCATAGAGCAACATCCCGTACGAGAAACAAACCACCTGTAATTAAAAATCAAACACGATTCTAATCTTTATTATACCAAAGCAGTTTGAGATTCTATAAGTAGAATATCTTCGCGATAAATAAGCGACACAAGTGGGAAGAAGCGGTGGGGTAGGGCAGAGGACGCTTCCCGACGATTACTACCGCGAGCGTCGGGAGAATGGACAAAAAAGGTTTAGTTAATTTAAAAAAAAGGTATTAACATGTCGCAGAAGTTTACGTGTGTCTAATAGATTTCATATGTATATGCGATGCAATGTCGACATCCCTACACATGTGTCTCGCACTAAATATTCGGAAACCGGCGTTAGTATCGAAGATGACTTACTTACTCGGCCGTGTGCTTCATATACGTTGCCACGAGGTTTAATTTTCATTCAAAATGGCCCGTAGCTAGAGCTAGAACAGTAGTTTCATACTTAAATCCCTATTACCATTAAAACACCGCATTAAGAATTATATTTACATTCTGATCGAGTGCGCCTGAGTGTCAACAATTTGACCGTAGATAGCAGAATAATAATTAGATTTGACGCAAAATAAGATTGTTAATACCCTGCTTTTTTGAGATGTTATGAAAAAAGCGCCCCACGCTTTTGCAATCAATATTATACCTATATGACTTACACTCCACACACACACACACACAGACACCGAGACACACACAGATAACTTGAATGATTATAATTTATTTATTGCTTTTACGTACACTTATACAAGCGTGTATTTTTAGTGTTTTTCATTTAAATATTCTTTTTATTTTTATTCTTCTATTTTTTTATTTAATAGCAAATACTTTATCATCGGGATTAATATCATCCCTTAATAACAGTATCTATAGATGCATATATACTCTCTAACCACTCATACTCGTGTAAGATGGCGAGTTTTAGTCGGAGTTTCAGTGCGCAAGGTCCCCGCGCGCCAGTCTTCAACCCCGCAAAATTACGTAAATTAAATATACATTAAAACCAAACGCTGCTGTCAAATTAATTTACTCTATGATTTCATCTGCATCATAGCCTTTAATGTCGTGATAGCCCAGAGCGCAACGAGCCTGTCAAATTTGGCCCCATCGGGCCATGGTTCGAATCCGGGCGTGTACCAATGAGTTTTTCTGACTTAAGTACACAATATCACTGACACCGTGCTTCGGAGGGCACGTTAAGCAGTCGGTCCCGGACGCTGTCAATAGATGGCGGTCGTTACAGTTCCCAACCTGCAGTGGAGCAGCGTGGTGGACTTAAGCTCCAAGCCCCCCCTCCTCACCCTGGGGGAGGCCTAAGCCCCTGCAGTGGGGTAAAAATGGGCTGATGATGATGATGATGATTACATTAAACCGCAGTCTCATTTTCCATCTAGAGTCCAGGAGCACTGAAAGAACTCACTTGCAAGAATCCGTTGTCCTGATGATAGACAGGCGACGGTGAGGGTTCACGTAGACAAGCGGGACACGGCACGATGCGTGTTATCAGGCACCGGCCGGACGACGTGTGGACGAAACGGGTGCCTACGAGAACGTGACACTTTGTCAAAACCTAGGGATTGACTTTATGGACGATATTTTGGCTGCTATTTTATCGCCCTGACTGTGAAACAAATAAATTAACCTATTCAAATTTAGTAAGTACCACTGGACTGTAAGTAAAAATTCAATACTTTTGAAAACAACTAAAATTATTTTAAAGAAAACGGCAAAGTGTCAGACCGCCTCTCACACGAAAGGTTCCGTACAATATAAAAAGGCACGTTCCTTGTATGAGGACTTGCGTTAATTTTTAATTTAATTTTTATAATTTGTTATTGCAGTAATTAATACACAAAAATACAAGTGTCTATCTATTACGGTTTAGACAATATAGCCCTATGAGAGCCGGACAGATGGGCAACGGAGACTTAGTAATAGGGTACCCAATGGTACCCTTTGGATACGGATTCTTAAAAACAAAAAGAAAAGCAAAAAAAGTATCTATAAAGAAAACAAGCTATATTCTATAAATTTTGGTTTGTACAAAGTAGGATGCACCATGACATGTTCATTTGTCCGATACCTATATAAATATGACTTGAATGGTATAAGGTATTGCAGGCGGAAACAACCAAAAACTACAAAACTTTAAAAAAATCTTTATTTTCACATAGAGACCACCACAAAAAATATTTTGGTTAATTGGTTTGTCCCCACCTGCAATCACACGTTCGAAACCTCCTGTCAGCTTAAGCTTCTAAGCCTAAATAAAACATTGAAATACATTATAATCCAAAATAAAACAAATTTTATTTTTGTACAATTAACGCATGTTCACCGCCATTCAAGATGTTATCGAATGCGTTTAGAGGTCAGTGACACGTATGTATGAAGCCATTGCATGGGATGAAATGGAAAATTTGGACATTGAATAAAATATATTGATTTGTTAGGAAAACCAACTACTGTATTATTTATGAGTAACAACGAATTTAAATATCAAATAGCCAAAAAAAGGTTCTCACGTGTAAAAAAAACTTTATAGAAATAGATAGACTACAAACTAAAACACTAAGTAAGAGATGGCAAATCGCTATACATGTACAATAAAATTTAGTAAGTTCAATAAAAGAACCGCTGTATCTGCGCTAGTATTAAAAAAGGTCAATTTTAAAATCATGTTTTCGTCATCATCATCATCATCATCAGCCCGTGTCTCTTCACTGCAGGATATAGGCTTCTCCCAAGGCTCGCCACCACACACGGTCCTCCGCCTTT
Organism: Luffia ferchaultella; assembly: GCA_949709985.1. NCBI lineage: Eukaryota > Metazoa > Arthropoda > Insecta > Lepidoptera > Psychidae > Luffia > Luffia ferchaultella. The sequence continues at coordinate 9,240,822 of OX453249.1, read as the reverse complement.
CGCATCAAACTACCCCCGGTATGGTGCTTCAGGTCATCTGTCCTTCCGTTACCATGACCGCTGCCGTGGCCAGGAATAGAAGGGCCGCCGGAGACTAGGGGCCATTGTGTGTTTCTGTGCTGCATTGGGAAGGTTTGCCAATAATCACCACGCTTGGCAGGCGGGTTGGTGATCGCAGTAAATAGTTTCACAGAGAGATGCTGCTGCCCATCTTCTGCTAACCAGGGTTAGTCGCCTCTTACGGCAAGCTTCCCGGTGGCGGTAGAAAATTGTATTCTTTGTCAGTAGTTTATTAAAATCATTACTCGCCCGCCAACACAAACGCCGCCACATAAAATCATTAAAAATTATATATGTTATAAGGTTTTCATACATATGATTGGAAAATGCTGTCTTATTACCCGCGTCAAATGTTAATGCGCTCGGGTCCGAGAATGAATGCAACGCTTTCAAGTACACACGTTCATTTGTTTTATTTTTGTTATTGTTTTTTATTTTTATTGTTTTTTGTTGTTCATAAGAATTGTGGAGTTGAAATATTACAATAAATATTTTAATATTTGAACGTTTTTTTTCTGACTATACCTCTACGAACGTAATTTCGATTTACTTTGACAAAGTCCGAGCACATTAGCAATTGACAAGGGTTATACGTGTGTTCTCCTTTTGGACTTTTTCAAGCCTAAATTTGGTAGAAGCGGAAAAAACGTCTTGTATTATTTTTGTGTGTACATAAAAAACCGGTCAAGTGCGAGTCGGTGCGAGTCAAGGGTTCCGTACCATCGTATAATATAAAAAAAAACATGTTCTCTTGAACCATTTTTAATTTGAAACTTTAATTTTTTTTTAAGTAGCGGCCCGGGAACATCTGTATAGTCCACGCGAGCGGAGCCGCGGGCGGAATGCTAGTTTAAAAGTAAAATATACCCTATTTTACTCGCTGATAACGTAGCTTTCTAGAGGTGAAAGAATTTTTCAAATCAGTCGAGTAGTTTTCGAAACTATTCGTAACAAACATAAAATCAAATCTTGCCTCTTTAAAATATTAGTATAAACATTTACCCAAAGCGGGTTAACAATCTTCGAGCAGCAAATCAACATGGTCCGAAATCAGAGCCAGCAACCGCGCCAACGCTTCAGGGTTCGGTTCCAAACTTATGCTCTGAAAGTAAAGAAGACAAAAATATACAGAATGTGGTCAACAAGCGTCAATAGCACACGAGTCAAATGAACGAGCTATGGAGGGTAGGTGACCGTCTTATATGAGAGTCAATCTGAAAAAGTGTCCGTCATAAACCATTAAATTAGAATGGCGCTGGCTGGCTGAACTAAAACTCACGATGCTTTCATTAGTCATGTTCCCGCCAAATACAGAATTTATTTTATGACCCCTATCTGCCAAGACGTAACCCTTCCTTATTCCAAAATTATTCGAATTTTCGACGTGTCCATGTTTGAATGCAGACGCGATTGCGAAAACCATTACAAAACAAAATATATAATAAATTTTAAAATGCGCGTGCGCTTTTAATTTGCAGAACCAGACGTAGAATAATAACAACTCTTCGACACTGAATAACCAGATCCTCATAAATGGTTGCCTAGCAACGCGGCTGACGAGCTCACTTAAGAGAAATAAATGCACTACTTATATATAATACAATCTGTATGAGTATTTAATTATATCCACAACAATATGTGTATGACAAAAGCAAACGGCAAGGAACAAGAGACGCACAAGAAGGGAACATTACAAAACCGGATGTCGTACTACAGACAAAAAATATAAAGTAGGTACGAATGTTACAAAGTATTACACATTACATAATTTGTTTAATTGATAAAAATCAGTGTTTAATTTTTTAAGGAGTGGGACGCGTGAACGCCCATACAAACGCACTTAAACGATTATGTCGCGTCGTCAATACGCTTTTTAATATTGGTTTTTTAAACTATGGTCTCACTTGAGTTAGAACTAGGTTTGTGTAGAGCCAAAAATTCGAAATTCGTATAAACTTTCTAGTTATAGAATTTTGGTAATAAAAAAAACAAGATTTAAAATATGTATTAACGTCGTAATAGTTTAAGAGCGTTTGTATGGGCGTGAACGCGTCCCACCCCTTCTTAACATCCACCTGTCACCGGCACGCTTGCCCTCACCAACACCTATATTTATATCGCTCGCATTTCTTCCGAATACGAAGTTTGCCGAACTGGATTATTTACAACAGGAGTGGTATACAAACCTGATAGCCCGTCATGGGCATGCTGTCCTCTCGTCTCAGGACACAAACTTGCGCGAGCAGCAATATTTCCACACAGCTAGACGACTACGCGTCCAAGTCGCACCACACACCCTCCTGATGGAGTCTGAATTTGTGAAGATTAAATGCGTTTTAAACGAAACAACACACATCTCAGATATTAAAGGCCAATCGGTAACAGGACGATCTGAGTGATCTGTATGTATAACGTTAAAACTTCCAGACTGAAAATACTTGAACGAAAGTTCCTTCAACTTTTTCTGGAAAACAAAATACAAATTGCGGGAAAATGTTTTTAAGGTTTCGCGCCCAAAGGGTACCAACAGGAACCCTATTACTAAAGCTCCACTGTCCGTCCGTCCGTCACGGGGTTGTATTGTCTGAACCGTAATATGTAGATACTTGAAATTTTCATAATGTGTACTACTATAGCCGCTATAACAATAATCAATAAAAATAAAATAAAGATAAAAAGAAAAGGAACGTGTTTTTTAAATATTGTACTGCGGAACGGAACCTTTCGTGTGCGAGTCCAACTCGCACTTGGCTGGTTATTTTTCATTTCATTTTAATTGTTTTTTTAGTATATAAAATGACGAGATGACGACCGCTTAGCCTAGTGGGTAGCGACCCTGCCTACGAAGCTGGAGGTCCCGGGTTCGAATCCCATTGTCGGGTCAGTGTTGTAACGCCTTTCTACTCTCGCGACGACGTTAACGAACTCACTAGAAAAAGCATGACACCTATCTACAATAGTACAAAAACAGGTCATCGAACTTACGAGAAAAATTCCCACAGCCATTCAATAAAACCGAAAAGTCTAGACGAACAATTAATTTCACTAATTTAAATACAGAGGCGCATCGTTCAAAGGAATATTCGCGATATTTCTAAAAATCGATGCTCATTTTTAGAGACGCCACTCGGCGCCGGGCGGCGCTAAAATTCCGTTCCCACGCTCGGTCGAGAAATTAAAATGTAATTTATAAATTTCGAGAGATAGAATGTTCGAGACGAAGACTAGTGGAAGGGAGAGAGCTATATAAAGCGATGGTCCGCGGCGTCGAGCAAGTTGATTTTTGGAAGTGCGCGATAAGTGTCAAGCGCGACAATTTGCGAAGTGCGGAGTGTTTTAACTGTGCAATTAGTGTTCGATATTGTTTGCTCTTGGATTATTTTGTGATTTGGAATTTTAATAAAGTAAAGTGAACTAAAATCAGTGTTTCAGTGCATCGTCAATATTAGAACCGGTAGCCCGTAACATTTGGTGTCAGAAGTGCGATATTGAAGATGCCAACAACACCTAGGGATTCGTCTCAGTCAAGAAGACGTCACACGAGACAGGCGGCAGCGGATCAGCAGCACGAGGTCATGGACGAGGTCAACGCTGAAAATGTAAGTGTGGACGCCGGGGCCGCTGCTGCTCAGACCTTCGACTTAAGCGCTCTTATGCGACTCATGGAGGAGCAGGCTCGTCGGCAGGACGAACAATCTCGTCGCCAGGAGGAGCAGGCTCGTCGGCAAGAGGAGCAAGCTCGTCGCCAGGAGGAGCAAACACGCCAACTCATGGAGGAGCAGGCTCGTCGCCAGGAGGAGCAAACACGCCAACATCAAGAGGAGCAAGGTCGTCGCCAGGAGGAGCAAACACGCCAACTCATGGAGGAGCAGGCTCGTCGGCAGGAGGAGCAAGCTCGTCGCCAGGAAGAACAGGCGCAGCGTATGGAGAAGCTGCTTGGAGAAACTTTAGGTAAAATAAACCTGGAGGTGAAGCAGCTCAAAGAAAACCTACGCAAACATTAAGACAGGTTAGTCAGCTACGGGGATAAGATACTCCACGTTAAGTCCTGTTGCGACTCGCTCCAAAAAGAAGTACAGCATCTGAAACTGGTTGGGCCTAGTGGAACCAGCTACTCCGGCCCCCGGGTTAAGGTGCCGCCGTACGATGGTACCACTTCGTGGAGTGCCTACAAACGCCAGTTCCAGACCGTGGCATCGTCAAATGGGTGGACGGACGAACACTGTCTGACCGCCCTGACGGTGGCACTGCGAGGACAGGCGCTCTCGGTCCTCGAGGCATCACCAGACAGCGCTGAGAGTTACGGAAAACTACTGGAAGCGCTGGACTCCAGATATGGCGACAAACACCTAGAGCATGTCTACCGGGCTCAACTAAGGGACAGAACGCAGTGTGCCAGCGAGAGCTTACAGCAGTGGGCTTTGGAAATTGAGAAGATCGTAAGAAAGGCATACCCGTCGGCCAGCACTGATTTCGTCGACACGAATTTGGTGCAAACATTCGTCGACGGAATAAAGGACCTGGAAGTAAGGGCAACCGTCAGACTTGGGCACCATAAAACTCTGAAGGACGCTTTGGCGCATGCCCTTGAAGTAGAAGCTGTGAGACAGGAGCCTCGCACACAACGAGTGAGAGAATTAGTAGAACCAGCCGCTTTACCACCTAGGCGCCGATCCACGCCGCGCTGCTTTTACTGTCAGGAGCTCGAGCACATTCGGATTGACTGCCCTAAACTAAGACAAAGGGCAGAAAGGAACGAAGCACAGTGGAAAAGCAGAGCCCACGTACAAGCTGGCCGTGACATGGCACTGAAAATCGTCATCTCACAGGTGTTCAACGGGAACAGTCTCATCATAGACGGTGAGGCAAATGGTACTCGGTGTCCAGTCACAGTCGACACTGGGGCAACACGGACGGTAGTCAGACCACGACTAGTGAAGCAATCGGCACAGAGGATCCAACGATCGACTCCTCAGTTGAAGCTTGTCACGGCTACCGGCCAGCCGATACCTGTCCACGGCGAACTCACGATGACTTTGAAGGTGGGAGAAGAGAAATACTCGCACACTGTCATCGTGGCTGATATCTCCGACGACTGCATTATCGGATTGGACTTCATGCAACGGTTTCAGTGCAAAATCGACGTGACCAATGGAGTACTAAAATGCGGCCATAACGAAGTTTTCTTCAAAGGCGGACCTAGAGGTGTGGTACGCTGTGCTAAAGAGACGACGCTAGCGCCTTACACGCAAACCTTGGTCAACGTGAAACTACCACCATCGACGAACGAAGGACCTATTAGAAGCGTTATTGTTGACCAGCTACCCCACAGCGAGAAGCGCAACTGGTTGACGGCCAGGACACTGCTAAGAAGCGGCGAGGGACATCCAGTAATCAGGGTACTAAATTTTAGTAACGCACCTGTTGTCCTGCATGAAAATCAGGCTATTGCGAAATGTCAGGAAGTTTCTTGGATGAGAAGCTGTGTGCAAATGGAGTCACCTACGGCGAGGAGTGGAGGCAAGGAAGTTCTCGAACAAGTGGACATCTGCAAGGACGACCTCACTCAAGCAGAATATGCGAAAGTAAAGGAAGTGCTGACTCGCTATTCCGACATTTTCTGCCTCAAGGAAGGTGACGTTGGCAGAACGTCACTAGTTAAACATAAAATAAACACAGGCAACGAACTACCTATTCGTCAAAGAGCTCGGCGAATACCCACGAGCAGAGAAGGAGAAGTAGAAGAGATGATTAATGACATGAGGAAGAATAATGTCATCGAATCTTCTTCAAGTCCTTGGTGTTCTCCTGTCGTCCTGGTCAAGAAGAAGGATGGTAGCATGCGATTCTGTGTGGATTATCGTCGGCTCAACAGTGTGACCAAAAAGGACAGCTACCCTCTACCTAGGATTGACGACACATTGGACAAGCTGCGAGGGAACCAGTGGTTTTCTACTCTTGACTTGAAGAGTGGATATTGGCAAGTAGAACTTGATCCAAAGGACAGGGAGAAAACTGCCTTTTCAACTGGAAAAGGGCTATGGCAGTTCAAGGTCATGCCTTTTGGTTTGTACAATTCTCCCGCTACCTTCGAGAGACTGATGGAAGTAGTACTTGCCGACCTTCTCGGTGAAGCTTGCCTGGTCTATCTTGATGATGTGATCATTATGGGACGCGACTTCAACCAACATCTACAAAACCTGGTGCAAGTGTTTCAGAAACTAAGGACCGCAAACCTAAAACTACATCCGAAGAAATGCAGCTTCTTCAAAAAACGGGTCAACTACTTGGGTCATGTGATCTCGACAGAAGGCGTGGAAACGGACCCTGCAAAGACCGAAGCGGTACGGGAATGGCCAACTCCAAGGAACAAAACGGAGGTGCGAGCATTCTTGGGGTTATGCTCGTACTACCGCCGTTTCGTGAAGGATTTTGCGAGAATAGCCAGACCTTTGCACAGGCTTACAGAAGATAAGACTGCTTTCCTGTGGACTGAAGAATGCGAAAAATCCTTTACAGAACTTAAGCAACGGCTCTGTGAAGCACCTATCCTTGGTTATCCAGATCAGACTGGAGAGTTCGTAGTCGACACCGACGCCAGCAACTTGGCAATTGGAGGAGTGCTATCACAGCGACAAGGCGACAAAGAAGTCGTGATAGCATACTTCAGCAAGGCCTTGTCAAGACCGGAAAGGAACTACTGCGTGACCAGAAGAGAGCTGTTAGCTGTAGTGAAGACGCTGCGCCACTTCAGTAAATACCTCTTGGGTAGGAAGTTCAAGCTCAGGACAGATCATGCCGCTCTCAAATGGTTGCTCCAGTTCAAGGATCCTGAAGGACAAGTGGCTCGGTGGATCGAACAACTTCAGGAAGTCGAGCCTGAGATCGAGCACCGTAGTGGAAAATCGCACGGAAACGCCGATGCTCTCTCGCGTAGGCCGTGCCCTGACGAGTGTAAGCATTGTTCCAAACGAGAACAAAAAGAAGAAACAGTTAAGGCCATCACTATCAATAACGTTAGTGCTGAGTGGACTACCGATGCAATGAAGGAGGAGCAAAAGAAGGACAGTGACCTAAGGGCCATCATAGACTGGAAAATACAAGGGAGTCCAAAACCACAATGGAACCAAGTTGCAGCCTTGAGCTCTGTTATGAAGAGTTATTGGGCTCAATGGGACAGCTTAGTGATGGTTGATGGACTGTTGTATCGCAAATGGGAAACCATAAGTGGACGGGAGTCAACTATGCAGCTGGTCGTGCCAAGATCAAAAATACGCGCAGTGTTGGAAGCCTTGCACGATGGTACCTCAGGAGGGCATCTGGGCATGAAGAGAACCCTGGAGAAAATCAGGAAGCGATTTTATTGGGTCTACTGTCGGCAAGATGTCGAGGACTGGTGTCGAAGGTGCACTGTGTGTGCAGCCGTGAAAGGCCCGACGACGCGGAACAGAGGACGTCTCCAGTTGTACAACGTGGGAGCCCCTTGAGAAAGAATCGCAGTAGATGTAGCCGGACCTTTTCCTGTATCTAATGATGGCAACAAGTATTTCATGGTCGTGGTTGATTACTTTACGAGGTGGCCAGAGGTTTTCGCAATACCCAATCAGGAGGCAGTGACAGTGGCAACTAAACTGGTTGACGAAGTGTTTTGCAGATACGGACTGCCCTTGGAGATTCACTCGGACCAAGGTCGTAATTTTGAATCTCAGGTGTTCCAGGAGACGTGCCGTATCTTGGGTATAAACAAAACACGGACAACCCCATACCGCCCGCAATCAGACGGAATGGTCGAAAGATTTAACCGTACGCTGGAAACCCACCTCGCAAAATTAGTCGACGAACATCAAAAGGACTGGGACCGATATATTCCGTTGTTTATGCTCTCATATAGGACGGCGGAACATGAGAGCACAAAGGTCACGCCAGCGTTTGCCAATTTTGGACGAGAACTAAGATTGCCGTTCGACCTGGTAACTGGCAGGCCGCCTGACGACCCGCGACCAATATCGGATTATGTGTCGGACCTAAAGGAAAGGATGCATAACATTCATGAGCAAGTCAGAGAGAATGGTCTTCTGGCAAGCGAAAAGATGAAGACTAGATACGACCGAAGCGCCACCGCCACTGGCTTTGATGAGGGATCTCTTGTATGGTTGCATAACCCGAGGCGCAGGAAAGGTAAATCCCCCAAACTACAAAACCACTGGGAAGGACGTGACGTACCGCATACAACGTGGTCTACGAGGAAAGCCTAAGATAGTGCACATCGATCAACTAGCCCCTTACCGAGATTCGAATATTGCTCGGGACGAGCAAATCTAAGAAGGGGGTAGTGTAACGCCTATCTACTCTCGCGACGACGTTAACGAACTCACTAGAAAAAGCATGACACCTATCTACAATAGTACAAAAACAGGTCATCGAACTTACGAGAAAAATTCCCACAGCCATTCAATAAAACCGAAAAGTCTAGACGAACAATTAATTTCACTAATTTAAATACAGAGGCGCATCGTTCAAAGGAATATTCGCGATATTTCTAAAAATCGATGCTCATTTTTAGAGACGCCACTCGGCGCCGGGCGGCGCTAAAATTCCGTTCCCACGCTCGGTCGAGAAATTAAAATGTAATTTATAAATTTCGAGAGATAGAATGTTCGAGACGGTGACTAGTGGAAGGGAGAGAGCTATATAAGGCGATGGTCCGCAGCGTCGAGCAAGTTGATTTTTGGAAGTGCGCGATAAGTGTCAAGCGCGACAATTTGCGAAGTGCGGAGTGTTTTAACTGTGCAATTAGTGTTCGATATTGTTTGCTCTTGGATTATTTTGTGATTTGGAATTTTAATAAAGTAAAGTGAACTAAAATCAGTGTTTCAGTGCATCGTCAATATTAGAACCGGTAGCCCGTAACAGTATTTATACGACGAATATTGATACTGGTACCGGGTCTTGGTTGTTATATGTATGTGGTGTCTTCGATTGGTATCCAAAACACAAGCTAATGCTTAGTTTGGGGCCTAGACGTTGTTGTGATGTATACGTTGTTATTATTATTATTATCATTATTATTATTATTAAAAATTGTAATATGATAGCATTAAATTAAGGCAGATACTAACAGCCCAAATGTTTTGATTACAACTCATACGTTCAAAATATGTCAAAAGTCTATCATTTATAATTTCTTTCTTTATTTGCTGGGTTAATACAAATATATATTTTAAAACAACTTTGTAAATTAATGGCTTTGATGTTATTGAGTTCATCATAAAACTAAATATCTTGTAATGTTTGATTTATTTATGATGTGACAATCAAATATAATTCTTGAAACGAACAAAACGATCCCAGTTGATGTATCTATTGTGTATATAATATCTTTTTAAACTCGTATAATGAAATCAAAATTCTCGATAAGCATTGATTATACGAATTTAGTGTAAATGATAATTAGTTCATTTCTAATATGATTCCACCACTGAAAATATTAACTCTGCTAATAAATTGTTTCGAGATATTAATTTGTGATATACGGCATCAGAGTATCGAATATAATGGATGTTCATTATCGTCCATCATCATCAGCCCGTGTCTCTCCACTGCAAGATATAGACCTCTCCCATGTTTCGCTACCACACACGGTCCTTCGTCTTTCGCATCCAACTACCCCCCGTATGGTGCTCCAGGTCATCTGTCCACCTGGTCGGGGGGCGTCCAATACTTCTTTTTCCGTTATGATACCATACCGTTACAATAAAAAAATCCTAATTACATTTAAAAATACGTATTTCAAATACTGAACTCGAATTATTCGAATGGGCACAGTAATTTTCACAACTTTACTAGCCTACAGTTGATGAATCTCTTTGCTTAGTATAGTCTCATTGCCATATTGGTGTTTATATATGTATATATATATCAGCTCATTACATCCCACTGCAGGGGCTTAGGCCTCCCCTGGGAGGGTGCTAAAAGCATAATACACCATGCTACTCCAGTGCGGGTTGGTAGATTTTATAAGAAGACCGACGGGAGTCAGTGATGGTTATGTATCTACTTAAGTTAAAAATCTCATTGGTACGTGCTCTGGGATTCGAACCACGACCTTTTTCACCGCCACACAACTATCACGACACACATGTAATTACTTAATTTTTTTTAGTCACCTCAAGTTTCCAGAGCCTTCTTCGTCGACGATTTCTTCATCGTCACCAGAGCGGCAGAGCCCAAGAGTTGATCACATCGTGACGTTAACCTCCCTTACGACCAGCAGCACCAGCTCGTCGCATGCCAATTTCAAGCCCGTCTTCCACAACTTCCATGCTCAATCGAAGTCTAAAGCTTTTGACGTCATTTCGATCTGTCGGATGCGTTAAACTGTTAAAAATCTCACCACGCAGTCGGATTTCGATCATACTGAACAGTGAACGAAACTGAACCGTCACGCGTCACGCTTGGGTCGGTGATGCTAAATCACGTATACTCATTATGTATTGTAATTTGAGTGTTTTTGTCCATAACAAGTGTAATATTACAAGTATATATGATGTGTTTATAAGGTAAGTATTTAATACACTATTTGAGAGTAATTTAATATATCAATATGTGTATGTTATTGTATACTTTTTGTTACGTATTACTAATAAGTTTAATCATAAAAGTTGAACAAAAGAAGCTTGGCGATGTGTATTGTGGTGTCGTATGCTTTATAAGCTACTGTGTTATCGTTAACTTTATTCTAAACTTCATCACTTGCTGGCGGAATGTGTTCGGAATTAACCTCAAAGAAGACAACTCAAGATTCGGTTGGGGGTTCAAGGTCACCAGATTGGCATCTATAACAGCCAGGAGGCTTCTGCATGTTCTTCGGAAGCCGGGATGCTGTATAGATTCGTCTAAACATCGATTGAGGAAAGGCGAGAAACCATTAGGTGCATTAATTAGTATTTTAATACCTTCATTATTGATACGATCTTTATTGCATCGAAACTTCACCGAAATATTGTATTATACAGTACTAGGTCTTTTTACTTTACACCGTACTATTAAATTCTAGTTGGTATTTGGTTTTATTATTCAGTTGGGCTAATTATATTTTTGTGTGATAAATAAGGCTAATAATAGTCGCAAAATAGCCTTAAAAAAAAAAACTTGTTAATATCCGAAGCAGGTTTTCATTTCGCCATAAGCGGATAGTTTAGTAAGCACACCGCTTACTGTCTGTGCAGTTAAAGTATGTATATGTAATAAATATTTTTATGTATATTTATGCGTTGGTCTAACGCCAGCAGAGAGGAAACACATTGTCAGCTAGATCTGATTACGCCCTAAAGAGTTCATAGTTGTCGGATAACGAATGGGGAGGAAAACTGCAAATCGCTTCCGCTAGGTGGCGTTTCGTCACTGGTACCCAAATATCTGTCTATATCGTAGCTTAATAGCTTTTTCCGGACTTTATCGTAAAATTTAACGACGAAATCAAATTTTTCAACAAATTGCCATAATACAGGCCCAACCTAGTGTGGGACTATGTGGTCGTATGTGAGATGTCCGGTTATTATTATAAATGTCAAAGCTTTTATTTTTTGTGATTTCTTTTTATTTATTTTTAAATATTTAGTATTTATTTAATTCGTCCGATTCCAATAACTACCTACGCGATAAGTTAGTGTTGAGAGTGACCACCTTGCAAATAATGACAAGGTACCAGCAATTACAGAGCCACCTGAAAAAAGCTCTACCTTCTCCGATCTATTGAAAATTCGGATTCGATTTTCGAATTCGTCGTCGGACTACGATTAACGCTTGGACGCATTTGATCGAAAGATTTTCAACCTATACATACAGCCATAACGTCCAGCGGAATACTTGATATTTAAGTTTTTAAAATATAAAACTAATGGTGGGAATCGAATCCTCAACCTCTGTATGTATGAAAGACGGGATGCTTAGCCAGACATCGTAGCTTAGTTGTCAGGTTTTGCTGCATGTCGCCTCTACTTGGATATTGCCTACTGTTATTATTCTCACCTCTTGCGAAGGCTTGTAAAATGGCGGAGCGCATTCGGCGAAGGCCTCGTCGGCTAGCTAGCACGTACGACAAAAGTAGCACACGGCGTAATGCGCGCGCGCTGTCATCGTTATACCGTTTTACATATCACCTGCGAATAAAATAAAAAATATTGAATGTCTTAAATCATAAATCAACGAAAAAGGCGCAGATGGCTCCCCAACCCTGCTACTGGATACTGCAAACTAAAACAACGAAGTGTGTGTTGGAATGACATTCCGATGACAATGGGTCTGTACCTAAATTCTTAACATATCACATGATTTTTAAATAAAAAAAAATTAGGATTTTTTGTTTTCAAAATTTGATTAATAAAATTGTTAATTCAATTAACGTTAAGCCAATCATTTCATTCAAATCTCATGGTGTTAATCGGAACATAGGCTTCCATTTCCTTTAACTTCGCACCTTCAGTCATTCGTTCACTCACTTCTGGAACAATCTCAACTTCTGAGAATCCACCCCCGGCATTATTCAACAAATCCATGGTTTTCAACCGAATGAGTTCATAAAAGATTCGATAAGTGTTTAACTCAAAATCAACAATGTTCCATTCCATTCCATCAGCCCTTTTTATACCCCACTGTATGGGCTTAGGCCTCCCCTCAAGATGAGGGGGCTTGGAGCTTTAATCCACCACGCTGCTCAAATGCGGGTTGGCGGATTGTAACGACCGCCATCTATTGACAGCAACCGGGACCGACAGCTTAACGTGCTCTCCGAGGCACGGAGTCAGTGACAATTAATGTACTTAAGTGAGAAAAAACTCATTGGTACACGCCCGGATTCGAACTACGACCACATGGCCTTATAGATTTGGAACAGGTTCGCTGCGGCTCGGGCTATCACGGCACAATGTAATTTAAGTCAATTAACAATCATAGCTTTTCTTCATTGCCACAATGCGTTGTGGTCGTATAACATAATAGCCTCGACACTAACTTCGCTATGTGGCCTTTCTGTGATTACTACGACGCATCGTGAGCGTTTTCATGAGAACAATTACACGAATTTCGCGATGTGTATGTTTTACAGTGACCACTACGCGTTTTGAGCAATTTTTCGCTCGGTGAGCATCTTCGAACTTTGAGCGTAACACATACAAAATAAAGTCATTAGAATGTTCTTTAATTTAACTTTTGTTGATGAAACTAATGTCGTGATAGCCCAAAGCGCAGCGAACCTGTCTCAAATTTATAAGACCCCACAGGGCCATGGTTCGAATCCGGGCGTGTACCAATGAGTTTTTCTGACTTAAGTACACAATATCACTGACACCGTGCTTCGGAGGGCACGTTAAGCAGTCGGTCCCGGACGCTGTCAATAGATGACGCTCGTTACAGTCCCCAACCCGCAGTGGAGCAGCGTGGTGGACTTAAGCTCTAAGCCCCCCTTCTCACCCTGTGGGAGGCCTAAGCCCCTGCAGTGGGGTAAAAATGGGCTGATGATGATGAAACTAATTGAAAATTAAGTTTGACTCTATAACCACGGGGCATACCGAGACAGGTGTTTGCGTATCATTAGTTTGCAGGTGGGTCTACTCACTGACAAGTTTCGGGGAATCTGTGCCGGACGAACTAGGCTCCGTTGGTGCTGATGATAAATTGGACGGGATCCAGGTGTGCACGTTACAGACCGTAATTGCAGAACCAAAGGTCGCGGGTTCGACTTCCGCCTGAGACAAATATTTGTGTGCATGAACATCTCTATTTGTTCCGTGTCTGGATTTACTAGAGAATTACTATACATATTTAAGTATTTATATCGGTTGTCTAGTACCCATAACACAAACATATAACTTGCTTACTTTCTTTGTCGTGATAGCCGAGTGGTAGCGAACCCGTTTCTTGTTTCTAAGGCCGTAGTTCGAATTCTTCAGGGCATGTAGTAATAAGCTTTTTCTAACTTATGTAACATAACTATCACTAACTTTGTGCCTCGGAGAGCACTTCAATCCGTCGGTCCCGGTTGCCATCAATAGATTGCAGTCGTTAAAATCCACTAACCCGTACGAGAGCGGCGTGGTGGATTAAGCTCCAAGCCCCTCACCCCAAGGGGACGCCTAAGCCCCTGCAGTGGGGTATTGATGGGATAATAGTATTGGATTACTTTGGGACTAGATGGCCCTGTGTGGGATGTCCCAAGTCTTATTATATTGCTACCTGCCCGCCACCCGTGACGCCTAGCCCCGCACATAAGACTATGCATGACTTGAGCGGTTTCTTTGTAAGGAGCATGAATATGTATACACACCTGGGCATTGGACTCGCGGGCGGGTAACAAAGGAGGTACCAGTAACGCCCGGCCATCCCAAGCCAGCACCAACAACAGCGAGACACATAGGGCGCGCGCCTCTTCACCTCTCCTCAACAACGGACTCGCCTTGAAAACGTGAGCTAGGTCGTCTAGCTTCATTATACCTGTTGATGAAACCGTACAATTAACGATGTTATGAGCTATTAGTAGGTCCATAAATTTAGTATGAACTAGAACAACGATTTAAGGTAGGACGACGCCTGTCTAGTACGGCTATTTAATAATAGATGGAGCGACCATATAAAGAAATGATTTTTATTGTTTTATAATCACATTTATAGGTTTCAGTTGATAAAATATAACATGCGACCATAAAAAATATTTCTCTTTCATGTTTTTAACTGACTTTACTGATTGTTTTAACTGTTTCGAAACGTTAGTACAAAAACCTAAAATTTTTGGAAAATAAGGTTTTTCGATAAACGCTTCGAAACCATTGAAAAAACTATAATTTAAATCAGTCAAAAAAAGTTTGCATCCGCCGCGCTCCAAACAAAAAATTCTCACTGATGCAGTTTTACTATTAAGACGTTTTTGGTATCGTTTTCGTATAAAATAAGGACGTGGATTTCATTTCTGATGGCAATTTAGTATGTACATCCATACAAAAAATGATTTTACTTGCAATAAAGTAAAAATCTTGTCTGGCATTTTTTTCCTTAATTTTCTATTACTTTTTAAATCGTAAATATTTTCTAATAAAAAAATTTTTTTTAGGTGCCTTATTTATTCTAGTTTATAAAAATATATAATATGTTTACACTTAATTAACAAAAATTTGTAGGAAAAAAACTGAAATGTGACGCGACGTCGGGGTCGAGCGCGTCTTTGGCAGCGGTTTGAGGTGACACAGCTGAAATTTATTACAATGATTTAAATATTTTTGGTTAATGTTCAATGACTGTAGATGTGAAATTAATACAATTTTAACAGACGGTAAATTTCTGCATTTTAGACTGAATTTCAACACAAATTTGAAAAATAAATAAAAGTGGATTATTACGGTGAGATAAATCACTCAAACTTTGCGTGTGCCACTACATATGCACAAGTCAGTGCAATTCAGTCCTTGTTTGTTGCAACTGTACCTGTTGCTGCACTTTTGCTTACACTTGCATCTTATAAGTTCTAAGCATGCGTGTGCAGCAATGGCCTTCTCTTTTCCAACCGTATTTCTGGGGATTGGGTAGATTTTGTTGTGGTGTCGTTAAATGGCCCTACACGTGTACGCTTTGATGCACTGCACGCAATATATTATGTAGATGCAGCGCATTTTCTGTGAAGCTTTTTACATGTCACACTGGACCGAATTGGCTAATTTTGGCCTGTGTTTTTCTATCTGTCTGTTTGATTGTTGTAAATAAGGCATATTTGTTTAACGTGATGGGGTCGTGAATACTTTTATTGGTAGATTGTATTCTTTCCTCGCAGAAAGTTAAATACTGAATATCTCCGTTTATTTCTATAACAGGGTACTTTTACTAGGTACTTTTTGGGCGTTACTCCACAAGATCATTCGGCGGTGTAAAAATTGAAGTTAAAGTGCAAAAACTGATTAAAAAAACGTAATAAATACTTACATGAACTGACTTCAAAACATCAAATAAAATTACAGCCACAAAGATGAAAAAAAAAAAAACAATTAAACCGCTTTTATTTTAAACTTGATAAACGGTTATTTTGATAACAAACTTTGCGTCCAATCCGTCCACATACACCCGGGAAACTAAACTGTGACTAAACTGTTTACTGCACTGAGATTCGAATTCAAAGGCGCCCGCACTCCACCGCCCGCGCCGCACCGCGCGGGCGATCGCCTGTCAATGCATCGATTCGCCGCCTCACCTTCCGGAATTTTTTCTCAGTACATATTTTTGTAAACTAGAGTAAATAAGGTAACTAAAAAAATTTTTTTATTACAAAATATTTACGATTTAAAAAGTTATAGAAAATTAAAAAAAAATGCCAGACAAGATTTTACTTTATTGCAAATAAAATCATTTTTTGTATAGCTGAATACTAAATTGCCATCAGAAATTAATTCCACGTCCTTATTTTATACGAAAACGATACCAAAAACGTCTTAAAAGTAAAACTGCATCAGTGAGAATTTTGTGTTTGGAGCGCGACGGATGCAAACTTTGCGTACTCCCCACTCCCCCCTACGGGTGGAACTGCTGGGAATTGAGCTCAATCTGATTGGTTTTATACAGGGAACACATGTGCCAAGTTCCATGCTTGTGTCACAAAGTGAAGGGATCATGTCAATAGGCCCTCAGAAATATGTGCGCCGCCTGGAGGTGAACTCACACGCATTAGCCCTTATCACGCAGTAAAAAATACATTTTTCATTACTCATACTCGGAAAGTACGCTTGAAGTTACCTGATAAGAGGGATGAAAGTAGGACTTTTCGTCCCTGGGAAACGATTTTCCCTGCTGTTAACTAATAAAAAAAAAACTATACAAGTCATGTTCCAACTTTTATACATTCTGTTGAATCGCGGCGTAAAATTGTAATAAAAGAATATTATCAACAATTTTGTAATATGACTTAATACTTACAATTTACTTAGAAATAAATTACTATTTAATTCGCATAGATTTGAGCTAAATATTAACCATCATCAACGATAAAACATACTGGCTGGTAGAATGACACAGTAAAAGAAACATAAATAAGGCGAGAAAGTGGCAATTCGATGTTCAGTTGTTTTGACGAGGGCTAATTATTTACGTATACAGTTATTTATATAAAATGAGTTTGTCAAATTCAGATATGGATTTTACGCGTTTTTTTTTACTTTCCTCATATTCGTAATGAAAAGCAAAATGTTTACCTCAGGTGAAAGACCTATTTAGGCACTCGAACTAGTTTTCGTGTAGGAACATTGTCGCTTGGTGCAGTTCCGCTGCGTCTCAGGACATCGATGATTTTTCTGCTGCATATATTGCGTCACCTGCATATTAAAAATTCGAATTTCAGACTAATATTATACGATTTTTCAAAAACTGAAAAACATGTTTTTTCTCATCCAAAGAGCAAAGCTGGAATATTGGAATATGACGACCGCTTAGCCTAGTGGGTAACGAACCTGCCTACGAAGCTGTAGGTACCGGGTTCGAATCCCAGGTCGGGTCAGTATTTATATGACGAATATTGATACTGGTACCGGGTCTTGGTTGTTATATGTATGTGGTATCTTCGCTTGGTACCCAAGACACAAGCTAATGCTTAGTTTGGGGCCTAGACGTTGTTGTGATGTGTACGGTATTATTATTATTTGCGTTTTGAAATTTTAAAATATTTATTTAATAGTTTTTTTCACTTACGAAGGAAGTCCTTAAGCGACGCAGGGGGAGGGGCAAAGCATGAATTTAAAAGTTTATGAAAACCTCAAAATGCTATTCTTTACTTGACTGGTCGGTTGGTTGGGTTGACCGAGTGGTTAGAGATGCTAATTGCGGAGCCAAGGGTCTCAGCTTTGATTCCCGCACGGGACAAATATTTGTGCGCATGAATATGATTAATAGTTTCGTATCTGTTTGTAAAAGTATCTGTACTCCATAATACAAACATAATACTTCCTTACTTTTTTGGAACTAGACGGCGGATGTCCCGATACTATTATTATTATTAAATGCGGAAGAAAATACATCTAAATACTTACCAATTTTTTATATTCATCGAGTCTCAGAACTGGTTCTTTCAACTCGACGGCGAGGTGTGTCACGCATTCTTCTAAAGCCAAGTACGTAGCGGGCACTTTTTGTTCCAGCAGTGGTACCTGTTTCAGTAAAAAAAAAATACCAAGATCCCATAAACATATAGGTGGAAAAACAAGCGACACAGACTATCATGTTCTAGGCATTTTCGGATAGGTGAAACGAAATCGTGTTCTTCCCTTTTAGTTGTCTGCTCGTATGTCACTGAACATTGTCTGAGTTTTAATGTTTTTATTTTGTACATCAAAATGAGGGAAACCATACAGTATAAAAATCATTTCTCTTTAATTTTTACCTTAATTTTATTTTTATTATTTGTTGTTATAGCGATTAGGTATAGTATTACATATGTCATTACATACGACCGCTTAGCCGTGGGTAGTGGGTCCCGGGTTCGAATTCCAGGTCGGGTCAGTATTTATATGATGAATATTGATACTGGTACCGGGTCTTGGTTGTTATATGTATGTGGTGTCTTCGCTAGGTACCAAAAATACAAGCTAATGCTTAGTTTGGGGCCTAGACGTTGTTGTGATGTATACGTTATTATTATTATACCTACCTCATAAAGTATAAGCAATGATCTCACAACCACCAATCATCAAAAACGTTAAAAAAACACTGTTTTCTGGTATGGGGATCCCCTTTAATTTTTAACTTTATTTTATTTTTATTATTATAGCGACCATAGTAATAGAGTCAGGCCGTCGATGCCAACTTTCCTTTCAATGTCCACTTATGATTATTTCATACTAAAATTCCGGCCATGCCGACTTATTTAACTTTACTAGGATTTAGTTTTTCTAAGTGTACTTTCTTACGATGTCTCCTTTTTTCAACATACAATTTGTGTAGTTTATGTCGCCAACTGTTATAAAAATGTTTTTCGCCTGTTTCATAATGCCTAGATACTATTTGTACAGTCAAATCAATTAGTACCCTAAGTATTTGATAATTGTTTTTATCCATTGGGAAATATTGATGCAACAACCTCTACTAATAAAAACAAACTGTGCATTAAACTACTTATGCGAGCCGTAGAAGATGATTTCTGATAATCTTCTTCTATGTATTAATATATGGAGGAAAAGCTTTAAATCCCTTTATAAACATAAGAAGATACTACGCTCACGGAGGATTGTGAGATTTGGCATAGTTAAAGTTTATGAGGAGCAGAAGTGCATAAAGCTAAAATCTACATAGTTGATAGCATGGTCAAATCCTAAACTATGAGAAATGGGGAAAAGTATTCGAACAAAGTGGTCATGAGCTCGATTTTTGAGAAAACAAAACCTCATACGTATTTAAATTTTTGAAAAATCTGTTATTTTAACAGGGTATCAAACCATTAATTCCAAATAACCATTTAATTCTAAGTATATATTAATATGTGAACAAAAATGTTGTACACCTTTTAAAGCATATCGCGAGCACGGACGAGTATGAGATATGGCATTTTAGTTATAGTAGATCGTGAGTATGCGGGCCGAGGCACGCATCACAGAGTCCGATTATGCACAGATGCGACCAAGGCTTGTATAGAACTTTTCTCACAGATGCGTGTAAATTAAAACAATAACATACGTTTTTATTTAAAAACACAATTAGTAAAGGTACAATTTTTAAAACTTGAAAGTGGATTTCCCAGGAATGATATTTCTGTAGTATTCTTTCATTAGTAGGTATCGTACATTTTAAAATGCAATATAATACACGTACTTACCCAAATGTACATGGTTTTACTTTTGTAGCCATTTCACTAAAATAAGCTAAGAAAACGTTTTCAGACAACGATTTAGATTTCGTTTCGTTTTTCCATTGAAAATTTTTTTATACGTTTTCATGTATCTGTCCATCGATTTCGGTGGTAAACAATTTTCAACAATAGCTTTTGCAGCTTCTTGTATTTCCGGTGGTGTTGAAATGTCTTCATCACTCGTAAAACTCATTTTGAATAATTTATAGTAAGTAAAGTTAACATAAACTAATTATATTGACAACTGTATTATTATAATAAAAACAGTTTAGGTAATTTTGCCGCCAATTCGCCACGTTCCAATGTCGCCACCTTATGTTTAATTTTTTAAATTCATATAATGGCGCATTCTTTTTGTCATGCCAGTTCGAAATTTAATTAAAACTTAGATGAGTTATCTCTTCGGGTTTAAAAGAGTTCGTTCCATTTTCAAACTACGTTTTCGACCGCACGAGCATGTCTGCTAAAACCATAGAGGCTAAAACATTGTGGGACACTTTATGGTCCGGTACTGCAAGTATGATTTATCCCAAAGAAAGTTGTGCAAGATACATCTAGCATATCGTAACATCTTTGAGAAAATGTAGTATAAGCTCAGAATACCAGAAGTAGCGTTCAATTATGATTACACATACCGCGTTGTGTCCAAAAACATTACGTACGTCCCGCTCCTGCCCCACTTCCCGCCCGCGTAATGTTGCTAGCTCGGGAGAAATTTCCTACTGTTTTTGGGATAATCATATAAAATAAAAAAAAGTGTTTAATAATAGTTATTTAAGATACACGTGCGGAAATTAAGGTTTTCAGGCACGCATTCAGATAAAACCTTTTACGCTCAAGTATCTTACAACATTTTTCAATGCATTTTGCGAGGAAATACAACAAAAAAATAAGTATAATAAAGAAAATTTATTTTATTTCACCAAACCCTATTTACAACGAAATGGCGCGCTTTCTTTACAGATCGCGCGTTTCATACAGTTTTTTTTTTCTTGAGACAAAGGTACAGTATACGTACAGCCAATAATGTGAAAAATATTTTTGTTTGCGGAAACAAAACACGTATTTTTAAATGAGATAATCAAGAATCTTATGTTATGGCGTTTATCATCATTTAATTATTGCTAGAGCGCGCATACTTATAAATAATTGTTTTTTTTTCGAATATCAAAACCTCCTTGCATCTTTGTAATTTTTTAAATTTTATGACTTGCACCATGCACCATAGAGTCAAAAAAATTACTTTATTTCAGGCGTGAAATAAAGGATTTCAGTACTGTTTCATTTCACGCGTGAAATAAAGAGTCGGTTTCCGCAAAATTTTGTTACACAAAAAAGAAAACTTTATGAGCAACTACATTGAAAAAATATTAACAGTTAGGTATATTTAGGCCGCGATTATATAACACAAATTATTTCTTGCGGGGCAGCCGTACGGTCGCCGCGTTCTTGTGTTCATTCATAGTAAGTTTTAACTATATTAGGTACTAGGCCAAAACTCACAACATTCAAATTTCCTTCAGGCGCCAGGTGTTTACTTGAGTTCAATGAGTTTTTTAGTACAATACGAGTATAATTATAGAAAGGAAGTAGCATGACCTTCTGACACAAGTGTTCTTCATTTAATAGAAAGTTACTCACTACAACATGAAATGCATACATACCATTTTAGTTAAATAAAGGAAATAAACATTCATTTTTTTATACCTATTACAATTAATAAAACCCGGCTTCAATAAGGTAAGTTTTTAAAGGT
The DNA here is from genome assembly GCA_949709985.1 of Luffia ferchaultella. Classification (NCBI taxonomy): domain Eukaryota; kingdom Metazoa; phylum Arthropoda; class Insecta; order Lepidoptera; family Psychidae; genus Luffia; species Luffia ferchaultella. Next base: position 9,219,139 of record OX453249.1, on the reverse strand, counting down.
AAGGTAAGGCAAGTAAAGTTTTTATTAAGTACCCTTTTGTTGAGTAAGCTTTTTATAATATTTTCTTTTAGAATTTGAACTGATTTGCAGAATTTTACGTTTAAATAAATAATGTAGGCACCTAATTTTATATTTAAATCTTTTTCAATAACCGCCGTTTCTATGACTTTCACTATTTATGTGGTCATCATTTACCAGGAATATATTATTTTTTTCAATGAGTTTCTTGAGAATTGAAAGAACGATTGCTAAACGTTCGATATTTGAACTTATAACAAAATCTTTATTTGAAATTTTTCGGGCATGTGCTTCTCAAATACGGCATTCATGTAATTAAGATTTTGGGGAGGGAAATAAAGTCTGCCTTTATTTTTCAATCCATATCACAATCCATACCACACCTGAGGCCAATTGCTGAGGCAATTCTAAGACAATAATTTTGCAATGCTACCACTATTTTCACTATTATAAATCATTATTGAGTAGCTTTCTCGTTGTATCACATAGAAAGTCCAAATCAGAAATATGGATATCACCAATTTCTGAGTTTGATCGTGTAGGCGATTGCGGCTGTGTATCCTGAAATGAAATACTTTAAGTCTATCATAAAATGAAAAAGCAAAATGCTTAATCAAAAACAGAAAAACAAATGTAATCAATTAAACATAAAAATTTTAGGTAGGTAAGTAGGTACGCAAATTTTCCGAAATCGAAGGTCCAGATGTTTCTATATGTGACTCAGACAATTGTGATGTTAATACCAAATGCCGAAATAGCATGCCATTATTAGATAATTCATATATTACTCCATTCACCAAAATTTAATTTTAATCGGAATGCATAGAAGATTCATTAACACGTATACAATGTATTCATAAAGGTATATCCTTTGTATTTTCTAGGAAAAAATTAAATTTTTGGTATAATAGCCACCGAATTTCCAGTCACTAGTCGTGAATGAATTCCGCATTTATCAGTACGGTATTGGATTACCCACCAACCACCTACCCGCCATCAACCCGCTTTAAAGCAGCGTGGTGGATTAAGCTCCAAGCCTGCTCATCCCGAGGGGAGGCCTAAGCCCCTGTAGTAGAGTATTAATGAGATGATGGAATTGAATGAAATTGGATTATTTCATAATATAATTATGACCTACATAATGAACAGGAAAGGTCCAATATGAATAATATTTAACTAATATATCTTGACTAACTCTACCTTAGTCGGAATAGCTGATTTCTTTAGTTTTTTTAAACCACGTTTTGTGTCACAAAAATATTGCTCGTCAAAGTGAATTAAACAAATTACGTTCCGCTCTGATGGTCTCAAAAACTTATTTAGCCGTGCTCTTTGTATGACTTTCATCTAATTCAATTTTCTTTGTTGTTTGTTGTTCACACAGGTGCTTTATTACTCAAACAATAGAGTATTCTAAACAGGTATTAAATAAAAAGTAGATAAAATTTTCGATGGAACTGGCAACACTCACAAAATGAACGTGCCATTTTTTAAGTCAATCACAATATGTAAAACAAATTGAATAATTAAATAAATCCACTTTTGAATACGTTACTTACAGATGAAATGTGATCCCATCCGATTTCTTCGTAAGCCCAGCAGCATTTTTGCATGTAGGAACGACACAAGACGACATTTTAAAATTAAAATTGACACTTGTACTGTACATTATAACTCGGTAAGTGCTACGGAGTGACTAATCGCAACAAAGTGAAACCACTCTTTTTAAGAGTGGTTTTTGTTTCTTCAGTTTCACACTCGCAGACGGTTTCTGGTATTCTGAGAGTATAAGTTTATATGGAAAAGGAGTGCCAAAACTTGAAATCTTATAACAATAGTATAATAGTCTGTCGTTTAATGTCTAATTATTATAGGTGGTTGTCGTGATAGCCCAGAGCGCAACGAACCTGTCTTAAATTTAAGGCCCTATAGGGCCATGGTTCGAATCCGAGCGTGTACCAATGATTTTTTCTGACTTAAGTACCCAATATCATTGACACCGTGCTTCGGAGGGCACGTTAAGCAGTCGGTACCGGACGCTGTCAATAGATGGCGGTCGTTACAGTTCCAACCCGCAGTGGAGCAGCGTGGTGGACTTAAGCTCCAAGCCCCCTCTCCTCACCCTGGGGGAGGCCTAAGCCCCTGCAGTGGGGTAAAAATGGGCTGATGATGATGATGATGATTATAGGTGGTTATAAAAAAGTGAGAACGGTCGAATTTCGACCACTGGGCGACCACTATAAATATCATAGAGTGCATAAATTTGACAGCAGCGTTTGATTTCAAGTTTTAATAGGGTCAGAAATGTCACTTCACAGTATCGAAACGCAATTTTGCGGGGGTGAAGGCTGGCGCGCGGGTACCTCGCGGACTGGAATCGGACTGAAACTTGTCAAATACACACCTACTTAGTTAACTAGAAAGAGAGTGGCAAAACGGTAAGCGGGAGAGTGTTTCTAGTAAATTCATACTTTTAAGCTACAGTGCTAACTAAGCTAAGTATATAAATGATAATAACCTATAAATTAATTGATAAGGAATCGAGCGTGTAACACCCCTCTACCCTCACAGTAGTTTGGAGTGAAGATTTCCTAACTTAAAAGCCGATTTTTTTATTTTTTACTGTACTCTACAGTTCCAATCAACCTTTATGCCGGATGTGAACATAGGCACAAGTCGCGTCGCAGTAACCAATTTTAGGTGTAGTGTGACATGGTGGAGCGAGGGGCATATGACTGAACCTGCGCAAGCATGCATAAAGCGTTGTATTCCGATCCGCCATAAAGTTTGAATGGAACTATACGCGTATTGTAATGTAGTGTAGACGATTGTATTTTTACTATAAATATTAAATTCAATTTCTTGTTCATTATTTTGACATATTTATAAAGTCGGGGCACCTAAAAAAACTAGTCTAAAAATTCACTCATCCATCCATACATTTTAATACCTACTAATTTTTTTTTTTAAATGAACGGAAATGTATTCCACTTTTATATTATTAATAATTGAAATAAAATTACATGTATTATTTTCTTCAGCTTCTATGGTTTCCATCAAAACAATGGCAGGGCAGCTGAACGCTAGAGGAAAACGAAACTAATCTGGAAAAACATTATCCTACGAATTTTTGAGTTTGTATGTACCATAGATGGCAAAACAAGATTTCTTATATCTACTTTTCTTAAAGTTGGCATAGTGTTACTTTTCATAATAGTTAAAATGAAAGAAGGCATAAGGGAACGAAATCCTAGTAAAGTTAAATAAGTCGGCAAATTAGGAATTTTAGTATGAAATAATCAAAGGTGGGCATTGAAAGAAAAGTTGGCATCGACGGTGTAACTCTAGTAATAAGTACATACTCAGTGAAAATTTCAACTGTTTACCTATTATGGTTCTGACGATACCTTCCTGACGAACCCTGCGACAGACGGACGGACGAACAGCAGAGCCTTAGTGATGATGATGATGATGACCTTCTAAGTACGGAACCCTTAAAAGCCTGTTTCCTTGCCTGTAAAAAACAGTTTTCTGAGCAACATCTTCAAGTAACAAGTTTAAATTAATATCAGATAAAGTCTATTAGAGCCACTTGGTATGAGTACTGTAAAAATATCAAGTTTCTAACTTGATATAATAAAAAGATACAGCCGTTCAAAGCGTATTTTATCTTCTATACCATCATTGAAAAATGTTGCAAAAACGAGAAAATTATTCCATAAGAGAGCTTCCGTTACGTTCACTGCGTTGATGTTAAGCAAAAATCATGTACGACGTAATTGTTCCCCTTTAAAAGTTCTAACCAAAAGTCTACGACAGCTTATGTGTATCTTTTAAGGTTGACTTACTAGGTACAACCTTTTTTATCGTAATGAAATATGTTCTAATATAATGCACTATTTGCGAAGATGTTTTTTAAACAAGATATTAATCCTTATCAAATTAAATACGTTATTATGTTATCTTATATACAATGTCTTTTGTTCGTGTATCGTCAAACTTTAAGGATAGAAACTATTGCTAATATTATCGATAAAAATAATTAAAAAGCCAGGTCTAGTACACCGGTTTTTTTTTGTGGGGTTTCGAAATTTTATTTTGTACATTATCTCCATTCTGATTTGGTCCCGTATTACATTTGAACCAACGACTTTTATAAACTTTTACTAGCTTTTCTAATAAAAATAAGAAGATATTACAAACATGTAACTTTAATTAAAAATAAAAACAAATAATTTAATAAAACCTCAAAAAAAGCTCTTCATTTTTTTATTTTTGTCCCATTTCTCGAAAACTAGTTTGTCACACTTATGTTATTTTATTTTATTTTTCAATTAAGATATCATAGCTACAATTCATGAAATATTCCAAGACTTTTCAGTATTCGAAATTACTTACTAAAAAAGGCACCAAAAAAACTTCTTTGTTAGCTCCTCAAACGCTCTCATTGTTTGGATACATACTTACGCAAAGGAAAGGATCGAAGAAAAAAAAACGGTGTACCTACTAGACCTTGCTTTTTAATTGTTTTTACCGATAATATTAGCCATAGTTTCTAGCCTTAAAGTTTGACGATACACGAACAAAAGACATTGTATACTAATATTATAAAGCTGAAGAGTTTATTCGAGCCACATTCGAGCTAATCTCCAAAACAGCTGAACCAACTTTTCTCAAAAATTCGTACCTACGAAAAACGTGGTCAAAACTAACATACGCTACTTTTTGTACACCTAAACCTACAAATCTAGGAAGCTGGAATTTGGAATATAGGTTTAATTTATAACGTGACCAGTAACTTGTTAAGAAAAGCTTATTTAGAAATTTTCAAGGCCCGGGGGGGGGGGGTGTGGTTGTGGTGGTGAGGGATTTTGTATGAGGGTCATAATTCTTTAAAGTTAGCGTAAATAATAATGACATTTTATTTTTATTATCTCAGGAAAACCACCAGCTACACAATACTTATAGTAAACATTAATAAAAAATAGGAAGCCAATTAGAGGTTCTCACAGGTAGGGATGGAATTATAAGATTACCTATTCCAACGCCGCAACAGCAGCAATACTTTCGTAGCACATCACCAGTCAGCTCACAATATAATTTTAACTAGGTACTTAATTATAAATTACAAGGTGTACATAGATTCACCCGTGTAAAACTGTTGAATTCTCAAATTGGTCATTCCAACAAGAATTGACATCTTTCAGGATTTTTGGATTTAAACATTTTAAGGGTGGGAAACGAGAAAAGGTGAAAATTTGTGCTCTCTGTGAGCCTAGTTCTGTGATCGTTGCGTTGCAGGCGTTGCAGCAGTGCCTCAACGAATCGACATTTTGTAATATGTAGGTACCTAACCTACAGGACGGCGGCATAGCGGTCGACGGAAGGTGTGTCGTCGACGTCGTTGCGTTTGACTATATTTATCTATACTATATAGATGTAGCGCAGATTGTATTACGGTGTAAAGGTGTCATGTCAATTGTCAATATCACTTTTCGACACAGCACGGTCCGCGGGCGCTTACTTACTGTTGGGCAGCCAGTTGTAGCGTGGGCTAGTTTTGGCGCGGAAAGCAATTATAAAAACACTTGGATGGTCGTACTTTGTAAAATGTACTTTACTATGTTTACATATTAGATAAACACAAAATCAAGCTAATACACAATGATAATCAGATGTAAACCGTATAACACGTAATTAATACGGAGCGCGATCAATTTTGCGCGATGCCCGATTTCTCACTTCACTGCACTGTTTGTCACAGATCACAGATCTGATTCGAATTTCTAATTGGGTCAACGTGATTTTGGACGCGGGCGCAGGGGGGAAGACGAAGCCGCGGTAGCGCGGCAGGGCGTTTCGTTTCGCGAGAATAACCGAAGATTTACGAATTTTAACAGCGTTTCATGAACGTCTCACATCTAAATAACAGGTGATGTGCCTCGATTTTGCATACGGGGCAATGACCTTGCGCATTTTGTTTTTATTGTCATAGAATGTTACGGATTTACTTGTGGGCGCGGTAGGTTTGTGCGTATGTATATATGTTCGATGCCCGGGCGAGTAATTTTGTATGATCGAGATGTGATCGAGTATGAATATGTGTAGCGACTTGAACGTAGGTATGCCTTCTTCGGACGTCTGTTCGAACGACTTTAGGGTACCTATCTAAATCTAGATTCGTGATAAAATCAGCTAAATCTGTTATTTCGAGGTGTTTTAATGCTGCGATGGCCGAGCATACTTTTTCATTGAATGCGCTTAGTGAGTTGGTGTTTGGTTGTGATATCACCTTGAATTGCACAATCTGATCGATATAAATGGCGGCAAGCTGGCGCTTCTCCTGATATCTATCAACCAATGCGTCCCAAATTAAATTATAATTATTCGCGGTGGGAGAAATGCCCGCACAAACAATCAAAGCCTTATCGGAGAGATTACCTATGAGGTATTGAACCTTCTGTGCGTCTGTGAAATTTTTATTATCGTAGATAAGCGACGTAAAATTTTCATAAAACACTGTCCACTTATTGTAGTCGCCATTAAATGTAGTAATTTTTAAAAGGGGCAAATCAACTTTAGGCATCGTGTGGTTGCAATAGGAACGGCCAGGTTTTTCAATGGGAACGGGAGAATACTTTTATCCGAGAGATTTAATCACGCAGTATAAAAATCATTAAACGTTTCTAACGCCTGGTAATCAACATTTGCCTCGAGATCATTATTGATGTAGGTATTCGTCATTCAGCTCATCAATAATGCTGTAGAATTTTTCTTGTAAATTGTCTACTGATTCAAGACTAGTGATAACAATAACAACAACAATAACAATACTTGGGATATACCACACAGCGCCATCTAATCCCAAACTAAGCAAAGCTTGTATTATGGGTACCAGACAACTAATTAATATACATACTTAAATAGTGTTTACAATATATACATATATAAATATTTCACACCCAGACACGGAACAAATAGACATGTTCATGCGCACAAATATTTGTCCCGGGCGGGAATCGAACCCGCTATCCTTGGCTCCGCAGTTAGGGTCTCTAACCACTCGGCCAATCGACCAGTCAAGATCGAAATGAATCGAGATATTGGCTGAATTTTCAAAGTACCTAGTTGTTGACTTACTAGTCTTACTTTCAGTAGCCGTTATTAAATGTGCGATAAGCCAGTGAGATAAACGACCTTAATGAATGTATTAATACGGGACAAACTTGCGTATCAAGTACCTATTAAGAAATAATTTGTACGCGGGTTAATGTGGGGTAGATAAATAGAGACAAATCATTCAAATAAATTAATTATATATATTTAATTAAAAGTACATTACGTAAGTGTAATTTGAGTGAATTATATCCGGATCGGAGGACCAACTTAAGTAAGGTTTCAAGGGAAGAAACTGACCTTCGATAGTTCAGGGCGGGGCGGATCGCTTGTTGCAAAACACCATTCATATGGGACGACACTTCACATATATATGTATCACCTTTTAAAGATAGTTTATGTATATTTTGCGGTTTGCGTAATTTCTTCGTCTTCCTTCGTCGGAGCACGAGCGAGTAATTTTTTCATACTGCCACTAGGTATTCGCCAACCACTTGTCAGTAGGAGGAAAAGGGCAGGATGTATAGAATAAATGAAATAGATGTATGCGTGTAAATGTAAATAAATATATATATTATAAAGAATATTTAAGTACGTACATCAGTTGTCTGGTACCCGTGATACAAGGATTGCTTAGTTTGGAACTAGATGGTGCTGTGTGGGATGTCCCAGGTATTATTATTATTATAAAATTAATAATTGTTTATTACACATTGTACATATTTACAATTTAATGACACAAAAGTGGTCCCAGTACAACTGTGTAGTCCACGTGAGCGGGGCCGCGGACGAAGCTCTTATTGTATTGACAGCAGATTCTTCTTCTTAATTATGGCGTTTTCTACTTTTAGACACCACATTCAATTTCATAGAAATTGCGTGTCACAAAATATGATAGGCTTATTAGGTGAACTGGCGGTGTATATTGTAACGTACGAATCATGTTCATATTGTTTGCTTGAGCCTATGTTTCAGCTTCAGATGTCTGCTGTTGAAGTTAAAATGATACATGTTAAATGTCTGTTCTCGTTGCCACTACCACAATGTCTGAAGACCAAGGTCTTCAATCAATGCGTCCTGCCTAAAATGACATACGGTGCCGAAACATGGACTCTCGCGGTAGGACTGGTCCACAAATTTAAAGTCGCTCAGCGCGCTATGGAGCGGGCTATGCTCGGTATTTCCTTGATAGACAAAATAAGGAATACTGAAATCCGTCGAAGAACTAAAGTTGTCGACATAACCGAAGTGATTAGCAAGCTGAAGTGGCAATGGACTGGTCACATTTGCCGTAGAACCGACAACCGATGGGGTAGACGGGTTTTCGAGTGGAGGCCACGTATTGGGAAGCGAAGCGTTGGACGCTCCCCGGTCAGGTGGACTGATGACTTGAAGCACCATACCGGAGGTAATTGGATGCGGAAGGCGGAGGACCGTGTGTGGTGGCGAGCCTTGGGAGAGGCCTATATCATGCAGTGGAGAGACACGGGCTGATGATGATGATGTTAAAAATATTCAAAATCTATACTAATATTATAAAGCTGAAGAGTTTGTTTGTTTGTTTGAACGCGCAAAACTCAGGAACTACTGGTTCAAATTGAAAAGTTATTATTGTGTTGGATAGTCCATTTATCGAGGAAGGCTATAAGCTATTATACTACATCACGCTACGACCAATAGGAATGGAGCATTAATGAAAAATGTTGCGAAAACGGGAAAAATTATTCCTTTTGGGAGCTTCTTTCGCGCGCGCTGCGTAAACGGTTGATGTTAAACAAAAACCATGTACTACGGAATTGTTCCCCTTTAAAAGTTCTAACTAAAAGTCCGCTACAGCATATGTGTATCTTTTAAGGTTAACTTACTATAACCTTTTTTATGACAATCAAATTTGTTCTAACATTATATACTATTTGCGAAGATGTTTTTTAAACGTTATATTAATCCTTATCAAATTAAATACGTTAGTTGTCTTAAGCATTTCATGCATATTATAATTGCCCTTTACACCACACAATTTCAATTAATATGTTAGCAGTTTTTATCGAAATATGAAAACTATAGCGGGAGAAAATAAATTCGCTGTCTGTCTCTGTTCGTTAACTTTTTACTTCCAAACCACGCAATAGACTTTGATACCGTTTTCAGTATTATCTTGTAATCTATTAATCTATATAATAAAAATACTTATTATAAAGCTGAAGAGTTTGTTTATTTGTTTGAATGCGCTAATCTCTGAAACTACCAGTCGGATTTGGAAAATTCTTTTTGCCTTTGATAGCCTGAATCTAGCAGAGGGTTATATAGGCTATATATATGAAGACGAACTGTCTGTCTATTCGAGCAAATCGGCTTCGGGCAAAACGGCTTAAAAGATTTTGAAGAAACTTTACACATATGGAAAGGATGTAGTCAACTTTTTGTATGTCTGTTTGTATGTCCATCTGTCTAAACCGATTTTAATGAAACATCACAAGTATGAAAAAAATGTCATCAAAACTAACAAATGTTACTTTTTGTCCGTCTGTCTATCTGTACGTGTACCTGTCTATTTGAGCTAATCTCCAAAACGGCTAAACAGATTTTAAGGAAACTTTGCAGACGGGAAGAAGGTTGTCAAGAAATTTGATATTAGCTACTTTTTGTCCGTTTGTTTGTCTGTACGTCTATGTGTCTATTCAATTCAATTTTATCTATTCGCGCTAATTTCCAATACGGCTGAACATATTTTAATGAAACTTTGCAGACGTGAAAGAAGGTTGTCAAGAGTGTCATAAGCTACTTTTTGTGTTTGTTTGTCTGTCTATCTGTCTGTCGTTTGTCCACACTGATCTATCAACGTACAGCCAAAACTACTAAGTCTAGGAAGCTTAAATGTGGAATATAGGTTTATTTTATAACGTGAACATGAAGAAAAGCTTTTTTAGAAATTTCAACTTAAGGATGGGAATGGAGGGACTTAAATAATGACGTGTTTTAGATTTCCACATTTAAAGGGTGGGAAACGGGAGATGAAAAATTGTATCGGTTTTTTTAAAGGGTGGAAGGGGAATGAAGATTGAAAGTTTGAATGGGTGTAACCAAAATTGGTTCCAGCAAAAACTATGTATAAACCATTTCGAACGTTAATAGTACCTATAACAGGAATTTGTAGTCTACGCAAGCGAAGCTGCGGGCGGTCGCTAGTCATTTTATATTCAGTCATGTTTTAGTGTCATTTTTCAGTTACTATGTGATAGGCTCGCAGCGATTCTCTCTAAACTAACTTTAATACGATAGTCATAGAATATCTTATTATCATTTTATAAATCTTTGGGGGAATCTATAATTACATATGGACTCAGCAGCTACGGAAGATCCTATAATATAATAGAATTCATGAAATCCAGCTGCGCATTCTAAAAAAGATTGTGCATCGAATTCTCATATCGTAGGGTAAGTACTTCTTTTTCACGAAAAGGTTAATTACTCTCTTTTAAGTGAACAATTTTTTAAGGAAAATATATTGACTCCCTGTAATGATAGCCGGGTACGCCGACAACATAATATAACAATTTGAATGGCAAAAACACACTAAAATATAAAATACTTTCTTTAATTAATGAAATACCGAAAGAAATCAAAGCCAGGTAGGTAATATTTTTGTTTCCATAATGGTTTCTTCTATACAGGTATACAATACGATAGGAATTGGATAGAAGAAACCTTTCTTCTGTCCAATTCCAATCGCAAGAGACGAAGTCCGGTGTTGAAAGCCTGGGTTAGGTGTTCACAAAAGGGATCACAGAATCCAAAAAAAAACGGCCTGAAACGTAAACATAAGCGACAAGGGCTACTTTGAATTTTTTTGAATTTCAATACAATCGATTGAACGTGTTGATATTTGATAATATTAATAATACATGGACGTAATATTAGGTTCATTAACCTACGTAGTAGGTACTATTACGTCCATGTAATAATGTACACTAATATTATAAAGAGGAAAGATTTGAATTTGTGTGTGTGTGTGTGTATGTTTGTAATGAACTAATGAATAAACTCAAAAACTACTGTGCAGTTTAAAAAATTCTTTCACCATTAGAAAGCTACATTCACCCATTCACCCTGAGTAACAAAGGCTATATTTATTTTGCTAAAAAAGATTAGGAATCCTTACTAAAATTTTAGTAACCTAACCCAAGGTGTAAAAAAATGCCATATAACATCTTTCGTCGCATGCACTGCTGAAACTATTGATGATAGAACAAAAGTATGTTCTACAATATCAAAGAACATTATCAATAACTACAAAACACTTCGTGATGTATGTTCAACTATTATCGTTACCTATATCAGAATAACCACTTTTTATATTTTAAAAATCCATCAAAATACCGATTAAAATTAGACCATGTTATTCATACTTCCGTTTAAATCCTTATCCAAATAAATCATATTGTTTTCAAGACTGTTTCAATTCATGTAGATTACTTTTTGAATTGTTCAAATCGGCTTTTCCATTCAATAGATATTACGAATTTAATAAGTCATAGAAATAGAAAAAATAAACGCTGTCGAATAAAAGAATAAGAAGTCGGAATAAAATCAAGTCAGCTGGGAGCTTTCATCGAAAAAGCTGCCTAATCCCTTTGAGATATAACAAAATAATATATGGAGGAGTTGTGTCTCTTTTATAGGACTGAAGAAAAGTCGGCGATGGCACATGTCTATCTATTATGGATAGCTTACTATATCTATTTTTATGTTTAAAAAAATAGTGTCATATGATGTGGTAATTAGGAAGCAATACGGATGTATCCATATTGCTTTGGCATTAAGCCTTATTGAATTATATACGTTATTTACCTTCATCATTTCATGCAGATTATAATTGCCCTGTACACTATACAATTTAAATGAATATCTTAGGAGTTATAGTTAAAACTATCGGGCGAAAAGCGCGTAAGCGGCCGGGCGGCTTGGTGACGACGCGCGCCGCGACACGACACGTGTAGGTAAATGTTAGGCAGAAGTTATCAATATTGTATACAAAGAAATGTTTTACTTTGTTTTGTGTATATATTCTTCACTTTTTCAAATATTTACACAATTGGAAATAAAATACTTTAAAAATACTCCAAGCAGGATGAACATAATTATGTTACATTTAAATATAATGAAATCTAATCCACATGTTCGACACAAAACACTACGGCATATTAAAATATTGCTCTGCTATCCGTGCGAAGCCGGAGCGGGTCGCTAGTATGAAATATGATTAACAATGACTTTTCGTTCTTTTCCTGTCAATGGTCAATTCATTACGTTTTTAACATTTTTCTTCCGCATTGAATTTGAATGTACTGATGAAAATAAATTAAAAATAATTTTAAAAGAAGGTTAATACAGTATTACAAAAAAAAAAAATCAAAAACAAAAAATAATAAATTAGTTAACGGGCATAACTAATATTAGATAGTGAATAATAGTGTCATCTTCAGTCACATAGTGGGACTAATCATTTGAATAATCCACATTTAGCTATATGAGGCTATAAAGCTTTTAGAATAAATCAATACTTTCTGAGTTATTAAAGATCAAAGATTGTGATTTTTCGTGATAAAAATACATGTTAAAGCGGCTTTTCATAAATAACTCAAAAACTATGAGTTTTTACAAAAAATGTGTCATTACCAAAATTGAAGCTAATAAAAAACAAACAAATTTCTACTTTGAAAAATCTTCTAATATTAATTCTAAGTGAGCTATAGGTAATTGTATGTATATTTTTTTTCGGCGAGTATTAAGTATTTAAACTCAAATAACGGGAAATCGATGCATTTTATGACAAATACTTTTTGAACACTTTTTAAAGTACTTAAAAATACTTTTCTAATGAGCATTGTAAAAAGTTAATAGCATCAAAATTGAGCAAGCTATGATAAAAAGAAGATGACACTTTCGAATTTTTTTGGACAAAACGAAAAATAAAACCTTCACCATTTCCACAAAAATTCAAATTTACGGTTATCCCTAAAAGACTTTCTTTTTTTTAGCATAAGTGATGACCTCAACTATTTTGCCCGGTTTAGAATGCTTATTTTTGAAAAAAGTATGATTTAATAATATCAAAATTTTTCAAATTTTCGAAATTTTCATTTTGTTTTGAAAATAACTTCAAAAATATTGGATATTCGTAAAAAATGATAAAAAACTAAATTTGAGTTCTTTTTTAATAAAGATTTTAGTTTTCTTTTTATTTCTATAGGATGAAAAATAACCGAGATAAAGACGTTTAAAGCCTAACTTTTACTGCTAGAACCACGTCACCTGTAATCATCCACGAAGAAAGGATTTTTCCAATCTACTACCCCTACGTAGATAAAATAGATGTAAATTTGAGCCTTTAACCCTTCATTTTTTAAAAACTAAGGGCATTAAAACTTTTTATTTAAAACGATCTTATAGCTCTAGAAATTACCTTTCAAATGGTTTTTAGATGAACCTAATATTTTAAAAACAGTATTTTAAGTTTCTGGCACAGAAGCTCGTCATAGCGATCCAACGCGGTAATGCCGTGACCGTTATGGGGACCTTTACGCCTGGTTCGAGGCCGGCTAATGGTTATTTTTAGCTAGCTATTTAGATAGTATATTTATATTTTGTTTTAATATCACTATTGTATTTACTTACTTATATTGTATTTACTTACTAATTATATTTACTGTCTAGAATATCTGTTGAGATTGATATTTATGATAAAAACTAAAAATTGGTAATAGCAATTTATAACGGAGTTCACAGTTTGAAGAGGATAAGAAGTAATGGACTTTATTCGTGATAAACAAAAAGCTTTGAATATAAGAGATAATATGAGTTGTGCTAAAGACGAAATACGCCTGTGAAGCCGCAGCGAGTCTGTATTTATTTTTTTGATACTATAAATATGAGTAGAACAGAGAAAACAAAAACTTTTTTAAAATTACAAAGAAATAAAAAATTAAAATAAAGGAGATCAAGCGAGTGTAAAACGACGTGAAAAGTAACCCAACACAAAATCTTTGTCTATGGCACTACGATCATTATAATTATGTAATTGCACACGTCTGCACCCGCTTTGTGAACTCATTTTGTGATCGGTACGAGTGTGATGCTTTTTTGAAATTTAAAATATGGAACCTTGAAATCCTTCCAGACGTCTAGAGACCTTGGTTACCTACTTTTATTTTTATGGGGTTGACTGACTTACTAGTTTCTTGTCTCATAAGATTTCTATGTCGTGTTTGGCTTGTAACTGCTCCCGTTGGGTTTTTCAGTTTGGATCCAAGTCTCCAGTTTATGCAAATAATCCAAACCAATATATAAATGCGAATGTGAGTTTGTTTGTTTGTTACGCTTTCATGCCTAAACCGATTTTAATGGAATTCGGTACATATATAGATTAGACATTGGAAAAGAACATAGGTAACTTCTTGTCTCTGGTTATTTGTCTGTTTGTCCGTACCGGACTATCTCCGAAATGGTTGAATCGATTTCAATAAAACTTTGCAGACATAAAAAGGACGTTGTCCGGAGTGAGCTTTTTAACATTGAAAATGTACATCGATTTCGTGGGGGAGTTTAATTCGGCTATAATTACGAAATTTAGGATGGTAGACAAAAGACGGTGGTGTTAAAAGTTGCAGGGGTTTGTGATGCATCGTATGATATAAAATTTTCTAAAATTGGTTTGTAACTTTCTTAGGAAAATCGAAAAAGGTGAAAAAAAGTCGAAATTTTCCAATGTTTCGGACAAAAAGTTAATTAATATCTCGAAAAGACAAGCCAATATCAAATAAATGAAAAAGCTCCCATTCGTCTACCGTTTGGCAAAAGAAATTTTGCAATCGGTCGGAAACTGTGGGCTGGGTAGGTGTCCTTTTCGTTGAATGACTATCAGATCAGTTACCCCAGAGACTGAGCTTCGGCTATATTTCAGAAAGTTATAAAGGTAGACGAAAGGCAGTAGTGTCAAAAGATGCAGGAGCTCGCGGGGCATCGTATGGTACCAATTTTTTTAAAATTTCTCTGTAACTTTTTTCGAAAAATTTAATAAATATGTTTGACAAAAATAATAATAATAATAATACATGGGACTTCCCACACAGCGCCATCTAGTCCCAAAGTAAGCAAGTATTATGCTTGTGTTATGGGTTACTAGACGACTCCTATACATACTTAAATATTCTTTATGATATATACATATATAAATATTTTTGCGAAGACAGCACAAACATATAACAACCAAGACCCGGTACCAGTATCAATATTCATCATATAAATACTGACCCGACCTGGGATTCGAACCCGGGACCTCCAGCTTCTTAGGCAGCTTCGCTACCCACTAGGCTAAGCGGTCGTCATGTCGTGTCATGTCGTCAAAAATGTGTTATAAGTTTTTATATTTGATGTTAATTTTCAATGTCTTTTGATGTTGCGTGAAGCAAGATAGAGAAGAAGGGCAGGATAATTGAACAAGCCACTTATATTGTAGCCAAAGCGCTTGCGCACTGCCCATTTAGTCTTTTGGAAAACTTAATAAATTCTGACATCTGTACATGTAATAATTAGCTCCAAATAACTATGTAATGAAAATCGTATATTAAGGTTTGGTTTTCTCTCGGTATCTTAGTAGAAATTTGAGGAAATAACGCCGAGTATCATAGTTTAAGTTTAATAATATACCAGCTTTTACCTGCGACTTTGCTCGTGTTATTTTGCCATTATTTTGTTTAATTTAAACTGTATATTTCTTTATAATAAAATATTTCTTTCGAAGGAAAAGCTTTTAATCCCTTTTAAAGGCACCCATATTCCGCATAGTTACAATTTATGTGAAGTAAGAGAGCAGGAAGCTAAAACATATATACAGGTTGAGTTCTTGAGATGGGACTGTATAGCCAGCCAAATCCTAAACTATGGAAGCGTAAAGTGTTCAAAGGTTTCATGACCTTGTTTTTCGAAAAAAACAAAAACTGCATAAGAATTCACATTTAAAAAAAAAAATTTACTTTGACAAGAAACTAAACCATTTGATTTGATAATCTTCTATGTATTAATACGTAAAAAGAAAACTGTGTACTCCTTTTAAAGCATATTGCGGATACAGAGATTTGGCTTAGTTAAAGTTTGTATGGAAAAGTAGAGCCAAAAGTAAAAATTTGATAGTGACAGAATGTAAATATTAATATTACGTATCATAATTTTATCTTAATCAACATCAACTAATATCGTCATATGAAATATTTTACCTCTTTTTCATCATAAAACGATTAGTATAATACATAGTAAATCACCATTCATTGGCCGTAAAGCAATTAATTCTAAAGAAACAATACATCGGAAAACACACAAAATTATTCAAATTCTCCTATATATAAATCGAGTCTTTTTTACATAAATTGTATTAAAATTGTTACTATAATGGATATAGTCAAAGCCGGTGAGATAAAGAACCCGTATTTTAAAGAAAGTCTTTTATCCGTAGGTACTTTTTGAGAAATATTTACTATCATCAGTTATTTATTTATTTATGTTAAGGAGAACCAACAGTTACATACAATTAGAATAATTAGCAGTGGGTGGTTAACAGTCAACCATTTACAGGTTCCCTTTAATAAAAATCACATGAAAACCTCAGCCTCTCCCACCAACACACTCATAACATATATATGTAGAAATATATGCATACTTATAAGTCAAACCTCCTATCTAAGAGTCTTGCCGACAAGGAATTCATTGCTGAGCAGACGCCTCACCTGTGAAACACTGGAATTAAACAGATCTATCGGTTTAATATAATATAAATATAATATAACCGGAATAAGTGTTCTGCCTGTAGCTAGTGCTGACGATTGGTGTAAAGAATGTGGAATTGAGCCTAAATAACACACGCGGAACGTAAAAGTTTAATTTTATGTTTAATTTTAATTTAATTTTTAAAAGATCGGGGCAATCCAACACTCCATTAGCAATTTTGTTGTTAAGTTGTTCCAGAGGAACAAGATAATGTTTCTTGCAAACATCGAGGTAGTTATCGGATTGGTAAGTTTCCCTTCCTCGATAACACAAAAACCTAACAAACCGCCTCTGAACTGCCTCAATCCGCGAGATATAAGTTTGGTAACGAGGGTTCCATACCTGCGACGTGTACTCCAGGTTACTTCTCACATATGTACAATATAATATTTTCAAAGTCTTAAGATCCTTAAAATCTCCTGAATTTCTCATTATGAAACCCAAGGCTCTAGATGCTTTTGCTATTATGCTATCTATATGAATGCCATACACGAGCCCACTATCTACAACGCCCACGTCACGCATCGATGAACCAACCCTTAGCACTTCAGAATGAAATAATAATAATAATAATAATAATAATAATAATAATAATAATAATAGACAAAGTCAAAGCCAGTACAGTTAAGTAACCGTATTTTCAAGAAAGTCTTTTATCTGTACTTTTTGACAATTATTTACCAAACTTACCCTTATGGACAAGTTTAACTTGGGAAAGCAGATTAAGCAACGCGACGGTAGAAAAGTATTTTGGGCAATTAAAAAATACGTTCTATCGAAACCAGAGTGAACACAGAGAACTTTCAAATGCACACAATTTCCAAAAAAAGTAATTCATATACACTTTGGCTTTGGCTTTTGAAACTGGAACGGGTGAATTCATTTAAACCTTTTATTCTAAGATTTCTATTGTTTAAATAATCAAGAATATTTAACAGGCTTTGTATACACTTAATAAATTCCATTAGATCCATATGGTCCAGAGTCCAGAGTATCAAAGTGTCAAGGGAATCAAAATGTCCAGTACCACAATATGACCAAAGAATAATAACAGTACGTTTTTTAACTAAAGGCTTTCAATAAAATGAAACTAAAAAGTACGCTCTCTCCATATAATCGATTGATAAAACTTTGTGCACAAAAGAAATGTCTTTTACATAATTAACGACATTTATAACGTTAGCTTAAAACATAAAATTTTAAGTCTGAACACATCATCATCATCATCATAATCAGTCCATTTTTACCCCACTGCAGGGGCTTAGGCCTCCCCCAAGGTGAGGAGGGGGGGCTTAGAGCTTCAGTCCACCACGCTGCTCCACTGCGGGTTGGGAACTGTAACGACCGCCATCTATTGACAGCGTCCGGGACCGACTGCTTAACGTGCCCTCCGAAGCACGGTGTCAGTGATATTGTGTACTTAAGTCAGAAAAACTCATTGGTACACGCCCGGATTCGAACCATGGCCCTATGGGGCCTTATAAACTTGAGACAGGTTCGTTGCGCTCTGGGCTATCACGACAAGTCTGAACACAATAAGGGTAGAAAAATCTACTTATGTTTTTATTACAGATAATCTGAATTATCTATAATAAAAACATAAGTAGACTTTTCTACCCTGGCAAAGAGTGGGAACTCAGTAGATTCTTACACAATCCGTTAAACAAAAAACTATAATTAATATTTAGAACTCCTAAACATGTAAATTCGTAAAAAATATGGTGAATAAATAAATCAGTATCAGGTCACTGCCGTCAGTCTTCGTGAATAGATGAAATTTACGATTAGGATTTTAGATATAAATTCTAGCAAAAGTAAAATTGAGGTACGAGTGTTTTTTAAAGTTTTGTCGCGATTAGGCTTGGTTTGACGCCGTTTTCTGACTTTCAGACGTGCCCTTCTTTCGATCAAAACTTCCTTATTATTATTATTTATTATATCATATCAAGTAACAAGGACTCATTTATTAGTAAAACACTTATTTATATTACAACCTAAATATTAGTAACATAATATAACGTATATATATGATTTAGTAACTGATGCTATTCTTCATGGAACCATGCCCTCTCCCAAGCGACCAGCTCACACTATATGAAGGCGGCAACAGCGACCAATAAGGACATTCATACCTTTTTGATATCACCGCCAGGATAGTGTAAATTTCTAATTTGTAAAAAATTTCATGTTTTATCTAGTTAAATGTTTAAATTGTTTTGACAGCTACCGAATGAAGAACGTCAGATCGTTCTGAGGAAGTGAAACTAACTTTGTGAGGTGCAAAACTTTAGAATTTTTAGTCAGTCTCTGTTTCACTTGATGATAAACCTCATCATTTCTAAGCCACGGACTCATGACGTATACCATTTTGAAGAGTCACCAAAACGAACTTCACGATGGTGACTTTACCTTTTGACTTTCAATTATAGTTTCCGCGAAATCGCCGTGTCTTTGTACTCACACAACTTTTATGTCACTCAAATTATGACGATATTTTAAAGTATACGTATTCAAATCAAAAACTCGATACAAACCGTGGCTTGTGCCTGTGTATATAACTCTTTCATGGGGAATTGTATCCGTTTTTATAATGAAATAATAATTTAAATTAAAACATATAATTGTCAAATCCGAGGGTTGATAAACACAAAGTTTGTACAAATCTTTCAGATACCTACGGAGTTTATCTCACTGCCAGAGTCTAAAAATGCGCGACATAAGTGTTTTTAGCGATATTCAACGGAATTTAACTTCGAAAATGAATTATTAAAGTTACTCGTGTTTAAAACTATTTTCTGGCCAACTTCGCCAAGAATATCAGTTTGATCCGTCCGTGTTACATTAATATTTCCGTCAGTTATAATATTCGTAGGTTTTTCATTACTCTAGTTGTCATAATGAATCAAATGAGTATTCCAAACATTTACAGCAACATTTGTTTCTGAATAAAACATACAGATGTATGCTTGCTGCTTGTAAGGTGGACCCCGTTGCCTCCTTGGTAGCATCTGTCGATCGCACATAAAAAAATCCAAGTAACAGAAAAACAAAAAAATTTCAGTATTTAAAACGTACGGCTGTATATTTTCTATTAAAACAATATATTATTGCGTATATTTCATTTTTTTTTCAATTACAAAATAAAATCAATTTTTACAAACTAAACGTGGCAGTATAAATAATTCGTATTATATTCTAATATAATATTAATCTATTAAACTAATAGAATTTACTGAATGCAATTTTCAACGACCGCCTTCGTCCGCGACAGACGGTGATAATCTGAGTCAGGACATATTGATTCCCAAGAAGCATCGTATGTGTAAAAAAGTGTCGTCAAAAACAGCTCTTTGCTAAAAGTTCTGTCAAATTATTGCCGTTCCCCTCGCCAGGTCCCATGAATTAGTGATAGCGAACTGTCAAGGTAGAGCTTCTTTGAAGAGTGTACTTAAGTGACTAGAACTTATCAATAAGTATTAATATTCATTGTAAACACAATTCTATGTTCGTTCCAGCAAAATACGCGACTCAAAAATTAATTTGAGCCACGTGTGGTTTGTAAACTTTCATAGATTTAAATGCTTAGGCATGACCTCGGAAAATGCCGAAATATCCTCAGATAAGAATAGCTAAAAATACAAAAATCCAAGTAACAGAGAAACAAAAAAATATCAGTATTTAAAACGCACGGCTGTATATTTTCTATTAAAAAAATATATTATTGCGTACATTTCACTTCTATTCAATTAAAAAAGAAAATCAATTTTTACAAAATTAATGTGGCTGTTCACAAATATTTCACACGAGTATATGGTGCCAAGGAAATAATTCACAGATCTCGTGCCCTACACGACCTTCGGGGTACATTGGAAATGAACTTAGCCAAACCAATATTTTCAGAATATATTAATTTTAAAAAAAATTGTACGAGAAACATCTTGATATTACAATGGATACGAATATAGATCATAAAACTCAAAGTGACACAGTTAAATTGTTAAAACATAATATTCTCATCGTTATGAACGCTAATCAGTAATTACACAGAGAAAAAAATAAAGAAGAGAACATACATTTAAAAAAATTACATGTATAATTATAGCTCTACTGGCGTTAGCGTACAAAGCGACACTGGTGCACAAAAGCTTCAACCACGCCGATTTTGGTGTGGTCTAACTGACTTCAGTTTTGTCATATAGATATGGCATCTATGACGAGCGCGCCGCGCGCCGTCTAATAATTAATCTGTGAATACCACTCATAGGAGTGCCCCTAAATTATAAAAAAAAATTTAATTCTGTTTTTTCGCAAATTGTACCCTAATTACTCCCCTCGGAACGTACTTTGAATTAAGACTCTAGCTTTATTAGTTTCCGAGAAATCGACAAAACAAGGCGGCAAGTCGACCGAAAATCACAACATTTTTAACATTTTTTTGCGATTTTTTTAAAACTTTCAAAAATTTTCTAATTTTTTTTACCCCATATTGTAGATCTTGTTAATACGCATCTTTTGATGCCCTATTTGTTTACGTAGCTTTAGAATTGATTGCCCATCGAGACTCATCGGTCTATGCGCTAAACAAGATCTCCACGGAAAGGGCGTTACTAAAACCTAAACTATAAAAGATAATTTAATTCTGTTTTTTGAAAATTGTACCCTAATTAATCCTCTAGGAACGTATTTTGAAATAAGACTATAGCTTTATTAGTTTCCGAGAAATCGACAAAACAAGGCGGCAAGTCGACAGAAAATCGCAATAATTTTATCATTTTTTGCGATTTTTTTAAAAACTTTTAAAAAAATTTAAAATTTTTATATGCCATATTGTAGATCTTGTTGATACGCATCTCTTGATGCCCTATTCGTTTACGTAGCTTTAGAATTGATTGCCCATCATGACTCATCGGTCTGCGCGCTAAACAAGATCGCCACGGAAAGATCGTTACTAAAACCTAAACTATAAAAGATAATTTAATTCTGTTTTTTGCAAATTGTACCCTAATTAATCCCCTCAGAACGTATTTTGAATTAAGACTTTAGCTTTATTAGTTTTTGAGAAATCGACAAAACAAGGCGGCAAGTCGACAGAAAATCGCAATAATTTTATCACTTTTTGCGATTTTTTTAAAAACTTTCAAAAATATTTAAATGTTTTTATTTTATATTGTAGATCCTATTAATACGCATCTTTTGATGTTCTATGTCTTTACGTAGCTTTAGAATTGACGACACTAAGAGTAGAATTTCACAATCGCTGAAAATGTCCCCTTACTACACGATCGAAAAAACATTTCCAATGTTAAAAATATTTTAGGCTAGGCAAAAATCAATTTAACAACTCAACTACGAGTCTGCGGCCGGGTGAATATTTCGTTTCGTGCACATTGCACGGCAAACGATAAAGAATATATATAATTAATTAAAAACCTCATTACCATCTAAGTCCCTTTTCCCAGATTTTAATCGACTATTAAATACTATACCAAATTGTGTTTGAAGAACTAAAATCTAATCATTTTTTATAACAATAGAATAATTAATGTATCCAGGGAAAAACTATTGATTGTGAAAGAATATATTTGACTGGTTTTATGTTATTCTGAAAAATGTCCTGACCTTTCACCATAATTATCATTCGACAACATGTTTAGCCTTATATTTGGATAACCACGCAACGTAACGAAACCCGTTCCGCATCCATCGGTTGTCTGTAGTTGTCGCTTCTTATAAAGTGAAATACATGCGTCAAAAGAGCGACTTTTCCGGCAAAAATTCAAAATAACTTTTCCAAAAAGCGACTTGGTTCGGAATATTTCTGCGTACCGTTTGTGTTGATAAAGGTTACTTAGGATTACTTATCGCTAGTAAACTTGATTATTTTAAACCTTTTTTAAATAATGAGTAATTGATCACGATGTTTACAAATCTAATTACCGTTGATTCCTGTCCACACTACTTGCGAATGGTAATGAGCTGTTATGGATGGTAATTAGGTGTCATTTTTTTTCAGACAATTATGGTTAGAAAAAGAAGAAGTACAGAACAAGTTCTGGAATAAGCACATGTCGCGAAGAAGATCTTGTGTCCCAGCCATCCTTAACAATTTATGACACCCTAAAACCTTTACACGGTAATTACAAAATGAATGCTAGGTCAAATGTACTCAATTATAATACTGACATTGAAAATGGTTTCAAAGATAAATACACAAAATGATTTATTGGTAAAACATCAGCTGTATAAAGTTTAGACGGGGAGGCAGAACCGAGATCATGCCGAAGTTTGGAGAAGGATGAGGACATCGTTAAGAATAGTTTTGAAGACAAATTTTTACTCAAATTGTCACCACTAAAAAGTTAATCAGGAGCACTTTTAAAAACACAAAGGCGATTAAAATTACACATAAGCGACGTTTGAGTGACACCGATTCTGGAAGCGTTTTAGATTTTTTCCAGTGAAGAAAAACGTTTTAATTGATAACACCAATTTTAATGTCAATTGAAAATTTTTCGTTTAGTCTAGACGCCACATAATTTTGGGAAAATGACTACCTAACTTTTTTTTTACCATCTGAAATAATAGAATACTTAGACTCAACGACCGACGTGATTGGTATTTTATAAGCAACTACACTGTTCTAATATAAGTTTGTGTTGAAGTTTCAGTGCGAATTATGTTTGTGACCCTTTCTTATTATTCCTACAATAGTGATTGCTTTCATCGCTTAGTGCCTTAATTATTTACAAGTACATTATTTAGATATAAGTGGTGTAAATTTGTAATAATATGTTGTTTTATAGGCAAGCAAGCCACCATGTTCAAGTTCTAGTTTTGAAGACACTGTTTTTTGGTAGATTTTTTTTTTAATTGAATATATGTTTTTTATCAGTGATTGTTTTGATATTAATGTGCGTTAATAATGTGAAAGTAAATTATTTAAATACTTAAAGTTGCTGAAATCAAATAAATTAACACATAAAAAGATGATTAATAAATGTTTCCTTTTCTTCTAATTACCATATGCCTGAAATCTCATTACCATTCTTAGAAAAAATCAACACATCAATATCTTGAAAATCAAATGTCTGATTACTGTCCCTTTGACACATCTATAATATACTCATTGCAAACTTTTCAAATTCATGCGAAAAACATAATTTTGCGATATCTTTTTAATGTTTTCCAAAACTTCCTAATATGTACTAAATTAAATATGCACCCGGCTCGTCTAAACACAGCAAATACACAATTTTGGAACAATTCTATATCTTCGTTCCTTTTGCTGTGACGACGACAGGCCGTTAAAGTTTCGAGGCCAAAAATTTGATTAGGAGCATCGGTCACCGACTTAAATAGAGGGTTGTGACTCCCGCTCTGTGTCGTTTCTGGCACAGAGGCTCGCCATAGCGATACAACGCGGTAATGGCGCGAGCGTTATGGAGATTAGCTCTAATAGACAGATAGACGTTCAGTTAAACAAACACAAAGCATTGTGTTATTTCTGACCACCTCTTTTTCATATCTGTGAAGTTTCATTAAAATCAGATCAGCCGTTTCGGAGATTAGCTCGAATAGACAGATAGACGTACAGATAAATAGACACAAAGTAGTGTGTCATTTTTGACCACCTCCTTTTCATACCTGTGAAGTTTCAATAAAATCAGATCAGCCGTTTCAGAGATTAGCTCGAATAGACAGATAGACGTACAGATAAATAGACACAAAGTAGTGTGTCATTTTTGACCACCTCCTTTTCATACCTGTGAAGTTTCAATAAAATCAGATCAGCCGTTTCAGAGATATTAGCTCGAATAGACAGATAGACGTACAGATAAATAGACACAAAGTAGTGTGTCATTTCGGACCACTTCCTCTTCATACCTGTGAAGTTTCATTAAAATTCTGCGTAAAAGAATTTTATATCAGAGTTATAAACCTCAAAAATACTAATAGAATCTATCCAGTGTTTTCCATGGTCTCTGCGGTACACGGTGTTCAATCAATTTTCAAATTAATTGCTATATGATTTTAATTTTTTTGTTAAGTAAATAAACACTGGCCAGCATTTTCTGGTGTTGAATGCTGTTTGTAAATCTTTTAATAATTGTAGTTTGTTAGATTGTTTGAATTTTTGTTTTTATTAGTTACTTTAATACTCCTAACCAAGAATCGAATTCTTTGCGCCATAAAACACTTAGGGATACTGTTGTGCCCTACCTATGTTGTACTGATTTTGCCTAAATAATATGTGAAGACATTAATCGAAATACGAATCAAGAACAAACATTTTTAAAAGATTAAATTGCTAACTTTATACTCTTTTCATAATTGGAATAAAATAATGATTTTGTTGAAAACATACATTTTATTAAAATGACCATTCATTGATCGTAAAATTATTAATGCTAAAGATACACTGAAAGCTTTATATAAAGAAAATCGATCGTCGATGACCATACATTGGAAAACATTCAAAATGTTTCTAATTCTCCTATATATAAGTCGAGTCTCTTTTACATACATTTTATGAAAATTTTTACTATGATACAGCAAAGTCGGTGCGATAAAGAATCTGTATTTTAAAGAAAGTTTTTTATCGGTATGTTTTGAAAAATATTTGCTATACTTACCATTATGGACAAGAATAATTGGGGAAGGCAGATCAAGCAACGCGACCGTAGAAAATTATTTAGGGCAATTAAAAAAAGGTCTATCGGAACAGAGAAGTTCCGATATTTTCATAATTTAAAGCCTAATTTACTTACCATTTTTCTTATTATCGTGCCTTACATTTCTTGACGATTTTGTATATTTGAAATGTTTTCATAAAAGTATCTTTATTTTAATTGCCCATAATTACTTACAGTGTGACTTACAACTTTTCCAATTGAACTTGCCCATTACGACATATACCTAGTAACTGTTTTTCAAAAAATATTGTAAAGTGACTTTCGTAATCAAGGTCCTTTACCTTAATAGATGTGGAAGAGTTTTAGCTTTTACAGCGCTTAAAATAAAATCTGTATTATATATTCTTTCATAATTTTTCGTCATTTATGAATGCTCGAAGTTCTTGAAAAAATGTTTTTCAGGAAGATATTTTCCATGTTGTAGGTAGATACTCCAAAGAAGCGTGGCCTTGGCACTGTTTACAGCAACTAAATAAAAAACTTCTGATATAATTTATGGCTAATCATAAACATATTTTAATAGGGTGTTGATAAAAATAAAAGCTTATACCAAATTAAAAACTAAAAATACCTACAAATAAAATGAATCCAATAATCCACCACTCGTCACCCCCGACATAAAAATGCCCATGATACTCATTGCATTGCCGCACTGAATAGCAATGGCAATTCTTTGCACCAGGAAGGAACCGGAGCGAGGTCGAATCCCCTTCCCCTTAGACGACGGCCGATGCCCGCGACGAAACTTTTGGCTTTACTCCCCCAACAGCCAGCAACTTTTATAATAAAATTTCTATGTGCCCGAAATACTTAACACAATGTTTATCAGAAAGACCATTTTCGTGTTGTTTAATATAAATTTTACTATAATATAATAAATAATGATGATGTCGTGATAGCCCAAAGCGCAACGAACCTGTCTCAAATTTATAAGGCTCCATAGGGCCATGGTTCGAATCCGGGCGTGTACCAATGAGTTTTTCTGACTTAAGTACATAACTATCACTGACTCCGTGCTTCGGAGGGCACGTTAAGCAGTCGGTCCCGGACGCTGTCAATAGATGGCGGTCGTTACAGTCCCCAACCCACAGTGGAGCAGCGTGGTGGATTTAAACTCCAAGCCCCCCCTCCTCACCCTGGGGGAGGCCTAAGCCCCTGCAGTGGGGTAAAAATGGGCTGATGAAGTGAAGTGAAGAAACAAATAAAACATTACATTTTTTACAATTCGTTAAAATAAAAATTTTATTCTATAAATAAAATATTGTAATTTGAATAAAAACTTTTTATTTTATTAAAAGCAATGAGATCGCAAGTAATCAGTCAACATAAAATGAAATTATTAACTTCTATTGTTGACAAAAAAAAACACCAACGAAAACGCACTTCCTCAACTCTATCAAAACTTTCCTTTCCTTCATTTTTAAAACCATTCTTTTAAGTCTTTTACTTCTTCACTCTTTTTTGGAAATCCCATTTTTCCATTTACGACCATCTCTAGTAACAATTTTATCGTCTCAAATACAATAACTTGGCAAACTATAATTTTGTAGGTTAGGTTCCACGTGAAAGTTGGTTGAAGGATCTTCATTACTTCCAGAACTTTCAGGTACAAACTCACTCAAAGTGTTTCTCGTTCGAGGCATTCGTTCGCGCGATCATATTCATCTGAGCCAGGAATGTAAATGTCACTGCTAGACGAACCAAAATCTCCATCTTTCGCATGAGAAGACTGTGCGTACCTACTCATTATAATGTTGTTCAGATATCATCATCATCATCATCAGCCCATTTTTACCCCACTGCAGGGGCTTAGGCCTCCCCCAGGGTGAGGAGAGGGGCTTGGAGCTTAAGTCCACCACGCTGCTCCACTGCGGGTTGGCAACTGTAACGACCGCCATCTATTGACAGCGTCCGGGACCGACTGCTTAACGTGCCCTCCGAAGCACGGTGTCGGTGATATTGTGTACTTAAGTCAGAAAAACTCATTGGTACATGCCCGGATTCGAACCATGGCCCTATGGGGCCTTATAAATTTCAGACAGGTTCGTTGCGCTCTGGGCTATCACGACGTTCAGATATGGGGTCACTTTATTATATATATATCAGGCCAATTCATTATGGGACCGCCTACGTATATACAATCTAAATAGCTAAAATAACCATTGCCTGCCTCGAACCCGGTGTAAAGGTCCCCATAACGGTCACGGCATTACCGCGTTGGATCGCTATGGCGAGCTTCTGTGCCAGAAACGACACAGAGCGGGGGTCACACCCCTCTATCTAAGTCGCCGACCGATGTTCGTAGCCAAATTTTTGGCCTTGAAACTCGAACAACCTGTCATCTCCACAGCAAAGAGAACGAAGATATAGGATTGTTCCAAGATTGTGTAGTTGCGGTGTTTAGACGGGCTCGTAGTTGATTTGTTAAATTGATTTTTAGTATTTAGCAATCTAATGGAGAGTAGCTGTCTTCAAAGATAGTCTGAGAGTCTGTGACCCAAGACGGTCACGAGTTACAAACATCAGAATTTTTTGGCATGTGATAGTATTGTATAGTGACTTTATTTTCGTTGCTACTATGGGCTCTATGTATCTTCATCATCATCAGCCCATTTTTACCCCACTGCAGGGGCTTAGGCCTCTCCTAGGGTGAGGAGGGGGCTTGGAGCTTAAGTCCACCACGCTGCTCCACTGCGGGTTGGAAACTGTAACGACCGCCATCTATTGACAGCGTCTGGGACCGACTGCTTAACGTGCCCTCCGAAGCACGGTGTCAGTGATATTGTGTGCTTAAGTCAGAAAAACTCATTGGTACACGCCCGGATTCGAACCATGGCCCTATGGGGCCTTGTACGTTTGAGACAGTTTCGTTGCGCTCTGGGCTGTTCGTTGCGCTATGTAACTTGGTGTACCTAAATTAAATGTATACACTGAGGTCGTAGCTCTGAAAAGTAAAAGTTGAAAATATTTTTTCAATGACTTATTCGAATCACAATGATATACTATACTTATTATTTAAAACGCATCCGAATCAATAAGACTGTACTTCCAACTAGAGATCTCAGCTCTCGACCAACTGCCGGAGATCCCTTCTAAAAACAAAACATTACATTACACTACTAGTACAGTCAATGAAGGCAAAAATCAGCTGCAATCTCCGATTTCGTTGAACCTCCATAGATTTGAATGAAAATTTGGGATTGAGTATTTTTTACCCTCTACTTCAAAAGTGACATATGCTCGTCTTGCGCTTTTTGCACTTCAGGGGTAAATTCCCCCCCTTTCTTATGAATGGGAAAAAATGCAGATTTAACCATTCTGGCTTAAGTAATTGTGTTTAATTAGATAAAATAAATGTTTTTTAATATTTATATGCGTGATTTATGATTTTAACTAATTTTTCAACTCTATTAGCAACCACGCCTTAAATCGAAAATCATGAAAAAATCATTTTTTGTAAGTCTGAGTTTTAAAATCGCATATTAACATTACATAAACAGTTTGATATAATTTTTGGTTGATAGTAAAATTTCAACCTTTAAAAACTACCTCCTTATTGCAGAATCATTGTAAAAATTGGTTTCAAAAACTTTAACCTATTAAATAGTACATTACTGAAGTGAAAATTAACTGAGTATTAAAATATTTATCTATTTATTTATTGAAAAAAATTTTCACCTTTAAAAACTACCCCTTGTCATAATAATAATGGAATAATTTTTTTAACAGTTTTAATTAGTTAGAATCTTTTTTAATAGTTAAGATAAATTTTATTAATATTATTCAATTCACATTCTTCAAACTACCCTTTGTGCAAAAAGTAATGAAAAAGCATACTTTAAAGTTGGAAATAATTTTTTAATATTTTTGACTCGTGACAAATTTTTTGACATGTAAATTTAATTCATTAATTACCCTTAATTACATTTTTCCCTAAAAATGTATTAAAATATATGGATCGTTTATTCATCTTTTCTTTAAATACATTTTTATTATTGCTCATCACAGCTCTCTTCACCAACTTCTTCATTATTGTTGGAGGGCTATTTTGGCAATTATCACCGCTGCATGATCCGCAGATCGAATTACAAAATAGCCCTACCCTAAGACACCCACTAAAAGTACCGCAACCTTTTTTGCAACAGCAAAAAATCCTTTTTAATAGCTCTTCTGGAGCAGGTGGATGAGGGTTTTTGTTTGGAAACAAACACTTTCGAGTTTGACACCGTCCCCACTCAATTGGACGAATGTCTTTGTTTCCTAGCCATATCTGGATTTGCAAAAACACTCTTTTGATGTGTTCGTCTAAAGCAGCAACTGTTGGGACAAGAGAAGACAATTTTACCGCACTATTTTTTTAAACTACTAAAAAATACCACGTGTATTTTAGTCCATTTTGGAAATATACTGAAATATTCGATAGACACACATCATTCTAGAAAGCCCCACCACGTTTTCGTACAAAAGTACAAAAACATTTGGCTGAGAAAAAAATTTGTTTCCCTTGGAATCTGTACAACTTGACAATTGATCAAAAACAGTCTCGTATTGATTGGTGAAAAAAAAAAGTTTTCAACAGTAAAAAAGTTCCAAATATAAAGGCCAGTTCCAGATTTATAAATAGCAGGCCACATAACATGATTTTAGTTTTAGTTAAACGAATAGAAATGCTTAAATTCCACACATCAAATAATTTTGTCATCTTGTCATACGAGGGTAAATTTTTGAAGTATGATTTTTTCGTCATTACACGGTGGCACATTTTTTCATAAACTATCAAATTAGTTATTAAAAATAACGCCAGGTTCTGGAATGAGAAAAAATGGTGTATGAGGCATTTCTTTTGAACAAATACTTTAAGCTGCAATACCATTTTAAAATGTTTTGTGCTAACGAATTTCGATCAAACCACTGGAATGACGAATGCACACCTTTTAATAAGTTAATGTATCCATGTATCCATCTAGAAATTTTAATGATGATACAATCAAGCATAACAACCGAAATACACTCCCAAACATTAAGATTCTATTCCACTGCTTTTCAATAAAATTCTGCTGTCGATCAGCGGTATATTGTTAAGTAGGATTTTTAAAACAAATTCCTCTATTGCCTTAAATATTTACATGGATGTCCCAAAAGCGATTGCTTTCGATCCATGGATGTTTTCACATAAATTAAATTTAATTAGATTTTGACAACTGAATTTCATTTATGAGCCTTCTGTTTTTAGTTCACATTCCGAAATAAATAATACTTTGTGTGGGACACGGTATAGATTTTGTTTGATTTACATTACAAGTGGAAAAAACTCCATCGAACTGATGAAAAAGCAGTTTTAATGTGGTCACTATTATTCTATAAAATATAAAATAAAAACAATACTACAGTGAGATCTATTAGACTATTATTTTCAAATTGCGAAGCTTTCAAATAGTGTCTTTACAAACACAAGCAAGTCCCTCCGGACTAACGCAAAATATGAACAAAAATATACCATCGTAAGAAAAACTAAATCACGAGTGCCCGCAATACCTATAAACGCAGTTGCCTGACGACCGCTTAGCCTAGTGGGTAGCGACTTTGCCTGCGAAGCTGGAGGTTCCGGATTCGAATACCAGGTCGGATCAGTGTTTATATGATGAATTTGATACCTACTAGTACCGGGTCTTGGTTGTTAAATGTATGTGGTGTCTTCGCTTGGTACCTAAAATACAAGCTAATCCTTAGTTTGGGGCCTAGACGTTGTTGTGATGTAGTCGTTATAAAAAAAACCCGGTTTAAATGCCGTTTTCAGTTTCAGCCAACCAAATCAGTTTGGTCTTATGCAAATAGTAACATACATAACGTAAACATATGAAAAAGGTGCGGCCTCGGGCGTCGTGGAAAAGGATATCCCGCCGACGGGCACAGTCGGCGGCCGTCTGTTGGATACCCCTTCTCGTAATGTTTGACTCTATTCATTATTAATATCTAGCAATTCGTAAAGTTTTAACTTAAATTTGAAATAAAATATTATTAGTGTCGTGATGGTCGATGGGAGAGGCCTATATCCTGCAGTGGAGAGACACGGGCTGATGATGATGATGATGGTCGAGTAGTAGCGAGACCGCTTCTTGGTTAGAAAGTCGTAGTTTGAATCACAGGTCTCGTACCAGCGAGTTTTTTCTGACTTGAGTTCATAGATCACTGACTCCGTGCCTCAGAGAGCACGATAAGCTGTCGATCCCAGTTACCATCATCAAACGGAAGTCGTTATAATCCACCAACCTGCATTAGAGCAGCGTGGTGGATTAAGCTCCAAGCACTCTGATCCCGAGGATAGACCTTAGGCTCCGCATTAATGGGCTGATATGGTATGGTAACTATTACTACTGTAACGTATTTTTAGAATCTATTATGTTAGAGAACTTAAGCGTCGTCAGCAGTCCGAATATCTTGGATTACCTACCTACTTAAAATGTACAAAATATATATAATTAATAATAAACTTTGAATAAATATTGTAAATCGTGTGATTGTAATTGTTTTCGCGAGCCACTTGCTGGTTTGCGAACAGTGATGCAAATATGCAATGTAAAATACCTACTCTATAATTAAACAAAATGTCGCCGATGCGGCTGGTACTTTATAATTTTGGTACAGCAATTTGTCGTAACGTCGTCATTTTTCAATGGATGTTTTTTTATGTTACTAGTTCCTTACAGAATTCTTTATGTTTATCACTTTGAAAAGCTTTTCTTCTATTTTTTTTTTAGTAAAATAGTGAATACAAAGGAATTGGTTTTTCCTCGCGTTTTGTTGGCAGTTATTACCTTTTCAAAGATTTATTTTTACAATATCTATTTACAATAAACAATCCCTTTTCTTTTCTGGAACATATATTGAATATCAAAGACGCAAAAAACACTAATACATAAATATCCCACCCTACCGACATTTTTAGAAAATTATTTAGGTACTTACTCTCTTTAAAACCAAAATAACTTGCAATTATATATAAATCACTATTAATCCTGCTAAGTCCATTTACTGGAAGCTATTCTTTCATCAAGTACGATTCTGTTTTCCTTCTGCACATTAGCACGTACACCAGTACAATTATATTGGCACTCCTTTTGCATAAAAACTTTTAACATTCTTCCATACCCGCAATATACCTACTTTAGAAGGGGTCAAAAGTTTTTTCTTAACGTATTAATATACAATTATCAAATCAAGTGGAAGTAACAGATTTTTCAAAAATGTGAATATGTAGTTTTCATTTTTCCAAAAATCAAGCTCATGATGCCTTTGAACACTTTTCGCTATTTCTCATAGTTTAGGATTTGGCCATAGAGTCCCATCTCAAAAACTCACCTGAATATAGATTTTAGCTTTCTGCACTGAATGTGTATCTCATATACTACACTCATTACATTCTCATATATACCTACGTGTGAGCGTCGTGACAGCCCGAGCGCAGTGAACCTGTTTCAAATTTACTGAGTGTACCTCGGAGTGTACGTTAAGCAGTTGGTTCCGATTGCTGTCAATAGATGGTGGTCGTTACAATCCGCCAACCCGCATTGCAGCAGCGTGGTGAATTTAAACTCCAAGCCCCCTCAACCTGAAGGTAGGCCTAAGTCCCTGCAGTGGGCTATAAAAATGGCTGAAGGAAAAACAGGAGTAAATGAGGGTGAAGGTGAATTTGTATAACAGTAAGGTACTGGTTTTTTATAAATATTACCTTCTCAAGTTATATTCATTACTTAAATATATTTATATTTTTGCATAAAAGTAAAAAAACCTATAACAAGTGTTCGGCTGAACGTAGTCCAAACATATAGAGCATGTAGAACTTACCGAAACAAACAAAAAGTTTCAAGTGTGCAGATGGCGTAAATTAACGGTTAACGAGGAAAACATGTTTAAAATTTATTTTTTTAAACTTTTGGTTTAGTTCGGTAAGCTCTACATGCTCTATAAGTTTGGACTACGTTCAGCCGAACATCAAGTATATAATACACTTAAATGCGTGATTGAGTTAATATCATGACGCGGCGCTCTCCTTGCATTATTCGCCGTCGAGTCGTCGCCGCCTTGGCGCTACAGGATTCTTGTTTCGCCGCTTACTTCTAAACCATGCAACGGATTTTGATACAGTTTTTACTCATTCAAGGAATTTCTTCCGGAATGTTTCCTGCTTCGTGTAGGTTTTGTAATATTTATTGTATTGTAATAGGATATTCTTGAATATACATGTATCTTATTTGATATACGAACATTTTAAATTCCCAATGGCCCCATCCCCGCCCACTTTGCTTGATGAGAGTGGAACAGAAAACGGGACGGGACCGAGGTCCAGAACAAGAACTCTAATGGCCTAACGGAAACGGGAAAGGGAAGAGCGGGTACAAAACTGAAATAATTGAATACTATAAGAAACGAATAACCGGCGGGCAGAGCTACGGGCGGGTCGCTAGTACATATATAAGTATATATATTTTACATCCATACAAGGAACAGAGATGTTCATGCACATACATAAATATTTGTCCCGGGCGGGAATCGAACCCGCTATCTTTGGTTCAGGTCAGTCGAATAGACAAAAAAAAACACATAAAAAATGCTAAAATACATTTATTCCACTTACAAATAATGAAATCCTTAATCACAATTTATTAACTATAATACAAAGGGCGTTGTTCATAACATTTTTTAATGCTAAAGCTATAAAGTCATATTTCGAGAGATCATTCAACAATTGCCTCCATTGTGGAAATCTAACAAACATTTAATTATAAATTTTATCCACAATAATATAAATACGTTTATTGGCCAAAGTAGACGACATAAGTACAAAAAGAATACAACAGTTGACAGTGTTTGTCTACAAGGTCATATTTCTGATTCGAGAAAAACAATCTTATTTTCTATCATTTTTCTATAAAACTGAAAAGGTTCTGGTTGCTAGTGTAGGTAATTTCTTTTTTGTATTTCATCTTTATCATGGACAGAATCATATCGGAATTCAAAATTCGGGGACCATATGTAATGTTAATATTGTAAACGTTAAATGAAATTTCATAACAGTTATACCTACTTGAACGACGTTGATAAGGCGCATCGGAATCGCTTGTATTCCCGAAACCCAAATAATAATAATTGTTGCTAATAGCAGTGGCTAAACCATGGAACATGGTACCTATAAGGTTGGACGCTCCCTGTTTAGTAAGGCTGTTTAATAACAGATGGAGCCACCATGCAAAGAAATGATTTATATTTTTCATGACTACGTTTCTACGTTTCAGTTGATGAAACATAACATGCGACTATAAAAAATATTTTTCTTTAATGTTTTTACTTGAGATTATTAATTTTTTCAATAGTTTCTTAGAGTTTGTGCAAAAATCCAGTTTTTGAGTGATTCAATAATAAACTCTTTGATCTCGCAGGTCTTGAATTGATTCAACGTTAACAACCTATTACTAAACGCAAATAAAACAAAATGTTTAAAATTTACACCGGAATTGTTTCAAAAATAGTTGAAAAAAGCTTTTCAAATGTGACGGAACTATAAATTTCATCGACGATATCTTAGTAAATGGCTGCACAGAACAAGAACATGATTCGCGTCTCCAAAAATTACTACAAGTACTGAAAGAAAATAATGTACTTTTGAATGATGCCAAATGCCTATCTAAGCGAAGTCGCATTGTTGTAATTGTAAATCCGTGGATAACTTCTGAGACTTTAACGTATTCCTCTGTATTTTGTTTATATAACTTAAATATGTGCTGCAATAATTCTTTCATAGAATGGGCATTCAAGGACGGCTTTCAACAGCATCTCAGGCAAGAATATCGTCAAAGAAACAGTAAGTCTAAGTATTCGACCTTGACGACAGCAAATGTGTAAATCCACCACTGCATACAAATAATTAGAGAGGGTGACTATAATATACAGTAGTAAGAATATCGGCCCGCCACTCTATATACTCTTCATCGGATTACTTTCATTGTAGTTATTTTCCCGCCAAAATTTCTAGTTAGTCGGGCAGCCAACGGTCCACTCTCCATAACAGACAGTACATCTCACTGTATGTGTTCGACGCGGATGTCTGGAAGAAAAAAAATCCATATTAAAGCAAAAGTCAGTTTGCGTTTCTTCGTGTCATAACTGAGCGATCATGATCTTTGACATGGTGATTATTTAAGGATCGGAGGGTGATGTGGGCTACTAATAAACCTCGTGGAGGATTCCCCTGCACCTGAGCCCGTTAAGTATATCAAAGTGAGGAGCAGATGAAAGCCGTGATCGGAAACCAAGGGCATGTACCAATGAGTTTTTTTCTACTTATGTACATACCTCGGAGAGCACGTTCAGACATTGGTACCAGTTAAAATTCAATAACCCGCGTGGAACAGCGTAGTGGGTTAAGCTCTAAGCCCCCTCATCCTGAGGGGAGTGAAAGTCACGTGAGATAAACAACCAATTAGGCGCCAGCGAACTTATTTTGAGTAATATTGAATGACTTCCGCATTCCCTGTGTTGAATCGTGACCATACCTGTTCCTTAATAAATTGAATTCATTTTAATTTTCAGTCATCATTTGCAAATCTTCGTCGCATATGAATAGGTACATAGCATTGGGTATATATAAAGTAGATGCGGTTTTAAGACGAACAAAATTGCAGCGTGTATACAGAATGTGTTTGTTGTTAACACCGACCTGCGCGGGCGCATATCTGTGCAGTAAAGCGTCGACCGCCTCGTGCGCCGTCGCCATGCCAGTAGGATTATCGCTCGCACCTCGTACCTGTTATAAAAGCCATGTTAATAGGGTTAAAATCTAAAAACAAAATTAAAATCGGCTGAAAAATGCAAAACTTTTAAGCTATCAAAAGTTTGCTTGTAACTCTTTCACGCTAAACGGGATTTAACATTTGTTTTATAAGGCCCGACGACATCGTGTATGAAGTTATCAATTTATGAAAAAAAAAAAAAAAAAAAACTGAGCGGTGTTATTTATATAAACATTTGTATGTAAAATAATAAAATTGGCCAAGTGCGAATCGGATTCACACACAAAGAGTTCCGACCTACGTACAATTTTAAATAACATGTTCCTTATATGGGACCCCTTTCATTTCAACATCTTTCATTCAAACTACTTTCATCATTTTTGTCACTATGCCAGTTTTCTAGTTTAACTTCTAACATTCAACGACATGGACTTTTGTTCACAACTTCGAATATGAATTGAAAATTTTTTTTAAATCCGAATTAAAAGATTTCGATATTGAAATATAAATCTCAGGTATTATTATAAAGAGAAAAGAATTGATTTTCTGTATGTTCGTTATAGATAACCTCAGAAACTCCTAAATTGATTTTAACAATTCTTTTGCCTATAGAAAAGCTACATTACAAACAGGTAACATGGGCTATATTTAATTTACAAAAAAATCAGAGATCCTTACGAAAATTACAATAATGTAACCCAAGGTATTAAAAATTTGCCAATAAAAGTCATTATTTGATGTGTGCAGTGAAAATTATTGATGAGACATAAAATAATGTACTGCATATTTATAGTACATGTTTAACTATATTAAGCCAGAGTAACAGTTTTCTTTTTTTTTAAATTAGTCAATAGAATCGAAAGATGACCTTCGTAACATAATATCAATACTTCAACTAAATAGTTTCGTAATAAAGGTTGAATAATCTATATGCAAATCCCTCTTTAAATTATTCTAATCAGAGCTTTTTCTAAAAGTTACGACGGGTATAAATATGCTAGAAGTAAGAAAAATGCCGCTGTATGAGCATAGTCTATCAGTTACCTACACATTTTATAATTTTGTAAACTAAAAACAATTGAATAGCAGTTTGTAATTTTAATGATTCCACTAACATCACTACACTTTCCTATATATACCACTAACATCACTACACTTTCCTATATATATACGAGTCCGTTCGCGTAGATTACGCAGTTGTACCGGAACCTCTTTTCCCGGGATAAAAATAGCCTGCATCACTCTTTACCTTACTATATTTATACAAAAAATTACAGCGGTCCCGGTACAACTGTGTAGTCGTGAACGGAAAGCTAGTTTGAAAATAAATATAAGTATAGCCCATATTACTAGTTGACAATGTAGCTTTCTATAAATGAAAGAATTTTTAAAATCGGTGTACAACTGTGTAGTCTACGCGTACGGACCTGCGTACGGACCTGCGGGCGGAAAGCTAGTTGAAAATAAAAATTGTTCTAGTTGAATACGCCGTTCACAGTTTCGATAGTGATGCGACAAAACTCGCCTCGTAAATAAAAAAGTACATGCCGCTTTTAGGCATATTTAGCAAAGGTTTTAAACAAAATAATACTTATGTGACTTTTGCCACATACAACAATATATAAAAGGAGGCCATATCGATCGTCTAGGCATACTAAGTAGATCAAAAGTTAAAAAAAACAATATATTCATTTCAATTAAGTATATGGTATATTCCGAATTCACATCTACTTTATACTCATTATTGGAAGTGTTTTTGTTTGGCATTTAAAAAAAGTTTCAAATAGCTCGATAGATGGCGCTGATAGAACACGCTACTAGACTAAGAGCACAGAAATTCACACATGAATTTAACTTCATTTGTGTGAAAAAGATAGACAACTAACATGGGCAGCGTTATCTCGACAAAAAAATATTTGGAGTGGGTCTTCTGTTTATCCTTATCCTTGTTCTGTTTATAGTAGCCTGTCATCGTCAGGTCGGAGCCAACTATCGAGTTAGGTTTTTTTTAATTAGATGTCAGAAAATTCAACATTACTGTAGCACTTGATTTGCCTGTCATCAATTCTTGAACTTTAGTGCTAATTCTTAATTGACGATATAACTTGTCGATTTTGTTTCTGAGATTCCAAATTTATTTGATATTAAGGATATCAGGGAACATACATAAAACGATATCCAGATTGTCGTCATATAAATCATAAAGGTTTTGCCATACTTAACACATAATAGTGAGTCAACCAATTCATTTATCACAATTGTGCCAAAATATGCTAAAATTTATTAGTGTGCTAAAAATATTCCAAAGAGGCAAAAAATGCTAAACTAGCATCAAAAATGCTAAAAACGGTCACACTGCTTCCGACGACCGCAGACAGCGCCATAACGGGAGGGTCAATTGCGTTTCGTTATTGGAATATTAGTACGTTTTAACAAGATTTTTTTTTATAAACGAAAAATTATTAGAATATAATTTATAACAAAATTTGATAGTAACGTTACTAGATAACACCAAAAAAAATTAATTCAATCGTTTTAGTACTTTATATATTTTTTAAACGCGTATTTAGAACTATATTTTTAGAAGTTATGATCGTGACACGGAACGTTGAGTGACAATCAGTTGAGTTTTATCCATATTAACAGAGATGGCGCTGTCTTCACTCGAAAAACAAATACGTAAATGTGCTATTTATTTTAAATTGTAATATTTGATACCTCTTGAAACATCAAATCTTATTTTTAATGCTAAAAATTATTATTTAACACGTTCAATTTATTTTAGATCTTATCAGTAATTAAAATACTTTATAAGTTTGCAACTACACAGACTATATAAGCGTCACTTCCGTCAGAAAAAAAATCTGAGTTACTCCCTAGTCGCGCCTAAAGAAGTTTTACTTCAATAAAAAGTAAAAGATTTGCAGTCATAGTTTTAGAAAAATCATTACAGTTTCAGTTTTATCGATTTTTTTCGGTACCTACAATTTTAAATTTTTTTTCCTCATCGCTTGTTTTCGGCTTGACGTTGATTTCTGGGACAACCTGCATGAAGAGAAATAATTTAAACAATCCTATATCTTCGTTCCCTTTGCTGTGAGATGACGGGCTTCCGACTTGGGAAAGAGGGGTTGTGACTTTAACTCTGGGTCGTTTCTGGCGCAGAGGCTCGGTAGCAATCCGACGCGGTAATGCCGCGAGCGTTATGGAGACCTTTCAGCTGGGTTTGACAGAGAATGGTTATTTTAAATCTTTTTTTATTTTTTATTTTTATTTAAATTGTATATATATCTTTCATTCCAATTTTATTATTGTTTTACATTTATTATTTAGAATCCTTGTTACATATACAATTTTATTTTTAATCAGATTTTTTCATTTTAATATTCGTGTGATACTCCACTCAATATTAAACGTTAAGATGTATTTGAAGTACCCATACTACGTAACCCTTTGGGGGGAGGGGGAAGGTTTAGGTCTTCGTCACGTAGTCAATATCCTCTAAGAAAAGACAAAAAGACTTGTTTGGTAAATAAAGCTCGTGTTACAATATGTTATCACATATATTTTTCACTTGCAGTTAAAGGCATGCACGCACTCTTGGCGTCACGTGACAAGTGCCGTATTAATAAAGGCAAGTATAAGCTAATTGATAGTGCGGGTTACATCGATATGTAACCCGCACTGGAGAAGCGTGGTGGTTTAAATTCCAAGCACCCCTCACCCTGGGGTGAGACTTAAACCCCTGCAGTAGGGTATAATGTGCTGATGGAATGGAAGTATAATTCCAGCCACTCGCCATCCCTTTCAATTTCCACAATGTGGTTTTTATATAAATAATTTTTATTCAAATTTCACCAAATATAGGGGCTTGCTACCACTAAATTGAAAAAGAAATGATGGATTAACGAATCCAAAATATGACAAATACATCACAAAATATATCTATCACTAAGAATAAGTCATGTTTGGGCAGGGCCACACTAACGTTGCACGTCAGTTTAAATTACCACAACAACGTGTCGCTACACATGCTTTTGAGATTGTGTAACGACACAAGTAACGGGAAAATTAAAGGCGTTATACGATATTACAACGAAATTATCAAGCACCTTAAGTCTTCTATGCCAGTGCCGCATATAAAGCAGTTGGACTCCGTGTCTTCTTTGACGGACTCCAACTGGTCACGCAGCTCACCGAACACCAACGATTATTAAACCTAAAACATTGGTGTGTTATGAAGTGGAACTTCTTATAATATCGAGGATTTTTAAGGAAAAACATCATGTGGTAAAGGAAAGAATACGACCATGACTTTCCAATAATGTAAAAATTTACATCTGACACTGTTTCTACTTGCAAATAGTAAGTTCACTAATTCATTTCTTAACTCGATAACAGATAGAAAGTACAGCTCGCGCCAAACTTCTTTTATTATTTTTATTTCCCATTTTCACAAACAAACAGCCACTAATAGGAACACTCTATTAAGTCTAAATCAGATTTTTTTGCTAAAATGTTGTGAATGATTGTTCAACCTCTAGGGCGCGTATGGTACGGCATCTGTACCAATGAAGTTTTTACGCGAAGTAGGTACTTTCTTTTTATGAAAAATAATAATAATGTATACACCACAACAACGTCTAGGCCCAAAAATAAGCTTTAGCTTGTGTTTTGGATGCCAAGCGAAGACACCACATACATATAACAACCAAGACCCGGTACCAGTATCAATATTCATCATATAAATACTGACCCGACCTGGGATTCGAACCCGGGACCTCCAGCTTAGTAGGCAAAATCGCTACCCTAAGGCTAAGCGGTCAACATCTCGATACACACCTTATAGAACAGTAATACGAAGTTTATGCAAAAGGCCAGAACGAGAGCGAGCAGTATTGAAGGTTGTAGAAGTTCCTCGCCAAAAACGAGACGGCGGCGCTGCGCGTGTTTTGTGACAAATCCACTTGAGATGCAGCCGATTGCGCTGGACCCTGTACCGCTTGCTGAAACAATACACAAATATACTTGAGGCATCTGACACACGGCTATCTAGTGCTAAACTATGCAGTATCTGTATTATGGGTACTAAACAACTGATACATATACTATAAAAAAAA
The DNA here is from genome assembly GCA_949709985.1 of Luffia ferchaultella. Taxonomy (NCBI): domain Eukaryota; kingdom Metazoa; phylum Arthropoda; class Insecta; order Lepidoptera; family Psychidae; genus Luffia; species Luffia ferchaultella. Next base: position 9,177,586 of record OX453249.1, on the reverse strand, counting down.
ATATAATAAAAAATAAAATACAGCAAAATACCATATGAAATAATACTGTCAATCTTGCTGCCGCTATGTCTGTTAACTTTTTTACTGCAAAAATTGCGGAACTAAGTTTATTTGTAATTTTACCTAAATTTGTTTATAATACTTTGATATATTATTGAAAATATTTATTCCTGGCGGGGATCGAATCCTCTACATCTGGTTGTACAGTATTATTATTACTACTATGCTGCTACTGTACAGCTACTGTGACAAAGGACGCCTAAGTTGGGCTTAAATGGCGTTATGCAGTTGTTGCAGAGCCGCTCAACTGTTCTAACTTGTCTCTATAGAGGTATAGTTGGGATTATAATTATATATACTACTATAACCTATACTTAAATAATTAATTATATTCTTTTTTATTAATTATATTCCTTATTCAAATATAAGTATTTCCTGAAACTCAAAGGCTGCGTTAACATAAATGGGATATAATTTTAAAAATAAAAAAATATATATTATACGATTTGCACATAAGCGCATTCCATTGACGCTTCACGGCGTGTTATATTCCATGAATTTTATTAACGTTTTCATTTTTTACACGTTTTGTTGCAGTTTTGAAATATATTTCGCATTTTACGTGACTCACTTCTGTCGTTATTTCCTCTGAGGAACGTCCCTTACGACTTATCCAATGTCCAAAATTTTACGCAGCGTATGATGAGAAAGCCGCAGGTCAAATCTCAGGGCATGTACAAATGAGTTTTTTCTGACTTATGTACATAACTATCACTGACTCTGTGCCTCGAAGAGTACGTTAAACTATCGGTCCCGGTTGCCATCAATAGATGGCAGTCGTTAAAATGCACCAACTCAGACTGGAGCAGCGTGGTGGACTAAGCTCCAAGCCCTCTCGTCCCGAGGGGAGACGTAAGCCTCTGCAGTGGGGCATTAATGGGCTGATGATATGGTATGATCTTGATCATTAAAAGATGAAAGAAAATCAAAGTGTCTCTTTCTATACGAAACATTCTCGTCATTCATATCAAATATTTGATTAGTTTTGTATCTCATGGAAATATTTAACGGAGATAAACAGTACCCTATATGTAACTTTATTCCTTCAAATATCTTCATGTATAAAAATCATCATGACAAAACTTCATATACATTATAAATAAAATAGAAATGTTTGACTGTATTTGAACATAGTCTTTTTCTTGATATAATTTTTTTATCGCAGGATTCTCCCTTCAGTTCTGAAATGACAAGCAAAGAGCGGAGAAGAAAGTAATAAGTAGAAGGGAAAACGAAAGGAAATGGATCTCCTGTCATCCTATTAAGGAGTAATTTTCAATTACGATATAATATAAACATGTAGTCCATGTGGACGAGCGTCGGACGATCATTACGTCCGGCGCACATGCTAGAACTCGCACTCGTTCGCGACACTGCACTGATGAACACTCACTGATATTGGTCGACACCTGTCTACATTTGTTTGTTTACGCGAGCCGTACCTACCTAAGTACGACTGGTGAACGGTCATGAAAGAATTAGTACTAAAGAGAAACTCGTGCTACTGTCATTCGAAAAACGTGTCCCGGCTACCTGGGCCACTTGCGCGGTTCGCACGTATACCGTCGATTGTGTCAAAAACGGTAGTTAGCGTGTAGTGATCCAAACTGACACGTGAAATTTGACGATGAACTGAAATGAACGTGACGACAGTGTTGACAGTTTCTTATAATGATTATTTAAAAAACGGTACCTGCAAATTTACGCTAGGGCTAAGCCCCGGATATCCTTCCAACTGAGGCTGATAGTCGAAATCGAATCCTTTCTCGTTTTCATTCACTTTCTTCTATTCTCAAAAAACTCTCCTTCCTTTTTGTTATATAACACATTATTCAATTTTTCCACATAAAACTTTTTATCATCAATTTGTCGATTTGTTCGTTTGACAGTTGCCTTTTTTAAATCCGCCAGCAGCGCTCTCTTACTCCGCTCTATATTCTTTATTGATATTTGCCGGTTTTTCAGTAGTTTAGGCGAATTGGCCTTAAATTAGGGGAACAGCTCATTGTACATACTGTGTCTATGGTCGTTTTCTTGCGATTTTTCAACTTTCAGGTTAGTCGATCTCTCTTAGTTGTCTTTCTCCGTGTCGGGAAGTACTTCAGTGATGACGTTAACTTTCTTCACTAGTAAACCATTATTATGTTTATGCTCGTTGACCGCTCGCCGAAACTTTTCTAGATACTGAAATGGAAAAAATATGTAAAAATAGTAAAATATTAAAAATTCAAAATGACAGGCCTGGTTGTCCAAGCCCGTCAAATCAAAAGCTAAAAGTAAATTTAAAATATTGAGGTGGGGCACTATGTCACATGAAATAGTAATCATAAAAATATTATGACCTTATCTAGCCTAAGATAATTCAAATCGTAGACATCTGTCCAGTTGACGTCATTTCATTAAACAATTTTTGGAAAAATATAAAAACAATGTGTTAAAAAATTCGGTGCAAGCCTTTTGTTAAAAAATTAATACTTGTAACTTTTACCACTATATATATTTTTTAAAATGAGGAGATTTATCTATTAATTTGGTCAACGACGGACCATACAATAGTTGACTAATTGTTTTCAAATTAATTCGTTAATTTAGTAATAGTTGGCTAATTGTCTATACTGACCGATCGGCCGCGTCGCTAGAGACCCTTACTGCAGAAACGAACATGTTTATTTCATCCGTGTCTTAGTGTCACGTATGTATATCATTTGGCTAGTACCCATAATACAAGCATAATACTTGCTTGCTTTGAAACTAGATGACGTTGTGTTGGATGTCCCACGTCTTATTATTTGTCCATACCTTCTCGGGCGCGTCTCCCTGTCCCAAATATGTATCCTGAGCTTTCCGATCTTTAGCGTCGTCGACACCGTCGGGTTGTGGCGCTAGTGTCACATGTTTCTCTTTTTGACGTCAACTGACGTCAGCTTCGTGAGCCGTCTTATACTTTATGCGGAAACCCATTGCCTCTGAAAAAATATTCATCATTCTTTTCTGCACACTGTCCCTCAATAAACATCGCGAACATTAATACCCCGTTGCAAGGGCTTAGGCCTCCCTTCGGGATGAGGGGGTTTAGAGCATAATGCACCACGGTGCTCCAAGGCGGGTTCAAGCATTTACATAAAGTGAATCTAAATTAAATAAGTGAATAAAAACGCTTTTGGTGTTCACTACAGCTTATAATTACTGTCAGGTTTAGATAAGTGTACCGGTAGAAACACTGGTTTCTATTTAAGTTATCTACACTACACTAAATTTGAGTCGTACTCGCATACGAAGGGTTACGTAAAAACGTAAAATATATGGTATAGGACCTCTTTTAACTCATTAACTTGTCATCATATCAAATAATCAAAAATAAATCAATTACTATTATAATATAAAGAAAAAGCTATGTGAATTATCAATCCCTGTTTGACGTGTGGTTGCCAAAGTTGGTCATTGAGGGAATGTGAAGAAAGCAAGTTAGCAATATGTCAACGTAAAATGAAAAGGAGTATATTGGAACTCATATTATCAGACAGAGTAAGTAACCGAGATGTTTAGAAAAATTACCAAAATGACTGATATTGTAGAATGTGTAAAAACACTAAAATGCCTTCCCGTCGCAGGGAAAAAAAAAACTAAAATGGAACTAGGCGGGTCACATATGTCGGATAACTACTGATAGATGGATGAATACCAAGAGATGGAACAAGGTCGCGAGGATGTGAAAGGTAAAGATGGGCAGATCTATTCATCCGAAGACTGGGACCGCACCGGATGACCAAAGACCGAGGAGACAAAAGTACTGGAAAGAAAATGGTTGGCCTACGCCAAAGAAGCGACTGCTACTAAACGACGTGACTGAACTGACATTACGTTCGTATATGACTGTACCTACGCAAGCTTGCTTAAAGCGTTGTATTCAGATCTGCCATAAAGTTTGTCGCGAGCTGTATTTTATGCTAACGGAGAATATTTTGAGAAACAATAAAAAATTTTGACTAATAATAGTATTTTTTTCTCATTCATTCCAAAAAATGTTAGTGCGCCCCACATATGAAACTCGTTCAGAATGGCAACATTAATCCTGCGCGCTGTCCAAAGGATCCTGAGCATTCGTCTCCAGCACCATATTTGAAGGGCATCAATTTTGCGTCTATCCTTTAGCTTTTGTGGTATACCACTTTAAAATATCCCTAGACAATGTTAATATGTGTATAAGGATTACCTAGACAAATATAGCAATCGCTGTCAGCAACCGAGAAAGTGCGCGTCGGGTTGAAATTGTTCACGGGCCTTGGTACCGGGTCAGTCATATGCCCCTCACTCCACTGCGTCCCGTTACACCTAAAACTGGTTACTGCGACGCGACTTGTGCCTGTGTTCACATCCGCCATAAAGGTTGATTGGAACTGTATTTATCAAGAGAATATAAAAATAAACTTTACACGATAACAAAATTTATAAACTAATTTATATTCGGTTGAAGAATATGGAAATTTTAAGCTATTAAAACTATATCTGTGTCTCTTTCTAGCAAAATGTAATTTAACATTATTTTAATTAGTCTGATGTCACAGGTAAGTATGCCATAATATAGTATTGCTTTTTCTATCTAATAGGACATTTTAAACATTCATGACTTTGTTACATTTGATGTTTTTTTTTAATTATTTTATGCTATGATATAATTATTATCCTCCCTCCCTCCTCACCCTGGGGGAGGCCTAAGCCCCTGCAGTGGGGTAAAAATGGGCTGATGATGATGATGATATAATTAGAAAACTCTTTCATATAAAATAATAAAATGAAAATTGTCATCTACCTACTTTATTGAGTGAAACCGACAGACATGGAAACTTTGATTTGTCCAAAAACACTTTAAAAAAAAATTGTATCAAGGATTTTTCAAATACTTATTTCAAACTTTTTGCAGACAATTTAACAAACCAATCAAAAATAAACCGGTGACATATGTTTCAATACAATCTCATATTCCATACAGCGTTATTTTCATAAAATTATGAATTGACTAGAAGCCCTCTATTGTGTTCACCGTCTAACCACTCATACTATAGCTAGTTGGTGTAAGATGGCGAGTTTTTGAACTGACATTTATGACTCTATTAAAACCAAACGCTGCTGTCAAAATAATTTACTCAATGGTTATTCTAAACGAATTTAAAATTTAAAAAAATGTTACCAGAAGCCGAGGTGCAAAACATAAGATTAGGCGGCAGTGGTTCGGTATATTCATCATACTCCGCAGCAGTGGGTAAAGACGACGCCATGTCTTTGCTCCACGTGTCAATCTCAAAACCCTGGAATAAAGAAATAGTTAATACTAGTTTCAGACCGCGACTTGATCCGCGTGGTGTACTTTTCGCTTTGCTATTGAACCATGCACGATTTTATCTATTTAACAGATTGACTGACCGATTGGGCGAGTGGTTAGAGACCCTAGCTATAGAAATTTATAGCAAAATTAAGTTTTTGAGATATACATCAAAAATACACATGTGGCGCCATCTTTATATGTTACACAGTTGCATTCGGATGTTTTCATTTCGAGTAACACGCGTTTTTCGGGAATAATAATACACGGGACATCCCACACAGCGCTATCTAATCCCAAAGAGAGCAAGTATTATGATTGTATTAGGGGGTACTAGATAACTGACATACATACTTACATATTCTTTTATAATATATACATATGCAGGCAGAATTTTTGTCATCCTCCAAATTTTAATATATGAACTATAATATGGCGAATTACTTTCCTATTCATATTTAAATTAGTAACCACGCTGTATCGATATTTTTAATGTGGAAATTTTACCTATTTTTTTTAATGGAGTGTTAAGATGCTACCTAAAGCCTAGAAAGTTTTTAATTGGTAACAAAAAAATCACTTGATACACTTTTTTTTACACCCAGGCACGAAACAAATAGACATGTTCATGCACACAAATATTTGTCTCGGGCGGGAATTGAACCCGCGACTCTCGGTTCCGCAGTTATAGTCTCCAATTACTAGGCCAATCGCTGAGTCAACCGACTCGTAATTTATATCGTGTATTTTAATTTCTTTCACTTACGCTTTTAGCATCTCCCTTCTCTTGCAGTTTATCATTAAACGTTTTTTTCTTCACCTCAACTGGCTCGATGTTTTCTTCTTTTCTCAAATTTTCAACCTCTTTCTCTTTTATCGCTTGTCTGTCTTCTACCTCTTTCTTCTTCTCCGATTTCTCGCTTTCAATGACGTTCAACACTTCGGCCAAACTCCATCAGAAATCTAAAGGTGGCCATTCGAAACCCGGGCAAGTCACGTCGTCGATTTTTGGTATACCGAGGCCGATATCGATCTCAACCGAGCATCGTATCTCATCAGCTATTAGAAGCGCGTTTATTCTGTAATGTTATAATGACATCTTCGATTATTTATGCCTAGACAGAGCCACGCGAATGCAAAGCCAACAGAAAAGGGGGAAAATTTTATACGTGCGTAACTTTATTTATTTATATTAAATAGAACCAACAGTTATTACAAATTAAAATAATTAGCAGTGAGTGGTTGACAGCCAACCATTTATAGGTTCCCACTGATATAAATAACACGGAAAACCTCCCCCCCTCACTCCCCCCCCCCCCCACACACACATACACACACACAAATTACATATATGCTATACATACGCTTATCGGTCAAACCTTCAATAAATAATTTTCATCCACAAAGAATCCATTGCTGAGCAAACGCCTCATAGAGTGTGTAACCCATAGAATTAGCCAAGCTCCCCGCCGCCGCCTCCCCGCTAGATACACGGTAAAACATTTACTGTATGAGATGAAGCGTTCCATTCAGCGGGGGCGTGAGACACGTTTGCCGGGGGGAAGCGTCCACATAATGTCATACACATGAAAAGTTACATCACTTAACAATGTTTCTGAACGGTCTGTTTTTTGGTATAAATGGACATGTGGCTACAATGCCACGAAAAGATTAATTCGGAATAGTACACGACCATTTGCTTGTCAGAAGTCTTTAAAGCAAGACGAAGGAACAACCGATAACGCGGAATCGTTCTTCATCATGACGATGCTAGTCGGCCGGAACGACTCAATTTTTGGTAGGGTCATCCACAGTACAGCCTCGATTCGGCACCCAACGATTTCTATTCCAAGCATGAAGAATAAACTACGTGGTCATTGATTTTCGTGCTGTGGATTCGTTCAAAATGCACGTTTTGGAGATACCCCAATCAGAATGGAAAATGTGTTATGAAAAGTGCATCGATCATCAAGGCAAATATTTTAAAAAGCAATTAAACCATATTAAATGACAGATGTATGTTTCTTATTGTTTTTCCGGATCAATAAATAGCAGCTCTCATATAAGCATCAAATACTGATTAATTTGGTAATTGGCGAAATCGTGTAATGCAGGAAACGTCACCAAACAAGAAGAATGTCGAAAACGATGTGAAATGACAAGTGTAAGTTGTCGAGTGTCAAAATGACGTGCGGATTTTAAGTCGGGGTCAATGATTTAATTTCGTTGTTAACTGTTGGAAAGCGAAATAAACAATTTCGGTCGTGAAACTAGTTTAGTCTGCGTCCTTTATTTATTTAATATCTGGATGGAACATTGCAATACAAAGTTAAAAAAATGACGGGCAAACTTTTACATACCTACTTGTGTGTGTGACTCAATATACTACAAACACTCGCTACGCCATACTAACCATGTACTAACCGTATACAGACGCCTGCGCTCTAATCTGAACACTGTATTTTGGTCATTTTCATCAAAAAGACATAAATCGCGCGTGCGGACCCCTACAGTTAGTTGAGGGACTCAGTGTGCTACAACTAGCGTGCATGGCGAGACTGTTGGTGAGATACACTTCTCTGTTCACCCGTCGATCGTTTTAAACGGTGTTCAAATATGAGAGCAGACGTCTATACAATCTTTGCATACGTAAATTATAACCGAACAGTTAGGCAATAATTTTAGCTATGTGGTTTTGACGCCGACTTCCTATTCAGACGTTATACCTGATGTTTGGCTGAACATAGTCCAAACTTATAGAGCGTATATAGAGCTTACCGAACTAAACAAAGATATTTAAAAAAAAATGATACATGTTTTCTCGGTAACCGTCAGTTCGCACCATCTGCTCACTTGAAACTTTTTGTTTAGTTCGGTAAGCTCTACTACCCTATAAGTTTGAAATACGTCATATGCTCATAATCAAACTACCTGTATAATACACACTGCAAACCAACCGTAGAGAACTATAACGGCGCCGCGAAAGGATGCACACGGCACAGCTCAGGCACTTTAAATAGTATTTGCTTTTGGTCGAGGCGATCGCGTTTCGCTCGGCGCGTGCGCTCAGACGAAACCGGCAGCGCTACGCCTTTACGGTTCACGTATCTGTAACAGGTATCACATATAACTTTGTTAATAATGATTTATTTTTTAAAATTATTTCATTGTTTTGATATATTTAGAAAACTCTTTCATAAGAATTTAGATTCTAGTTTAGAAGGTTGTGGTTCAAATCCCAGATACCGACATCTACCAATGAGTTTTATGTGACATAAGTTAATACTAATAATAATAATAATAATAACCGGCACCGGGCAGCACCGGGTCTTGGTTGTTATATTATTATGCATGTGGTGTCTTCGCTTGGTACCCAAAATACAAGCTAATGCTTAGTTTGGGACCTAGACATTGTTGGATTGTGTGTGTTATTATTATTATTACTAATCTGTACAGACAGACATGTGTTGTTTACTTGATAGTGTAATATATGGCAACATCAACCATATGCGTAAATAACTGTTTTTGTATCATGTGTATGCGTATGTATGTATATGTATGTATATATCAATATGTATGCATTGTGTGTATTGTATGTGACTGAATATGTATTTTGGATCTGGTAGTCATATAGTATAATAATTATTAATTTAAAAAGTTCGACTAATTGTCATTAGGTAAGTTATATTGATATACCATATTAGGTCCTCACGATACAGGCATGCCGCCTAGTGTGCGGGCTGGAGACACATACTTCTTGTTGTTATATTAACTTTTCTGCTATTAGCGAACCTATGGCTGAAGTATTTTACTGCTCTTTTAAATAATTGTAGATCGCTAATCTGCTGTAAAATAAACTTTTTTCATTTTTTTTTTAATAAATAAACTGCTAATAATAAACTTTTAATTTAAAACTTTTGTACAAAAATATTTTAGCTGTAAAGGGTTTATTGCACAGTAGACGATTGTTTAATACTCCAGTCAATATAGCAAAGTTTGTTAGGAGCACATTGCATTAATTGCACTTTAGGGGATTATTTACAATATCATAAAGAAAATATTCACGGATAATAAATACATAATAATCCCTTATTTATCATAATTATTTTTTATAGAATCAACCAATAAGATTTAAAAAAATTATTTATGTGTGAACAAAAATTTAAAAACGAGTGATTTTCTATACGACAGCTTTTTCCAATACACTCTGTGTAAATTCAGAAAAATCCCCAGGTTTATTCAAAATATGTGGAAGGTAATTATATATTTATTTAAAATAAATGATAACTCCAAAACAATGATTTTTGGATTGGCGATATTTTGGCACTTCATGTAAATATGTACTGTATACAATATAGTAAATTATCACCTACGTGACTACTTTACTTTTTTTTTGGTGAAAATTTATTTAATTTTTGGGTCCTAGCATTAATTACACCTTGAATATTTTTGTATATTTATGCTCCAATAATTATCTTTAACTTTAATTAAAAGAAATCCCTTATCGATCTGTTGAGCGTTACAAGCTATTTTACAAAAATAATAATTAAAAACCTACTTGGCGCGCGGCGGGCAGTGCGGTGTGGCGCGGGGCGGGTTACGTCGAAGCAATAATCGCGGGCCGTCTGCCCGCACCGCACCTTGTTTTATTTAGTAACTTAACTAGCTTTCCGCCCGCGGCTCTGCTCGCGTGAACTACGCAGTCGTACTGGGACCCCTTTTTCCAAGATAAAAAGTTGCCTATGTCATTCTTCACTTTATAAACTATATCTATGTGAAAAATTGTAGCCGTTCCGGTACGACTGTGTTGTCCATACGAGCGGAGCCGCAGGCGGAAAGCTAGTTTGAGAATAAAATATAACCCATGTCACTCACTGATAATGTAGCTTTCTATAGGTGAAAGAATTTATAAAATCAGCGTGTAACTGTGTAGTCCACGCGAGTGGAGTGCACAGACAGAAAGTTAGTATCTTTATAAATTATAACCTATGTGTTATTCTGATGTATAAGCTATATTTTTAAAGTTTAATTAAAATTCATTTAGTAGTTTTTGCGTGAAAGAGCAACAAACATCCAGACATCCATACATACAAACTTTTGCGTTTATGATATTAATGAGGTTTGAGCACAATAAAAAAAAGAGATCACCACGCTTTATGTTCCTCGAGACGCTTTGTTTTCGTGTGTAAAGAATGGCAAGTAAACATGTTTTAAGTAAATAGTACAATAGAGAGGTTTACAAATTTTTTTTTTTGTTCGCTATTATTAAAATTTAAGCTAAATAAAACAAAAGTGTGAATCATAAAAATATATCTACAAATAAAGAAGTTATACAACATTAAAGTCGTCCTTGCAAAAATAATTTCACTGTATGTTTATACGAGTATGTATATCTAAATATTTCGCAAATATAATTAAGTCTTGTAAATAAAATTAACGTTTCGTTGTTGTTTTAGTTGGTATGTTTTGATTCATTTTACTTTATGTATTTCTTCTTAATTTGTCAAAGTGTTAAAGTGTTTGTTATTTTTATATCCTTATTGCTGATACTTATAATATTTTGAAAAGAGTAACTGCTGAGTTTGTTTTCGGTTCTTCTGCTACATTTTGAACCCCTAGTAACTACAAAATAAAATGACTGACTGATTGGCCAAATGGTTAGTGACCTTAACTGCAAAGCCAAAGGTTGCAGTTTAGATTCCAGCCCGGAACAAATATTTGTATGCATGAATATGTCTATTTGTACCGTGTCTGGGTGTAAAATTATATATACATATATGATAAAAAATATTATAACTACTTTATATCTGTTGTTTAGTACCCTATGATACAAGCATAATACTTGCAAACTTTGGGACTAGATGGCGCTGTGTGGGATGTCTCGGGTATTATTACTATTATTTTCATAAAAAAAATTAATTCCTGTAACTGTTAATCTTGACTCAATCAAAAGTACTTGAATAATTTCACTTCAATATAAAATATTTGATTGATTAATTGGTAAAATGCAAACTCTCAACAAAATATTATGCATACTGGAATGTCGAGGGTATAAATCAAATATGTGACGATAGACGACGCCGCTCGAAAGTACCGCTGGTCGTATCTACAGCGACCAAACTGACCTTGGTGTTAGAAGATTCAACCTTGCGCTGGTGTGATCCACGTCCAGCAGAAGTTAGTTTGGCTGTGTCAACTTAACACCACATTACTCGCTGTACCAGCTTTTGAAAGTTGTATGTGACGCAGATTCCGGCGTTAAACTCCAGCATATTTCTGCCACCAGGAAGAACTGCAAGATTAAGGGTTGCTCATCATCAGACTTTAAGACTCCCCTACTGAAGAACTGCTCATCCTCGACATCAAGTTAAAGAGTTTGGATCATAAACCCATTGTGCTGGTTTTGTAAGAGTTGGAAGTGACAAGGTCGGCAGAGTTTGTGACATTTGACTTAAATTTTCGTAAAGTTGCTGAGTTTAAAAAGTTTAGACGATCTGGTTCGAATCCCAGAAACTGGCATATACCAATGAATTTTTTTCTGATCTAAGTACCTAACTATCACCGATTCCGTGCTTCGGAGATCATGTTAAGCCGTAGGTTCCGTTTCATCATCATCATCATCAGCCCATTTTTACCCCACTGCAGGGGCTTAGGCCTCCCCCAGGGTGAGGAGGGGGGCTTGGAGCTTAAGTCCACCACGCTGCTCCACTGTGGGTTGGGAACTGTAACGACCGCCATCTATTGACAGCGTCCGGGACCGACTGCTTAACGTGCCCTCCGAAGCACGGTGTCAGTGATATTGTGTACTTAAGTCAGAAAAACTCATTGGTACACGCCCGGATTCGAACCATGGCCCGATGGGGCCAAATTTGAGACAGGCTCGTTGCGCTCTGGGCTATCACGACTCACTATAGGTTCCGTTTGCCATAATTAAATCACACTCGTTAAAATTCACCAACCCGCACTGGAGCAGCGTGGTGGATTAAGCTCCAAGTACCTCACCCTGATGGGAGGCCTAAGCCCCTGCAGTGGAGCATAATGGGCTGATATGGATATTTTTAAAAACTCTAATTACTGAAATAAGAATAAGAAATAAGGAAAATTTTATTTTATTATGTTAGTAGTATTACTAACATACTTATTACTAACATAATAAAATAAAATTTTTGAACCCTTTCAATGAGCAAAATATTCACCTCTTTCTTGTCAACCTCAGATACCAATCGTAGACATATTCATAATGTCTCACCGAGGATATGGTCAGGTCTGTCAATATCGCCAAGTCGTAGGCGACGCAGGTGCCGCGAGTGGCACGGGTTACATACACTGAACGCTTCCGGTAGTCGAAGAGAGACCTAGAGATGAAAAATAATTATGAGCTAGATCTCAATCTTTAAGAGTGACTGTAAGTCAACATTTTAAAAATACCTAGGACGTGCCACACAGCGCCATCTAGATTTAAAGTAAGCAAGTATCATGCTTGTGTTATGGGTACTAGACAACTGATATACATAATTAAATATTCTTTATAATATATGCATTTATAAATATTTCAGACATGAAACAAATAAATGTGTTCAGGCAAACAAATATTTGTCCCGGGCGGGAATCGAACCCGCGACCTTTGGTTCTGCAGTTGAGGTTTCTAACCACTCGAACGATCGGTCAGTCAAGTACATAAACTTCAGCGAATAGACAATGCTAACAATGTAGGTAAATATGAAGTAAAGATATAAATATCTCACCTCCCTAATTTAATCCACAATGAGAAAAATAATAATAATACATGGAACATTCCACACAGTGCCAATGTAAGCAAGTATTGTGCTTGTCTTATGGGTTACTAGACAACTGATATACACACTTGAGTATTCTTTTTTTATAAAATATACATATATATGGACATTTTACACCCAGACATGGAACAAATAGACATGTTCATGCACACAAATAAAAACGCAAATTATTGCGTACGCACGTTTGCATGCGCAAAAATGCATTGAAACATTGAAACAACATGCTTAATGACATGTTTTAGAAGAATTATACTTTAGAGCCAACAACACATTTTCCTAGTGCCTGGTACACACTTAACTTTCTACCTGAAAAACTACTGAACCAATTTTGATGAAACTTGCACTGGTCTCTAAGTTGGTTAGTTTTTGAGTTTAGTTAGTAGGTATGGATGACGACATATGTGCAGTCTAACATACAAACATACATATAAATATGGCACACGTGTTTAGAAGCTGCTATAGATTAACATATACAAAAACTATGCAATTCTAACAATATTACACATGGGTTGAGACGCTTCATCTTAATCAATCTAAATTTAAAATGAATTTTCTGGAAAATAAGTAAAATCACACAAAAATTACCCCTGTATCCACGCCTGCAGGAGACAAACAAACTATAGTTGTTGCTATGCACAGGGGGAACATACAATTTTTATTATTGATGTTTACAAAATATGTGTATAAAATGAAGTTATTCAAATGTAAGGCTTATAAGAATCTACCTACGATGATAAAAAAATATAGTTAGTAATTAAAGATATCTTCAAGTTACTATTAACACATGAAAGTATGTCCTTAACTTAATATTATAAAATACATACCTTCAATTTATAACCAACAAAAATATCGTAATTTTTTACACATTGAAATGAAATACATTTAAATAAAATAAGGTTATGTTTTGGCAAGTTGTGTATAATAATTATGTCAATTGTAAGTTATAAAAGTACTCAGTCATTTAAATAAAGGAATAATAAATTTATAAATTCACCGAAATGTTTATAGCAATAATAATGATACAATCCAATTGTAAACAATACTTGAACTTGAAATCACATAAACTTTCAATCAACCAGCCACCAACGCGCGCGAAGCGCGCTACTTGCAAAATAGAACCACAGAATAGAATGATCGGCCGTATGGGATACGTACAGACAGATGCGTATGGGCGAGAGATCCGCGGCCGCGGGCATCAGTGTTGCCAGTGCCTTGTCCACAAAAGTTACCTAAGACTGGTCAAAAAGCATAAAGGTATATATACCAGCGTAAGAGAGGAACACAGTGTGCGAATGACATCCAGCTCTTTGCGGAAATCCTACATGCGAGAAAGATATGCAAGAAAATCTGACATAAAACCTCTTTGAACACATTTAGTCTTCATTACTCACTTGTCAAAATAAGGTCCAGCTTTGTTTTCTATTTTGTGTTATAACCGTTTTGAATTCTACAAAAATTAATTCTTGTGATAAAAATGGTGTCGTGTTCAGTTTTAGATTGCACTGTAACATATGATAATAATCCAAATAAAGAGAGATTTCACATGTAAGTACTGCCAATAACATACTGTTATCTTAATGCTTATTTTTATAAAAAGCGATCCTAAATTTACTTGGTTATACATCAGTAGTATACGGTAAATACTTTATTTTGTAAATAATTTGTTATTTTAAACAATTATGTGTACGATACAAAAATATTGTGTAAAATTACAATCAAACAATTAAGCATAGGGATTACACAAAATCTATCGATATGTCGATATTTTCAAATATAAATATTTTGTAAATTTGATATTACCTAATTGCACCTGTTCCACTGGAATAATGTCGTTAACTGTTTTTAAACATATTGTGAGGTTTATTTAGCCTGGCAGCACATTGTAAGAGAAAGTATGACATCTATACATATATACTACACATAGAGTATATATGTAAATACAAGACTTTTTCAAATGAAAATATAAGATATATACACAATTAATTTTAATCGTTATTTATTTATGATTTAAAATCTGATGCTCCATTTAATTTTAATCGTTATTTATTTATGATTTAAAGTCTGACGTTCTATCTGTTCTCTGATTATGAACGTCGTAAATAATTTAACTTTGAATGACAAAACTACTGTATACAATAGTTTAACCTCATTTTCCTCCAAGAAACTGCGGTGTTAAAAAATGCTTCCTGATAATGATGACTATTTCATAATATCCAGGTTTCCTGTAAACACGGTTAGCATAGAACAATGGAAAAAATGTTAAATAGAACAGGTGGGACTCCTCGAAAACATTCTTTGGTTTGCAGTAGACGTTTTACGGATAACTGTTTTGTCTAACTAAATCACCGACGACTTTTGAAGAAAGGATCTATACCTACTGAATTTGTGCCGTTAGGGGTTTCTTTTTTTTTCATATGTGCTTACTAAGTATATTAAGTAATATACTAATAATACTTAATATCTAAAGTCAGAGCATTTATGCCAACTGTAATTTCTTACAGGTCAATCTGAAGACCAAGCGATCGGTGTCAGCGTACGTTTACCGAGATATATCACCAGGACCTTCAACTTTAGAGCCTAAACCTTTATTTCAGCACTAATATAAAATAAATTTGAAAAAAAGTCCATCACAGTGAAAATATCAATTTGAGGCAAATTATCACTTTGTCTTTTACAAAAACTTGTTCCTTTATATTCAAATAAAACTTAATTACCTATTACATAAAGAAACAAAAGATATTATAGACTAGTCCAAGGCATCCAAGGCATAATTTGTGGTGTAGTGAGACGACGCGACACTCAATCGAGTAGACAATGTGACGTCATGGGCAGTAAGAAGCCACCAGTCAAACCGCACGAAAATACATAATAATAATAATAATAATAATGTATACATCACAACAACGACTACGTCCCAAACTAAACGTTAGCTTGTGTTTTGGGTACCAAGCGAAGACACTACATACATATAACAACCAAGACCCGGTACCAGTATCGATATTCATCATATAAATACTGACCCGACCTAGGATTCGAACCCGGGACCTCCAGCTTCGTAGGCAGGGTCGCTACCCACTAGGCTAAGCGGTCGTCAAATTAATAAATATCAATAATTTATTTCTCAGTCATTTATTGACGAATTTAAAAAAAAAACCTTCACTGTTTTATTAGTTTTGGTTTATCTTTCAATTCTATCGAGTTAAATTGTATATTTTGAACGTCATGAACTTCTCCATTGTAAATGTTTTTGTTTTGTACTTTCTCATTTTTTTGTTTACAAAGAGTTAAAATTTTGTTGTTATGCGTTGCAACGTGACGTATTGTCATTAAAAATAAAAATCGTTTTTTTATATTGTTTTATTTATTACTTGGCTTGTATTCAACTAAATATTAAAATTTCCATAATGATGTTAACGCTTTCTATACTTCTGCAAATTTTTTATTATCAACTGTTAACAAAAAAAAAATATTTATTGGAGTAAAGGAAATGGCATTTGAATTGACTGATTGATGATTTGTCATTTTAAAAAACTAAAAGTTAGGAAAAGTAACTCAAAACAAAAATTATGTAGTATAGCAGATTCAAAATAATAAATAAGATTGCTGATTTCGACTTATGATAACGCGGTAATTTCAACGACACATTATCATGAAAGTACTACGTGCTATCGATAACATAAAAAACACCTATGCACATCACTAAAAGTGGCTCAACCACATGTGAATTTTGCACACATACTCATTTCCGTTTCGGTCATGCGATGTTTAGATGTCAGTTGGTCTCCTACGCTAGTATATATATGTCTATGTCAAAAAGTAACATTTTCACAAGAAAAGTAACATTTTTTTTTTTAATTTTTACTTTTTAATACATAAAGTATTATTATACACAATTTTAATGTAATTTAAGACACTGACCATTATTTCAGTGTTTTTTGAATAATTGTTACATAAGGATTAATCAAATCGACCAGTGTAATCCTGTAAAAGAAAATAAATGCTATAATAAAAACAGTCAATTACTGTTATTTACGTGATCGCAATTTTACACAATTTTAGTTTTCTTCCAAATGCACAGAATACCTCATTGGAAGCGAAGCTAATTTATTTTCATTAAGCAATAATACTACTATAAGACTACTTTTGGATGAATCAATGAACAGGCGCCATTCAGACAAGATATACTGTATAACAAAGTAACGCATGAGTTGTTCCTAATATCTATATAAACCTATGTTAGTATGTGATAGAAATATTTTCAACACAGGTTTTGAATATTTTTCCTGTTTTTGGGAGCTCAAAATCTATAAGAAAATGTTACAATGTCATATGCAGTTTTTTTTTGCAGACCTGTGATTGAATGTCCTTACTGTGCGTGCTTAGTACTTTGGTTGATAGGTACCTACCTACTTACCTTAGTTCTATTCTATTATCAACGTAAAAAAGGTCTTTGCCCTTGTTTTGTATTTTTTGACACAGCAAACAGAAAATGGCTCCACAAAATACTTTTACTCGGACTAAAACCAACTAAAACTCACAAATTCACTCGCTCTTTCTATTTCCTCATTCTAGCAAGCAGTGCGATCAGAGGGCCAATTGCGAGTTTTTGTCATTAAAAATGACTATCAAATCCATTTCACGGGAGACGCATTTTTAGCCATAACTCAGAGGGTATGAAGTCTAGCTAAGATTTTAAAGTCTTAAAAGATTGAAAATTAAGTTGCGCATCGTATGACACCAAAATTTTGGAAATCGGTTTGGTAGTTTTTGAAAAAAAATAGGAAAATGTAAAAAAATCTGGATTTTTTCAAATTTTTTTTTTATTAAATCGAAAATATTTCGAGAACGGAGACCGACATGGCAAATAAAAAAAAAGTATCTTGGCCATTAATGTAGCTACAATTTGAGACCAAGTTTTTGGAAATCGGTTGGTAATTGTAACAGAAATTATTTCCGAAAGATTAGATTTTTTGGTCGATCGCTGGTGCTTGCGGATATAAGTTATTATATTTCAGAGGGTATTCGTCGGATCGCTTTGAAATGTTTTAGGAAAGGTTAGAAGGCGTCGGTAGCTACAGTTTAGGACCAAAATTTTGAAAATCGGTTGGAAATCGAACAAGAAATTTGACATCACATGTTAGATTTTAAGGACGATCGGGAACTTGTAAACATTACGGTCATCGTCTTTCGGCCTGTATTCGTTCGAATGCTTCTTTATCGAGTTCAAAACGTTTAAGGATATCAGAGGCTGCAGTTTAAAACTTAAATGTTTTAAATATGTTGAACAAACGAAAAAATTTTTTTCGTTGATTTATTTCTGAGTTTAGAGTTGAAAAGAATTGTGTTACGTTTTCGTGGCAAAACCACGATTACGTAGCAATGCCACGATTTCGTGGCAATAAAATAAAATAATCTGTGAAAATCGGATTTGGGTAGGTTAATTTTCAATGAAAGCGATGGTTGCGGGGACTGCAAGATCTGTGGATTTTTTACTATTGACTGTGTCGTATGCGTTTTCCGTAATTTGCATGGAAACTCGTAATTACCTAAAACGACCGCTACATGTGCTGTACGAGTTTCCATACAAATTATAAAAAACGCAAACGACACAGTTAATAGTAAAAAACTCACACTTGGCCCTCAGCGATACAGTCACAGGACTCACAGAGTTTAGTGCGATAGAGAAAATCACAGGCATGTCACACTCTATAGATATTTTTTGGTGAAATACTGCTGCCTACGTTTTGTAAAAGAAAGTGATGGATGTTAATCAAGTGTCAAATGTGTAAAAGAGATAAAAGACAAAATGTAGGCAGCAATATCTCGAATAATTTGTTTGGTGCAGGTCTTGTCTTCTGTCTATCCAAAGACGAAACCACAAAATAGTCTAAACTGTGCAAGACCACAGTTAACATTAAAACGCAAAGTACTCGTTTGGTTTGCGTTCGGTTTTACGTAGTTTTTCGATGAGACTACAATTTTATTTTTAATTCCGAAATATAACGCAAAAGTAACGTTTTAAGCCGTGTAACGTAAATGTAACGTGAAGGTGTTAAAAAGTAACGGAAAATGTTACAAAAGTAACGTTCTGGCAACACTGTCTGAAACACGATACCAGTGTTGCCAGTACCTTGTCCACAAAAGTTACCTAAGACTGGTCAAAAAGTAACATTTTCACAAGAAAAGTAACACTTTTTAATACATTAAGTATTATTATACACAATTTTAATGTAATTTAAGACACTGACCATTATTTCAGTGTTTTTTGAATAATTGTTACATAAGGATTAATCAAATCGACCAGTGTAATCCTGTAAAAGAAAATAAATGCTATAATAAAAACAGTCAATTACTGTTATTTACGTGATCGCAATTTTACACAATTTTAGTTTTCTTCCAAATGCACAGAATACCTCATTGGAAGCGAAGCTAATTTATTTTCATTAAGCAATAATACTACTATAAGACTACTTTTGGATGAATCAATGAACAGGCGCCATTCAGACAAGATATACTGTATAACAAAGTAACGCATGAGTTGTTCCTAATATCTATATAAACCTATGTTAGTATGTGATAGAAATATTTTCAACACAGGTTTTGAATATTTTTCCTGTTTTTGGGAGCTCAAAATCTATAAGAAAATGTTACAATGTCATATGCAGTTTTTTTTTGCAGACCTGTGATTGAATGTCCTTACTGTGCATGCTTAGTACTTTGGTTGATAGGTACCTACCTACTTACCTTAGTTCTATTCTATTATCAACGTAAAAAAGGTCTTTGCCCTTGTTTTGTATTTTTTGACACAGCAAACAGAAAATGGCTCCACAGAACACTTTTACTCGGACTAAAACCAACTAAAACTAACAAATTCACTCGCTCTTTCTATTTCCTCATTCTAGCAAGCAGTGCGATCAGCGATACAGTCACGGGACTCACAGGATACAGTGCGATAGAGAAAATCACAGGCATGTCACACTCTATACATATTTTTGGTGACGTACAGCTGCCTACGTTTTGTAAAAGAAAGTGATGGATGTTAATCAAGTGTCAAATGTGTAAAAGAGATAAAAGACAAAATGTAGGCAGCAATATAATAATTTGTTGGTGCAGGTCTTGTCTTCTGTCTATCCAAAGACGAAACCACAGAATAGTCTAAACTGTGCAAGACCACAGTTAACATTAAAACGTAAAGCACAGGTTTGGTTTGCGTTCCGTCTCACGTAGTTTTCCGATGAGACTACAATTTTATTTTTAATTCCGAAATATAACGCAAAAGTAACGTTTTAAGCCGTGTAACGTAAATGTAACGTGAAGGTGTTAAAAAGTAACGGAAAATGTTACAAAAGTAACGTTCTGGCAACACTGGCGGGCATCGATGAAAACATGATGAAAACTCTTCGTTAATATTTGATTCATCTAGTTTTATTTAAGTTAACAGAGATGGCGCTGCCTAAAAAATAAGTTAATGTGTCATTTAAAATTTTTTTATTTTAAATTGTAATATTTGACACCTCTTAAAATACTAAAGTATATTTTTAATACTTATAATTATTATTTAACACGTTCAATTTATTTTAGGTCACAAAAGTAATTAAAATACTATAAAAGTTTGTTTTGATACCAGAGTGCAACATAACAGAACAGTTTAATTACTATTTTTACAATTAACATTACATTATTTATTTTAAATTCTCTGTAATTAGTTCTAATAATTAAGTTTAGATTTATTTCTTTTTTTTTTTAAATATTATTTTACCAAGGCAGTGTAACCAAATCAATAAATAAAAATGGAAAGACATTGTAATTACCACAACTTCCGCAAATCAGAGGTTAACCCAGGTTAACCAATAGGCATGCTCTCGTTGATCGCTGCCATTGGCTGCCATGCATGATGATGAACTCTCATACAAATGAAAAAAAAAAATATGTAAGCCCTGTCTTTTGATCTGATAAAGCCTCATATAGCTAAATGTGGATTATTCAAATGATTAGTCCCACTATCTGACTGAAGATGACACTATTATTCCCTATCTAATATTAGTTATGCGCGTTAACTAATTTATTATTTTTTCTTTTTGATTTTTTTTGTAATACCTACTGTATTAACCTTTTTTTAAAATTATTTTTACATTTATTTTCATCAGTACATTCAAATTCAATGCGGAAGAAAAATGTTAAAAACGTAATGAATTGACCATTGACAGGAAAAGAACGAAAAGTCATTGTTAATCATATTTCATACTAGCGACCCGCTCCGGCTTCGCACGGATAGCAGAGCAATATTTTAATATGCCTTAGTGTTTTGTGTCGAACATGTGGATTAGATTTCATTATATTTAAATGTAACATAATTATGTTCATCCTGCTTGGAGTATTTTTAAAGTATTTTATTTCCAATTGTGTAAATATTTGAAAAAGTGAAGAATATATACACAAAACAAAGTAAAACATTTCTTTGTATACAATATTGATAACTTCTGCCTAACATTTACCTACACGTGTCGTGTCGCGGCGCGCGTCGTCACCAAGCCGCCCGGCCGCTTACGCGCTTTTCGCGCGATAGTTTTAACTATAACTCCTAAGATATTAATTTAAATTGTATAGTGTACAGGGCAATTATAATCTGCATGAAATGATGAAGGTAAATAACGTATATAATTCGATAAGGATTAATGCCAAAGCAATATGGATACATCCGTATTGCTTCCTAATTACCACATCATATGACACTATTTTTTTAAACATAAAAATAGATATAGTAAGCTATCTATAATAGATAGACATGTGCCATCGCCGACTTTTCTTTAGTCCTATAAAAGAGACACAACTCCTCCATATATTATTTTGTTATATCTCAAAGGGATTAGGCAGCTTTTTCAATGAAAGCTCCCAGCTGACTTGATTTTATTCCGACTTCTTATTCTTTTATTCGACAGCGTTTATTTTTTCTATTTCTATGACTTATTAAATTCGTAATATCTATTGAATGGAATAGCCGATTTGAACAATTCAAAAAGTAATCTACATGAATTGAAACAGTCTTGAAAACAATATTATTTATTTGGATAAGGATTTAAACAGAAGTATGAATAACATGGTCTAATTTTGGTCGGTATTTTGATGGATTTTTAAAATGTAAAAAGTGGTTATTGTGACATAGGTAACGATAATAGTTGAACATACAGTATCACGAAGTTTTTTGTAGTTATTGATAATGTTCTTTAATATTGTAGAACATACTTTTGTTCTATCATCAATAGTTTCAGCAGTGCATGCGACGAAAGATGTTATATGGCATTTTTTTACACCTTGGGTTAGGTTACTAAAGTTTTAGTAAGGATTCCTAATCTTTTTTAGCAAAATAAATATAGCCTTTGTTACTCAGGGTTAATGGGTGAATGTAGCTTTCTAATGGTGAAAGAATTTTTTAAACTGCACAGTAGTTTTTGAGTTTATTCATTAGTTCA
This sequence comes from Luffia ferchaultella, assembly GCA_949709985.1. Classification (NCBI taxonomy): domain Eukaryota; kingdom Metazoa; phylum Arthropoda; class Insecta; order Lepidoptera; family Psychidae; genus Luffia; species Luffia ferchaultella. Next base: position 9,154,940 of record OX453249.1, on the reverse strand, counting down.
TTACAAACATACACACACACACACACAAATTCAAATCTTTCCTCTTTATAATATTAGTGTACATTATTACATGGACGTAATAGTACCTACTACGTAGGTTAATGAACCTAATATTACGTCCATGTATTATTAATATTATCAAATATCAACACGTTCAAACGATTGTATTGAAATTCAAAAAAATTCAAAGTAGCCCTTGTGGCTTATGTTTACGTTTCAGGCCGTTTTTTTTTTGGATTCTGTGATCCCTTTTGTGAACACCTAACCCAGGCTTTCAACACCGGACTTCGTCTCTTGCGATAGGAATTGGATAGAAGAAACCTTTCTTCTGTCCAATTCCTATCGTATTGTATACCTGTATAGAAGAAACCATTATGAAAACAAAAATATTACCTACCTGGCTTTGATTTCTTTCGGTATTTCATTAATTAAAGAAAGTATTTTATATTTTAGTGTGTTTTTGCCATACAAATTGTTATATTATGTTGTCGGCGTACCCGGCTATCATTACAGGGAATCAATATATTTTCCTTAAAAAATTGTTCACTTAAAAGAGAGTAATTAACCTTTTCGTGAAAAAGAAGTACTTACCCTACGATATGAGAATTCGATGCACAATTTTTTTTAGAATGCGCAGCTGGATTTTATGAATTCTATTATATTATAGGATCTTCCGTAGCTGCTGAGTCCATATGTAATTATAGATTCCGCCAAAGATTTATATAATGAAAATAAGATATTCTATGACTATCGTATTAAAGTTAGTTTAGAGAGAATCGCTGCGAGCCTATCACATAGTAACTGAAAAATGACACTACGAGGGCTGCTATTTAAAAGTTTTGTCGTTTGAAGAAAAAAACACAACTAGAACCTTATAATATTATTTATTATTTTTCAAAGTATTCACCTCTAAGTTTAATACATTTTTTCATTCGCTCGAACCAGTTATTAAAACACTTATTCCAGTCCAAAGTGGGTGTGTTCAAAATGGCCGACTTGAAAGCGTCGACTGCTTGTTCACCAGACTGGAATCTTTGCCCACGAAGAGTTTTCTTAATTTTAGGAAATGTAAAGAAATCGTTAGGGCTTAGGTCAGGACTGTATGGGGGATGGTCAAGAATTTGTACGTTTTCCTGCTTCAAATAATCAATTGTTTTACCAGCTGTATGCGAGCTTGCGTTGTCATGGTGTAGGATGATGCGTCGCTTTGAGTTAGATTTCCGAACTTCGGCGATGACTTGTGGTAAACAAATAGTGGTATACCACTCTGCATTAACCGTTTTACGATTTTCAAGTGCAATCGTTGCAACATGACCGGTTTTCGCTACGAACGTAGCCACCATCTTCTTCGAAGTGCTTCGAGAGCTAACAACTTTAGTCGGCTTTGACTCATCTTGGAAGACCCAGGTTGTAGATTGCTGTTTGGAATCAGGGTCGTAAGCATAGATCCAAGATTCGTCACCACTGATAATGTCGTAGACGTGATTTGACTCTCCTCGCTTGAACCTTTGAAGAGTTTTCTTACACCATCTGACGCGGGCTGCTTTATGATCATCGGAAAGCAAATGCGGGATCCATCGGCAAACTAGCTTTCTCACACCAAGCTCCTCATGCAAGATCTTATGAATGGTTGTCCCTGAGATGCCTAATAACGCCTCTATCTCTCGATATGTCACATGACGATCTTCGAGTATCAGTTGTCGAACAGCAACGATGTTTTCTTCAGTAAAGGCGGATTTTGGACGTCCTTCACGAGATTTGTCACTAAGACTAGTATTTCCACGCTGGAATTCTAAATACCAGCGTTCGACAGTTCGCAGACATGGGGCTTCATCACTGAACACAGATCTCAACTCCTCGAAACACTGAAGCCGAGTTAGGCCTCTTCGATAGTTGTAAAAAATTATAGCGCGAACGTTTTCCTTCGAGAGATTAATTTTCGTATGCGACCTGACAGATTCAAAACAACGCTGTGACTAAATAGTTACATCAATCCTAATTCTTTCAATTGTTTTGATATTCTAAATTCAAACAAATTTGAATTATTTTGAATATTGAAGAATTCTAAATTCAAATTTGGTGGGAAATATTTAAACGACAGAACTTAAAAGGCATGCCAGGTATAACATGACTGAATATAAAATGATTTTGAATATTTTTAACATCATCATCATCAGCCAGTGTCTCTCCACTGCATGATATAGGCCTCTCCCAAGGCTCGCCACCACACACGGTCCTCCGCCTTAGGCATCCAATTACCCCCGGTATGGTGCTTCAAGTCATCAGTCCACCTGACCGGGGAGCGTCCAACGCTTCGCTTCCCAATACGTGGCCTCCACTCGAAAACCCGTCTACCCCATCGGTTGTCGGTTCTACGGCAAATGTGACCAGTCCATTGTCACTTCAGCTTGCTAATCATTTCGGTTATGTCGACAACTTTAGTTCTTCGACGGATTTCAGTATTCCTGATTTTGTCCATCAAGGAAATACCGAGCATAGCCCGCTCCATAGCGCGCTGGGCGACTTTAAATTTGTGGACCAGTCCTGCCGTGAGAGTCCATGTTTCGGCACCGTATGTCATTTTAGGCAAGACGCATTGGTTGAAGACCTTGGTCTTCAGACATTGTGGTAGTGGCAACGAGAACAGACATTTAACATGTATCATTTTAACTTCAACAGCAGACATCTGAAGCTGAAACATCGGCTCAAGGAAACAATATGAACATGATTGGTAAGTTATTATTATACACCGACAGTTCACCTAATAGACCTATCATATTTTGTGACACGCAAATTCCATGAAATTGAATGTGGTGTCTATAAGTAGAAAACTCCATAATTAAGAAGAATAATCTGCTGTCACACTTACACAATAAGAGCTTCCCCCGCGGCCCCGCTTACGTGGACTACACAGTTGTACTGGGACCACTTTTGAGTCATTAAATCGTAAATTTTATGTACAATGTATAATAAAAAAATATTAATTTTAAAATAATAATAATACCTGGGACATCCCACACAGCACCATCTAGTTCCAAACTAAGAAATCCTTGTATCACGGGTACCTGACAACTAATGTACGTACTTAAATATTCTTTATAATATATATATGTATATATATTTACATTTACAAGCATACATCGATTTCATTTATTCTCTAAGTCCTGCCCTTAGTGGCAGTATGAATAAATTGCTTGCTCGTGCTCTGACGAAGGAAGACGAAGAAATTACGCAAACCGCAAATTATACATAAACTATCTTTAAAAGGTGATACATATAGATGTGAAGTGTCGTCCCAATTGAGTGGTGTTTTGCAACAAGCGATCCGCCTCGCCCTGAACTATCGAAGGTCAGTTTCTTCCCTTGAAACCTTACTTAAGTTGGTCCTCCGATCCGGATATAATTCACTCAAATTACACTTACGTAATGTACTTTTAATTAAATATATATAATTAATTTATTTGAATGATATATTATCTCTATTTATCTACCCCACATTAACCCGCGTACAAATTATTTCTTAATAGGTATTTGATACGCAAGTTTGTCTCGTATTAATACATTCATTAAGGTCGTTTATCTCACTGGCACTTGTAATAACGGCTATTGGAAGGAAGATTAGTAAGTCAACAACTAGGTACTTTGAAAATTCACCCTTGCTCAATAAAAAGCAAGTGCAAATTCGTATGAAACAAAAAACGTATGATTTGAGCCAAAAGGCTCACTAAACTAAATATCTCGATTCATTTCGATCTTGACTGGTCGATTGGCCGAGTGGTTAGAGACCCTAACTGCGGAGCCAAGGATCGCGGGTTCGATTCCCGCCCGGGACATATATTTATGCGCATGAACATGTCTATTTGTTCCGTATCTGGGTGTGAAATATCTATATATGTATATATTGTAAACACTATTTAAGTATGGATATAAATTAGTTGTCTGGTACCCATAATACAAGCTTTGCTTAGTTTGGGATTAGATGGCGCTGTGTGGTATATCCCAAGTATTGTTATTGTTGTTGTTATTGTTATCACTAGTCTTGAATCAGTAGACAATTTACAAGAAAAATTCTACAGCATTATTGATGAGCTGAATGACGAATACCTACATCAATAATGATCTCGAGGCAAATGTTGATTACCAGGCGTTAGAAACGTTTAATGATTTTTATACTGCGTGATTAAATCTCTCGGATAAAAGTATTCTCCCGTTCCCATTGAAAAACCTGGCCGTTCCTATTGCAACCACACGATGCCTAAAGTTGATTTGCCCCTTTTAAAAATTACTACATTTAATGGCGACTACAATAAGTGGACAGTGTTTTATGAAAATTTTACGTCGCTTATCTACGATAATAAAAATTTCAAAGACGCACAGAAGGTTAAATACCTCATAGGTAATCTCTCCGATAAGGCTTCGACTGTTTGTGCGGGCATTTCTCCCACCGCGAATAATTATAATTTAATTTGGGACGCATTGGTTGATAGATATCAGGAGAAGCGCCAGCTTGCCGCCATTTATATCGATCAGATTGTGCAATTCAAGGTGATATCACAGCTAAACACCAACTCACTAAGCGCATTCAATGAAAAAGTATGCTCGGCCATCGAGCATTAAAATAAAACACCTCGAAATAACAGATTTAGCTGATTTTATCACGAAGCTAGATTTAGATAGGTACCCTAAAGCCGTTCGAACAGACGTCCGAAGGAGGCATACCTACGTTCAAGTCGTTGCTACACATATTCATACTCAATCACATCTCGATCATACAAAATTACTCGCCCGAGCATCGAACAAACATACGCACAAACCTACCGCGCCCACAAGCAAATCCGTTACATTCTATAAGAATAAAAACAAAATGCGCAAGGTCATTGCCCCGTATGCAAAATCGAGGCACATCACCTGTTATTTAAATGTGAGACGTTCATGAAACGCTGTTAAAATTCGTAAATCTTCGGTTATTCTCGTGAAACGAAACGCCCTGCCGCGCTACCGCGGCTTGTCTTCCCCCCTGCGCCCGCGTCCAAAATCACGTTGACCCAATTAGAAATTCGAATCAGTGACAAACAGTGCAGTGAAGTGAGATATCGGGCATCACGCAAAATTGATCGCGCTCCGTATTTATTACGTGTTACACGGTTTACATCTGATTATCATTGTGTATTAGCTTGATTTTGTGTTTATCTAATATGTAAACATAGTAAAGTACATTTTACAAAGTACGACCATCCAAGTGTTTTTATAATTGCTTTCCGCGCCAAAACTAACCCACGCTACAACTGGCTGCCCAACAGTAAGTAAGCGCCCGCAGACCGTGCCGTGTCGAAAAGTGATATTGGCAATTGACATGACACCTTTACACCGTAATACAACCTGCGCTACATCTATATAGTATAGATAAATATAGTCATGTCTAAAATGCCTAGGCGTCCTGCCGATCCCACGGAACGCGACGACGTCGACGACACACCTTCCATCGACCGCGATGCCGCCGTCATGTACCTACTTATAACAAAACTAGCGACCGCCCGCAGCTTCGCTTGCGTAGACTACACATTTCTGTTTTACGTAGTATTAACATTCGAAACGGTTTATACGTACTTTTTGCTGAAACTAATATTAGGTACACCCATTCAAACTTTCAGTCTTCATACTCCTCACTCCTTTAAGAAAACCGATACTCCCATACTTTTCACGTCCCGTTTCCACCCTTAAAATGTGGAAATCCAAAAACCCTAAAACACGTTATTATTTATTTATGTTAAAATTTTTATGTTTCTATCTTTAAAGAACAAAGACTCTCATACAAAGCCCTTCCATCCCTCCCTCCTTAAATTTGAAATTTCCAAATAATCCTTCCTTAAAAAATTAATACGTTATAAAATAAACCTCTGTTTCAAATTTCAGCTTCCTACACTTAGTAGTTTCGGCTTATCTACGTTGACAGATCAGTGAAGACAAATGACAGACAGACACAAAAAGTAGCTGATGTTACTCTTGACAACCTTCTTTCACGTCTGCAAAGTTTCATTAAAATCTGTTTAGCCGTTTTGGAAATTCGCTCGAATAGACACATAGACGTACAGATAGATAGACGGACAAAAATTAGCGTATGTCACTTTTGACTACCTCCTTTTCATACCCGTGAAATTTCATTAAAATCGGTTTAACCGTTTTGGAGATTAGCTCAAATTGACAGATGGACGTACATACAGACATACAAAAAGTAGTGTATGTCACTTTTGACCACTTCCTTTCTATATCTGTGAAGTTTCATCAAAATCATTTTAACCGTTTTGGAGATTTTCTCGAATAGACAGACAGACATATAGTATTATTTTAAACATATAGCCTATAGCCTTCCTCAATAAATAAACTATCCAACACAAAAAGAATTTTTCAATCGAACCAGTAGTTCCTGAGATTTGCGCGTTCAAACAAACAAACAAACAAACTCTTCATCTTTATAATATTAGTATAGATGTCGATTCGTTGAGGCGCTGCTGCAACGCCTGCAACGCAACGATCACAGACCGAGGCTCACAGAGAGCTGATGTTCCTTTTCAGTAACGTTTAAAGTCATACACGCTGCGATAGTGCAGTGAAAAAGTCGCGATATTGCATTCATTGTTAAATCTACGGCTACGGACGCGATGAATGTAAAAAGTTATTACAATAATCTAACACAAAAGTGCCGTTTTCTAGTCCTAGTACCTAATCCTAGTACCTAGTACCTATGTTAGAAACATAAAAAGTACTAATTTAATACAAGTTGCTATGGCTGCGCCGCAGAATGAAGTAGCTTTTTACGCAATGTATATCTATCATACCGCGAGTTCGGTGACCCTTACAAATCAAGCAGCTGAGGTAACGTCTAACGCCAAATTTGCTCCGCCGCGCTCCAAATAAAAAATTCTCACTGATGCAGTTTTACTATTAAGACGTTTTTCGTATCGTTTTCGTATAAAATAAGGACGTGGATTTTATTTCTGATGGCAATTTAGTATACATCCATACAAAAAATAATTTTATTTGCCATAAAGTAAAAATCTTGTGACATTTTTTTTTCTTTAATGTTCTATAACTTTTTAAATCGTAAATATTTTTTAATACAAAAATTGTTTAGTTACCTTATTTACTCTAGTTTATAAAAATATATAATATGTTCACACTTAATTCACAAGTACTAGGAAAAAATTACGCGGCGAATCGATGCATTGAAAAGCGATCGAGCGGGCGGTGCGGCGGCGGTGGAGTGCGGGCGCCTTTGAATTCGAATCTCAGTGCAGTAAACAAACAGTTATGTTTTCCGGGTGTTTGGACGGATTGGACACAAAGTTTGTAATCAAAATAACCGTTTATTCAAGTTTAAACAAAAGCGGTTTAATTGTTTTTGTCTTTGTGGCTGCAATTTTATTTGATGCTTTGAAGTCAATTCATGTAAGTACTTGAGTATTATGTATTTTTAATCAGTTTTTGCATTTTAACTTCAATTCTTTCAGCGCCGAATGATCTTGTGGAGTAACGCCCAAAAAGTACCTAGTAAAATTACCCTGTTATAGAAATAAACGGAGACGTTCAAAATTTAACTTTCTGAACTATTCGAAGAAAGAATACAATCTAACAATTAAAATATTCATGACCTCATCACGTTAAACAAATATGCCCTATTTACAACAATCAAACAGACAGATAGCCCGAATTGCAACGAACCTGTGTTTATAAGGCCACAGGGCCATGGTTCGAACCCAGGCGTGTACTAATGAGTTTTTCAGACTTAAGTACAAAACTATCACTGACTCCGTGCTTCGGAGAGCACGGTAAGCAGTCGGTCCCGGGCGCTGTCAATAGATGGCGATTGTTACAATCCCCAACCCTCAGTGGACCAGCGTGGTGGATTTAAGCTCCAAGCTCTGGGGGAGGCCTAAGCCCCTGCAGTGGAGTAAAAATGGGCTGATGAAGTGAAGAATGAGACAGATAGAAAACCACAAGCCAAAATTACTGGTCTTAAAAATGACTGCTATCTTTTTATTAAGCATTATGTTGCTACATCTAAACACAGAGAGCTTGGATACATTTTTTGCACGAAACCCAACCCTATCCACCATCCATTTCAGTCCTTGGTATACGATCTACGACAAAATCAGATCTTATTAAATGTCTGACAGATCTTTCAGATGATATAACCGCACCAAATGCTCCACAGGTATGAAAACCGTTTAGGTTAAATTATAAATTATTAAATTATGTATAACTAAGCCAACTTTCAGCTTTAAAGCAGTAATAGTTTACCAGTGAACTGGTTATGACATACGGACAGACAGACAGACGAACATAAAAGAAGTCCGAATCTGTCACTGGTAAAGTGTCAAAGTGTGTACCATTAATTAACAGTCGATGGATATTCTGTCGAAGGCTGTAAGTCAGATATGGCTTTGAGGAAATATAGAACCAAGCAGAGGATTATAGAATTTAAGCAATTTAGGTTTATTTTATGTCGTGATAGGCGTTCGCTAGTCTATCTATATGAATAAAGTAGAAGTGTTTGTAATTTCAAAATAACGCTTTTTCATAAAATGAACTTATTTATCGTGGGCTTCTCACTTTACTTAAACTGTGCTTCAATTTTGAAATAACAAGCAAAAGGCGGGGAAGAAAAATTGATTCGTCCCTTACACATTAAGGAATTTTTAAGTTTGATCACGATATATACAAACATTCTTAATGAAATTTATTATCTGGACAGACGATGGTTGTAGCGGCTGGGAGGTGTGGTGTGGCGGGGAAGGGGAGCGTGTGCACACGCTGCTGGCCACGCCCACTGCCTTCACCTACCAACACTCGCCCAAAATACCACCAGGTCAGTACAACTATAAGGTTAATGAGATCTGTCCATATACTAGGTGATGGACAACAAGAACGTTGACCCTCTACCACTCTACCCTTCCTTGCACCATTAATGGTTTCAGTGAGCTTTCGTTACGGATGATATGTAGAAACATCTTGAAGATAGACGGTAGAAACCACAAAAAGGCGACGCTGATGTCACATAGTCCGAGCGTCCAATCCTATGTCAAAAAACTGAACATCCTGGGCCCGAATTCTAAACGCATACATAATTTCATAAACGTACGAATTGACTAGAAGCCCTCTTCTGCTCTTACCGTCTAACCACTAATACTCTCGCTAGCTGGTGTAACCAGCTAGATCGCGAGTTTCAGTCCGGTTTCAGTCCGCGAGGTCCCCGTTCGCCGGCCTTCACCGCGAAATTGTGTCTGACAGTTTCAATACTGTGAAGTGACATTTCTGACTCTATTAAAACCAAACACTGCTGTCGAATTTATTTACTCTATGCATAATTTTTAATTGATTCAAATTCAAATTATTTTAAATCGAGCACTTGGCTTACAACGAGTCAGCTCCACAGTAGGTACTCTATATTATGCAAAAAGTCGCTTCGTTTCATTGCTCTGTTACGACATGAAGAAAGGACAAACAAACGAACACACTTTTACATTTACTAGTGGTCGCCCCAATCGAAATTCCGTATTCACTTTGTTGAAACCACTAATAGGTAATTAGACAAGAACTGATGACAAAAGTAAGTCAATTCAAATAGCAACAAACGGATTGACTATCACGTTAAGAATTTTATGCCATAGATAGTATTTGTAAGAGACTTTATGTACGGGTCGGACCGGCCAGGATAGCTCGGTGGACGACCTTGTACCGGTGCTGGTTACGACTGGATACGATTCAAAACACCAATTTCACTTTTCAGGCATAGCCTCCCGCCAGCTAGCTAGTACTTGCTCTTCGTGACCTGTTTCAGAGGTCTGACTATGCAGAGCTTGAAATTAGAAGTGCCGGCATGGCGGGTCGTTCGCCCTTTTATACTCTATTTTCAGATAATTTCTATTTACTCTATGTACAATTTTCCCGCGTTTTCAGCGACTTTTCGCGCCTTTTTCAGTAGACCAATTAGGGCTTTTCAAGCAAAATTTGGCACCCTCTGAAGACAGTATTTTAAAGAAAGTCTTTCTTGGCCCGCTAGGCACGTCTCCGCGAAAGGACTGTATAGAGACGCGGTTTATCGAAAGGGCGAACTTTCCCCATTTTCTCTATTTTGTAGCAAGTACCCACTAGTACGAGGGAAGGAAAACGATCAGAAAGCCCATCTTTATTCATCTATAACAAATTGGATTTTATATTCTATTGGAATAAAACGATTTACAAATTTCAATATGCTAACACGATTTCTATCGTTCTATTTCACTATATGAGTTCCAACACTGAGTACATAAGCACTTAACACTCGCAGTTCGGCCTTATGCTCGCTGTCGTGAGCATTTTATGTATATTTTGACTTTCTGCACTCCTCCAACATATAAACTTTAACTATGCCAAACCTCACTCTTCTTGCGTGCAAGATGCTTAAAAGAGGGTATAAAGTTTTCTCTTCAAGTATTAATATATAGATTAGATTTTTTTTATTTTTCTTTTAGACAACGGTGTTCCTATTCAAGTGACGGTTATATATTTGACGACCGCTTAGCCTAGTGGGTAGCGACCCTGCCTACGAAGCTGGAGGTCCCGGGTACGAATCCCAGGTCGGGTCAGTATTAATATGATGAATATTGATACTAGTACCGGGTCTTGGTTGTTATATATGTGTGGTGTATTTGCAAAAATATTTATATATGTATATATTATAAAGAATATTTAAGTATGTATATCAGTTGTCTAGTAACCCATAACACAAGCATAATACTTGCTTACTTTGGGACCAGATGACGTTGTGTGGAAGTCCTATGTATTATTATATTATATGCCGAGTGGGTGCGAGAATGTGAATAGGCGATTCGGCCGGCCGTCTCTCAGTCTATTCGTGAGTACCATAAATTATGTATGATTTTCTAGCCTTTGTAGGTAAACAATCCTGTTGAAAATATTTCTGAACTCATTGATTTATATCAGCCACGGCGACGTGAGTTTCATTATCAAGTTTCCTTTTATAACGACGTGGCGCGATTGTGCAACAGACTAGATTAACGACAAAGAATCGGTGACACGCGTCACTTAGTAACATCGCTGATTTGCCGGTAAGGCGGCCACGCCCAGGAATGCGTCCAGGTTTTACTGGTCGATTGTCCGAGTGGTTACAGGCCCTAACTGCAAAGGTAAGGGTCGCGGGTTTTATTCCCGCCCGGGACAAATATTTGTGTGCATGATCATATCAATTCGTTCCGTGTCTGGGTGTAATAATACCTATATGTATAAGTTACAAAGAATATTTAAGTACGTATATCAGTTGTCTAGTACTTCATAATACAAGCATACACGTATTACTTGCTTACTTGGGACTAGATAGCGCTGTGTGGGATGTACCAGGTATTATAATTATAGTTGGTTGGTGTCATACGCCGCGTTTAGAGCTCCACACAGTGAGTAAACGCCGACGTACACAGCCGATGAGCGTAAATAAGTCTTGTATTTTTGGTACGTCCGATAATTAAACTTCAACTATCCACAACATAAGCTAGCCTCGAGAACTGATCACGCGAAACTATTTCATAACATTAAAATTTGTTTTATTTATGAATTTGGTGGACATATAGAGTGAATGGACAATTGTTATTATTTTGTTAAAATTTTATTTTGGTCATCTCACTTTAATTCACACACGTAATTTAACCACGAATCATTTTCATATTTGTGGTATTACTTTGTAATCTATTTACGCGTTAAATTTGATAAATTAATTCTTCTTGAATCCGTATTTAGTTAAACTTTTGTCAATATCTATATAGAATTATAGATAATAATAATACCTGGGACATGCCACACAGTAAGGAAATATTATGCTTGTATTATGGGCACTAGACAACTGATATACTTAAATAATCTTTAAAATATATAATCATACGCACTGTTCGGCTGAACGTAGTCCAAACTTATAAAGTGTGTAGAGCATACCAAACTAAACCAAAAATTAAGAACAAATTAGATAGTAATAAAAAAATGAAACTTTAAACATGTTGTTCTCGGTAAACGTTGGTTTGCGTCATGTGCTCAGTTGAAACTTTTTGTTTAGTTAGGCAAACTCTACACGCTGTATTGTTTGGACTACGTTCACCAGAACAACCCGTATAGATTTTTTTTTAAAATCCAGGCATGGAACAAATGGACTTTTTCATGCACACAAATATTTGTCTCGGGCGGGAATCGAGCCCGCGACCCTTTTTTCTACAGTTAGGGTCTCTAACCACTTGGCCAGTCGGTTAGTCAGACAAATACAATTAAGATCGTGAATGCAATTTAGTTAGGATTTGTGCACTCTGGAGGTATTTCCTCCAAGTGTACAAACACAGGTATACTTTATTCGGATATGTGTCCTAGACTGTGGCTCTGTCGTCGAATAATAATTGCGTTACTTTTACGCTTACAGCGCTTCGACTTGCGCTTACACCTGGGGCTGCTGCGTCCAAGAGTCTGTGGGTGGAGGACCGCGAGTGTCAGTCCCAGCGATGCAGCCGCTGCCATTGTCGTTGGCTCGCATCGCTCTTGCTCTCGATTCTGGAAGGTGAAAAGTTTTTGTTGCTAAAAGTTTCCCTAAGTTGGTATTCGCGGTGGGATTTAAAAGGGGATTAGATGCCTATAATACGTAAGTCAGGTCTGATAATGTTACGACACTTTCGAATATCCATCTCAGAGAAGTGGGTCAAAGTAAATACATTTGTGATTTAATATAGGTGAATGTCATTGTAAGGCATTATCGTGATAGCCCGAGCGCAGTGAACCTGTTTCAAATTTATAAAGCTGTGAAGCGGTGTTTCGGATCTGGGCGTATACCAATGAGTTTTTTCTGACTTAAGTACATTAATTATCACTGACTCCATGCCTCGGAGAGCACGTTAAGCAGTCGGTGCCGGTCGCTATTATTAGATGCCGTTCGTTACATTCCGCCAGCCCGCGTTGGATTGAAGCTCCAAGCCCTTCGTTACAATCCGCCAGCCCGCGTTGGATTGAAGCTCCAAGCCCCCTCATCTTGAGGGGAGCCCTAAGCCCCTGCATTGGGATATAAAGAAGGGCTGATGGAATTGAATGGGATGGAATGGAATAGGTGAATGAATTATGGTGTGGGAAGAATGGGGCAGGGGCGGGAATACTGCGCTTGCGAAGCCTCACCCAGGTCGATGCACAAGTTAGGCGGTGTCTACGTACGATAAGCCTTCTTCAGGCTGGCTCGGGATTGTTGAATGAAAAGCACTGCCCCAAAGTATACGCGCTATGGAGAGTTACATGTTGTCTTTATAGCCAAGCTCCGATATATAGCTCGACCATCATGAAAGGAAATATTAGTGTTCATGAAGTCATAGGAAACGCATGAGTAGCTCAACGGAGACAAGCCCAACAATTGTAAAGAATATAACAAAGTATCTTGTCCGGTGTCAATTAAATCAATTCTGCTATGTCGAGTATCTTGTAAGTCTACGTCAATGGTACAGCTTTCACCGACTCCAAGAAATACTTAAACATGTGAAGCTATGAATAAAATGAACAGGACGTTCGTATATGCGATAGATTTATAACTAATAAACGTAATTAATTATACTTTCGTACGCTTTAAAATTCCGTACTTATTTACTTAACCTATTCAGGGTCGTTTCGTCGTCGTCTGTCTATCTGTCTGTCTTCGTCAATATCTGTTTTCTCAGGAACGCGTGTAGGTATCAAGTTGAAATTAATATCAAACACTCAGGAAAAACAAGAGTCTATGTCAACGCCATCAAAAAACACAGTCAATGAAGCCGCATATTTTGCCACTCCCAGACAAACAACTTTGAATTATGAAATTCGCAAGAATCAAGATATGATAGCACAAGTAAAGAATAAAAAAATACGGAAATCGTTATAATATATTATTTTCTGTATTATTTAGTATTTGTAAATGTGCATGCGTTGTCGTGTCATAGAGAGGTGTGTAGAGATAAATATAGTGTAATAATAATAATATCTGGGACATCCCACACAACGCCATCCAGTCCCGAACTAAGCAAAGCTTGTATTATGGGCGCTAGACAACTGACATACCTTCTTAAATGTTCTTTATAATATATACCTACATTTATAGATACTTTTACACCCAGACACGGAACAGACATGTTCACGCACGCAAATATTTGTCACTGACGGGAATCGAACCCGCGACCCTCGGCTCCGCAGTTAGGGTCTCTAACCACTCGGCTAAACGGTCAGTCAATTATATACCAGTACGAAACTTATACGGCGAGTCGCACTTGATCCGCTTTTAAGTAAATAGTGTAACCACCACCACCACCACCACCATTTTTAACAATTAGTTATAGTATTTTTTTAAATATTTTTAGTTTATGTTTTCATTTGAATTTTTTTGTAAATTTAACGCATTTTCACCGCTATTCAATGTGTTAGCGGATGCGTTTAGCGTCTGTACGTATTCGAGTGTGAACGTAACCTTGTGTGAAGATTGATCATGATACTTAAAGTCTATAAAAAGCATTCTTTTTATATACATACCGGGTTTTCGGCTGAACGTAGTTCAAACTTATAGAGCGTGTAGAGCTCACCGAACTAAACAAAAGCTTACAAGTAAGCAGATTGCGCAAACTAACGGTTACCTAGAAAAATATTTTGAAAGTTTCATTTTCTTAGTTTAAACTTTTTATTGAGGTAGATACGCTGTACTACGTTCAGCCGAACACTAGATATATAAATTTTTTGTATTAATGAAGATGACTTATCCGACAGGCTGTTTTTGGTGTCGTCGTCGCGCCTCGCCGTCGAAGGCAGCTTCGTGTTGAGCGAGCTCGGCGCCGCCAGCGAGCTACGGTGCCCAGGCGCGGGGGCTAGCCCCCGTGCCAAGACTGCACGGGTACGCACCGACATAAAACAATCTTGATCTATTGATGTCAATGATATTGTATGTACTAAAGAAGGTAGATATGGCATAATCGCATCGAAACTGAGGAGCTTTCTTTTATCTATTTTTTATTCATTTTAATACTTTCCGTTTCACAATTTATAAATGTTTTTTTAATGTGTTAAAAAAAATGTATTGTAATAAGTAGATTTCGTATAATACTGGCAGTCCCACCGAAAGAATGTAGCAGACTAAAATAATAATAATACCTGGGACATCTTACACAGCGCCATCCAGTCCCAAACTAAGCAAAGCTTGTATTATGTGTACCAGACAATTGATATACCTACTTAAATGTTCTTTATAATATATACATATATAGATACTTTTACACCTAGACACGGAACAAATAGACATGCACGCAAACATTTGCCCGGGCGGGAATCGAACCCGCGACCTTTGGCTCCGCAGTTATGGTCTCTAACCACTCTATCGTTCGGTCAGTCTAATCGGCAAGTCGGAAGGCGCACGCTTGCTAAACTCAACGACTCAAAATCGATAAATTATGACAACTTTACCCTCTGGATACTCGGACTGGAGGATCATGGTGGCCATGGTCACTTGGTATGCTGTGGAGGAAGCTTATGTTCAGCAGTTGACAGATGTAGGCTGAAATGATGATGGACTAGTTATGACGAGTAATACACAAAGACTTCATCTAGTTAACCAATCGCGTGTCTTGCCCATCGCCCTTCTTCATCCTATGGCTCAAATGTGATAAACTTCGGGGAGCAATACCCTTTCAGCTTGTGAATAAATTTAACATTATAGCCCTTAGTTGGGAGGTGCGGGCTGGTGACGCAGGTCTGTACGCTTATGCTGTGAACGCCAGCGGCGCTTGTGGCGCTGAAGAACTACGTTCGCGTGGAAGGGTGGCGCTGCTTGCAGCCGCTAACGACGAGCCCTATGTGTTTACCCATTCGCAGCCTGGTGAGTGGCGATTATACGTAAATTATTAACATAAATCCGATATTTTCATAAATATTATTTAATTTGTTAGAATAGTAATATCCTGTAATGAAATACTAATACTAATACATGGGACTTCCCACACAGCACCATCTAGTCCCAAAGTAAGCAAGTATTATGTTTGTGTTATGGGTTACTAGACAACTGATATACATACTTAAATATTCTTTATAATATATGCATATACATATTTATGCGAAGTCACCACACACATATAACAACCAAGACCCGGTACCAGTATCAATATTCATCATATTAATACTGACTTGACCTGGGATTCGAACCCGGGACCTCCAGCTTCATAGGCAGGGTCGCTACACTAGGCTAAGCGGTCGTCAAATACAAATGACAAATACAAAAATTTATGATACATTGAGTTATTTGTGAGATATAAATATTTTCTGAGTATGTACTCGCGTTGCCATTTTTTACCTGCCTGTTTGTTTTTCTGTGGCATTGTAAATCCTAAACTGGTGAACCATTTTAGCATAGCATTTTTTTTATTATTTGAAAGCTGGTTTCCTCGTTTTGGTTTTTAAACTCTATCTATGGCATTGTAACAAATGTGGCTTTACAACGGAATAACCGATTTCAGTGCGCTTTTTTTTTAAAGATCAGGGATTATTGTTAAAACATTTTTTTTATTGTTCTACTTTAGTTTTGTTTTTTATCCAGGTTGCGTGGTCCAACAGGTGGTCGGTGACGCGCGAAGTGACAGCTCGCCTCGACTCCAGCAAACTGGTGCCATACTCCGAGAGTCTGCAGTCCATAGCGATTGACAAACACCACCCTAACAATCGAGTCAGTGGACAAAGTTCTTACGAGGAGAGTTTTGTCGCATCACTATCGAAACTGTGAACGGCGTATTTAATTTAATTTAATTTAATTTAATTTAATGTTAGAAGTTGAACTAGAAAACTCTCATCGTGAGAACAATGATGAAAAATGTTTGAAAATCAAATGTTTGTCTACACCGTAAAAAGAAAAAAAAAAGAATAAATTATTATAAGGCGCCATATCTCTCACACTAGGATTTCTTGTGTTGTGGGGAATGTTCACTTATAGTGGTACTAAAATTAATTTATGCAATGCACATTAACTATATACATGCAAGAAAAATGTAGCAAATGAAAATGGTTTGGATTAACGATCATTGATTTGATCTGTATGTTGTGTGTGGTGTGTGTGGGCGGGGGCCTTTGTGTGTGTGTTGGTATAGGGGTGTATGATGAGGGTGTGAGCATAATTGACCTGTCCCAAATTTTTGAACTTAAGTCCGTTATATTTTTTTTTGAAGAAATAGGCAATTTTAAAAAACTAATTTGGAAATTTTCTTTTTTCTATAGGTACTATGGACAATTCTGAGACTGACATTCTTTTTATAAATATGCAACTGCAGTGGCTACTGGCTAAACTTATAATTCCACCCGCTGACGTCACGCTAAAAGAGTTTTCAACGACCGCTTAGCGTAGTGGGCAGTGACCCTGCCTGCGAAGCTGGAGGTCCCGGGTTCGAATCCCAGGTCAGGTCAGTATTTATATGATGAATATTAATACTGGCACCGGGTCTTGGTTGTTATATGTATGTGGTGTCTTCGCTTGGTACCCAAAATACAAGCTAATGCTTAGTTTGGGACCTAGACGTTGTTGTGATTGTGTGTGTTATTATTATTATTATTAATATAAATACATCTACGTATTAGCTTTTTTCATTTTTTCGATATTTGCTTTCATTTTCAAAATAATCAACTTTTTGTCCGAAACATCAGGAAATTTCGTCTTTTTTTTTCACCGTTTCCGATCTTTCGAAAAAAGTTATAGGCTGATTTTAGAAAATTTGGAATCGTACGATGTCCCACAAGCCATTGCATTTTTTAACGTCACTGTCTTTCGTTTCTCATCATAAATTTGGGGAATATAGCCGAATTACACTCCCCACAAAAACGATGAACGATTTGAAACGATTTGAACAAACGGTTTGAAAATGAAATTAAAGTAAGTAAAGAACATGCACAAATTTTTCCTGAAACCTTCAGAAACCGAAATCGGTGCGTTTGGTGCTTGTCAGTCTTAATTTTATACACTTTAAGTATGTTATTTGATATTCTAGCTAGAAACCATGCTAAAAAATTATTTTTTTCGGGTGATTTAAAAAAAATGCGTCTGTTTCAGTTTCGTCTGTAGTATGTTGAAAAATCCAAAATAATTCATAGAATCATCGCCTAAAAGGAAATAACTCGCAACTGTGTGACTACTGAAATATCGTCATTTTTAATGTTAAGTCCATTCAAATTTTTAGCAAAAAAAATCTGCGACACCAGTTATTTCTTCGACCATTTTAGGTGCTATTATTAGGCGTGCATTAAAGCCTTCAATGAAATTACTATCCAAAAAGCGCCACATTTGCAAAAAGTATACTTGATTTTCGAGGCAAAACTTGAATCGGGAGAACAATATTTATCACAGTAAACAATCTAGTGCATCATATAAATTATATCTATATATATGTCACTAAACTGAATGAGATTAGAAAAAAACCAGCCCAGGAGGGAGGGTCATGACCTCTACACCTGACATCTGACACCCCCCCACCCTTGGATCCGCCCTTAACGTAAATACTAAATACATATAAAAAATTCGTACCTATACTTCGTGAAGATTCGCTCATTAAATCGGGCATACATAGAAGGGAGCAAGATGCGGGCTCAGTCATGGCTCAGTGAGTCCCAGGCAGGCTCGGGTAAAGGTCAGATTATTAGGACTGACATCTACGTAAATACCGATCCAAAAAGGAAAAAATTCAAAGTACCTAGTTTTTTTAAAACTGCCTATTCTTAAAAAAATTATAACGGATTTCAGTTAAAAAATTTGGGAATGGTCAATTGTAAGTGATAACTATAACGTAGGACTGACACGTATGTCACACATTCGAATAAATTGCTCGAACAGGGCGTTTCTGCAGCATGAAGATTGTATCTACATTAGCAGCGTGTCCCCCAGCTATGTCCTCAGTAGTAAGAGCACGTTGCCCGTATTACTAACTACTGCCCAGCTGCATTCGAAGGCACATATGTATAAATTATTGCGATTATACTATAAGTGTGGACGAAGCCGCGGGCGGAAAGTTAGTGTTTAATATACTAGTGACGCGCCAAGCAAATGCGGCGATCATGAAGCCATTGATGGTTAATTTTTTTTTTTTCAATTTTTTTTAACGTATACATCACAACCAACAATGTCTAGGCCCCAAACTAAGCATTAGCTTGTGTTTTGAGTACCAAACGAACACACCACATACATATAACAACCAAGATCCGGTACCAGTATCGATGTTCATCATATAAATACTGACCCGACCTGGGATTCGAACCCGGGACCTCCAGCTTCGTAGGCAGGGTCGCTACCCGCTAGGCTAAGCGGTCGAAATCGAAATCATCAACAAAACACGAGTACCCATAATACAGACTCTAACTAGTTTGAAAATAGACAACCACATTATTTCGTGTGCGTATAAATTATTAAAATGTAACCACGTCGGCAGGTGCGTGCATTGTGCGCGCACATGTCCCAATTGTAGGTATGCTGGCACTGCAAGGGGCTGCATCGTGGTGGTGGATGCGGCCACTTTGCGTCCAATCACCGTGTTCCAGTCCTACGAAAACGAGGTCAGTCAGAATCTCAATTAAAAATGAAAGGGGTCCCATATAAGGAACATGTTATTTAAAATTGTACGTAGGTCGGAACTATTCGTGTGCGAATCCAATTAGCAATTGGCAAAATTTTATTATTTTACATACACATGTTTATATGTTTTACATAAATAACACCGCTCAGTTTCTTTTTTTTCGTAAAATGATAACTTCATACACGATGTCGTCGGCCCGTATAAAACACTGTTAAATCCTGTTTAGCGTGATAGAGTTACAAGCAAACTTTTGATAGCTTAAAAGTTTTGCATTTTTCAGATGATTTTAATTTTGTTTTTAGATTTTAACCCTATTAACATGGCTTTTACAACAGGTACGAGGTGCGAGCGATAATTCTACTGGCATGGCGGCGGCGCACGAGGCGGTCGACGGTGCAAGTCGGCTCGCCACGTTCGGCCATGGCTATCGCCCTTTACTGCACAGACATGCGCCCGCGCAGGTCGGTGTTGACAACAAACACATTCTGTATACACGCTGCAATTTTGTTAAAACCGCGTCTACTTTATATATACCCAATGCTATGTACCTATTCATATGCGACGAAGATTTGCAAATAATGACTGAAAATTAAAATCAATTAAATTCATTAAGGAACAGGTATGGTCACTCACATTCAATCTTACTCAAAATAAGATCGCAGGCGTCTAATTGGTTGTCTATCCCACGTGACTTTCACTCCCCTCGGGATGAGGGGGCTTAGAGCTTAACCCACCGCGCTGTTCCATTGCAGGTTATTGAATTTTAACTGGTATCGACGGCTGAACGTGCTCTCCGAAGTATGTACATAAGTTGAAAAAACTCATTGGTACATGCCCTGGCATTCGAACCACGGCCTTCTAAACATGAAGCGGGCTCGCTGCCACTCGGCTATCACGATATTTACACGACACAGCGTATGTTTTGTTAAATGGATATTAGCATTCATCTACGGCTCACTTGGATATATTTAAAGGGCTCAGGTGCCTTACAGGAATCCTCCACCAGGTGTAATAGTAGCCCATATCACCCTCCAATCCTTAAATCATCATTATGTCAAAGATCATGATCGCTCGGTTATGATACGAAGGAAGGCAAACTAACTTTTGCTTTAATATGGATTTTTTTTCTTCTAGACATCCGCGTCGAACACATACAGTGGGATGTACTGGCTGGTATGAAGAGTGGACCGTTAGCTGCCCGACTAAATTGAAATTTTGGCGGGAAAATAACTACAATGGAAGTAATCTGATGAAGAGAATATAGAGTGGCCGGCCGATATTAATACTACTGTATATTATTGTATTTGATAGACGTCCTCTCTGATTATTTGTATTCAGTGGTGGACTTACACAACTGCCTTCAGTAAGCTATTAAAATTTTGCCACCTCTACTGACCTCTGCAATTCGATATCTTTTTGTTGTCAATGAAATTGTAATTTTATGATTTAGGCATTATCGATTGTCCTGATTAGACAACCTTTTTCTCGTAATTAGTATGCTTCTGTACTATGTAGAGGTTTGGCGTGTCGGTTCCTAGATTATTTTATACAGCCGCAGCCCAATTATACAGTCCAACAATTTAGTTGAGATTGCGCAACAAATGTTTTTTTGGGTTTGAGCTAATAAGAGCTCATTCATGTATTACTAAGAAGGCGAAGTAAGGTGTACCTTAATACTACTTACACAATGACGTACATTTGCTAAACGTACGTTAGCCTTTAGAATATAATCCGTCGTTATCTTATAATGTATAATAATTTAAATATTATCTGGTTTTCGGCTGAAAGCAGTTCAAACGTAAAAGCACGTGGAGCTTCCCGAACATGTTTCTTGGTTTAGCCACTGCCATTTGCAACGTTTATTTTAATTTGGGGTTCGGGAATACACGCGATGCGCCTAATCAGTATCGTTCAAGTAGGTATAACTATTATGAAATCTCAAAATTTGAGATTACATATCGTCCCCGTATTTTGAAAACTCGATATGATTATATCCATGATAAAAATGAAATACAAAAAAGAAATTACCTACACTAACAACCAGAACCTTTCAGTTTTACAGAAAAATGACAGAAAATTTCGAATTTCAGAAATATGAACTTGTGGATAAACACTGTAAACTATTGTATTCTTTTTGTATCTATGTCATCTATTTTGACCTTCACCCTCATCTACTCCTATTTTTCCTTCAGCCCTTTTTATACCCCACTGCAGGAACTAAAGCCTCTCTTCAGGTTGAGGGGGCTTGGAACCTAAATTCACCACGCTGTTCCACTGCGGGTTGGCAGATTGTAACGACCACCGTCTATTGACGGCAATCGGGACCAACTGCTTAACGTATACTCCGAGGCACGGAGTCAGTAAAAGTTATGTACTTAAGTCAGAAAAACGTGTTTATATTATTGTGGATAAAATTTATAAGTATCTAATGTTTGTTATTGGCTTTTCACAATTTAGGCAATAATGTATTGTTGAATGATCTATCGAAATATGACTTTATTTATAGCTTTAGCATATAAAAATGTTATGAACAACGCCTTTGTACCTATTATAGTTAATAAATTGTGATTAAGGATTTGATTATTTGTAAGTGGAATAAATGTATTTTAGCACGTTTTATGTGTTTCATTTGTGTAGTCGACTGACCTGAGCCAAAGATAGCGGGTTCGATTCCCGCCTGGGATAATTATTTATTTATGTGCATGAACATGTCTGATTGTTCCTTGTCTGGGTGTAAAACATCTATGTACTAGCGATCCGATTGTAGCTCCGCTCGCCGGTTATCCGTTTCTTAAGGTATTCACTTTTTTATTTCAGTTTTGTACCCGCCCTTCCCTTTCCCGTTTTCGTTAGACCATTATAGTTCTTGTTCTTGACCTCGGTCTCGTCCCGTTTTCGGTTCCACTCTCATCAAGCAAATTGGGCGGGGATGGGGGCATGGGGAATTCTACGATGTTCGTATATCAAATAAGGTACATATCCTATTACAATTCAACTAATATTACAAAACCTACACGAAGCAAATAATTCCTTAAATGAGTAAAAACTGTATCAAAATCCGTTACATGGTTTAGAAGTAAGCGGAAAAATAAGAAATGAATCCCGTAGCGTTGTCCTCGCGCTCAGGCAGCATACCAGAGAGCTCCAGCAGCGCAGCGCCAAGGCAGCGACTACGAATACTATGAAAGACTCGACCGCGAATGATGCGAGAAGAGCGTCGCGTCATGTTGATACTAACTCAATCACGCATTTAGGACTATTTTATACTTGGTTTTCGGCTGAATATAGCATGTAGAGCTTACCGAACTAAACCAAAACTTTAAAGAAAATAATTGTTAAACATGTTTTCCTCGTTAACCGTTAATTTACGCCATCTGCTCATTTAAAACTTTTTGATTTGTTCGGTAAGCTCTACGTGTTCTATATGTTTGAACTACGTTTAGCCAAACACCTATTATAAGTTTTTTACTTTTATGCAAAAATATGAATATATTTAATTAAAGAATATAAGTTTTGAAGGTAATGTTTATAAAAAACCAGTACCTTGCTATTATACAAATTCACCTTCACCCTCATTTACTCCTATTTTTCCTACAGTCTTTTTTATTCCCAACTGCAGGGACTTAGGCCTCTTTTCAGGTTGAGGGGGCTTGGAGCTTAAATTCACCACGCTCCTCCAATGCGGGTTGGCAAATTGTAACGACCACCTTCTATTGACAGCAACCGGGACCGGCTGCTTAATGTACTCTCTGAGGCACGGAGTCAGTGATAGTTAAGTACTTAAGTCAGAAAAATTCATTCACCCGGATTCGAACCACGGCCACATGACCTTGTAAATTTGAAACACGTTCGCTGCGCTCAGGCTTTCACGACACTCAGATGTATATATGAGAATGTAATGAGTGTAGTATACAAGATAGATATTCATACATACATACACATTTGGTGCAGAAAGCTAAAATCTATATTCAGGTGAGTTTTTGAGATCGGACTGTATGGCCAAATCCTAAACTATGAGAAATAGCGAAAAGTTTTCAAAGGCATCATGAGCTTGATTTTTGAGAAAACGAAAACTACATATTCACATTTTTGAAAAATCTGTTACACCAAAATGAAATCAAACCACTTGATTTGATAATTATATATTAAATGTTAAGAAAAACACTTTTGACCCCTTTTATAGCAAGAAAGGTAATGGAATAGGTAATGGAAGAAAGGTAATGGTAATGAAAGGTATAGAAGAATGTTAAAAGTTTATATGCAAAAGGAGTGCCAATTCTACTAGTGTACGTGCTAATATGCAGTAGGAAAACAGAATCGTACGTGATGAAAGAATAGCTTCCAGTAAATGGACTTAGCAGGATTAATAGTGATTTATTTCTAATTGCTAGTTATTTTGTGTCAAAGAAAGTAAATACCTAGGTAATTTTCTAAACCTGTCGGTAGGGTGAGCTTCTTAAATCAATATAAATCCTTATATATCAAAATAACTAATTTAAAGTATGATATTTATGTATTAGTGTTTATTGCGTCATTGACTTTTAATTTAGGTTCTAGAAAAGAAAAAGGATTGTTTGTTGTAAATAGATATTGTTAAAATAAATCTTTGAAAAGGAAATAACTGCCAACAAAACGCGAGGAAAAACTAATTTCTTGGGATTCACTATTTTACTAAAAAAAAAAATGATATCCCTATAACTAAATAGAATAAAACTTTTTAAAGTGTTAAACATAAAGAATTCTGTAAGGAATTAGCAATATAATAAACATTTATTGAAAAATGACGACGTTACGACAAATTGCCGTACAAAATTATAAAGTACCAGCCGAATCGGCGAAGTTTTAATAAATTATAGAGTAGGCATTTTGTATTGCATATTTGCATCGCTGTTCGCAAACCAGCAAGTAGCTCGTGAAAACAATCACAATCACACGATTTACAATATTCATTCAAAGTTTATTAATTATTATATATTTTCTACATTTTAAGTATTCCAAGTTTTTAAGTAGCCCAAGATATTCGGACTGCTGACGACGCTTAAGTTCTCTAACATAATAGATTCTAAAAATACGTTACAGTAATAATAATTACCATACCATATCAGCCCATTAATGCCCCACTGCAGAGGCTCAGGCCTATTCTCAGGATCAGAGTACTTGGAGCTTAATCCACCACGCTGCTCTAATGCAGGTTGGTGAATTTTAACGACTACTGTTGACTGTTTACTGTTTGATGATGGTCACTGGGACTGACAGCTTATCGTGCTCTCTGAGGCACGGAGTCAGTGATCTATGAACTCAAGTCAGAAAAAACTCATTGGTACGAGCCCTGTGATTCAAACTACGACTTTCTAAACAAAAAGCGGTCTCGCTACCACTCGACCATCACGACACTAATAATATTTTATTTCAAATTTAAGTTAAAACTTTACGAATTGCTAGATATTAATAATTAATAGAGTCAAACATTACGAGAAGGGGTATTCAACAGACGGCCCCCGACTGTGCCCGTCGGCGGGATATCCCTTTCCACGACACCCGAGGCCGCACCTTTTTCATATGTTTACGTTATGTATGTTACTATTTGCATAAGACCAAACTGATGTGAAAACGGCATTTAAATGTAAATATATATAATTGTAATTAAATTCGCACGTACGGATGTCGGCGCCGGGCTTTTTTTATAACGACTACATCACAACAACGTCTAGGCCCCAAACTAAGCATTAACTAGTGTTTTGGGTTTCGGGTACCAAGCGAAGATAACACATACATACACCCAGTACCAGTATCAATATTCATCATATAAATACTGATCCGACCTGGGATTCGAACCCGGGACCTCCAGCTTCGTAGGCAGGATCGTTACTCACTAGGCTAAGCGGTCGTCAGGCAACTGCGTTTATAGGTATTACGGGCACTCGTGATTAAGTTTTTCGTACGATGGTATATTTTTGTTCACATTTTGCGTCAGTATGGAGAGACTTGCCTGTGTTTGTAGAGACACTATTTGAAAGCTTCGCAATTTGAAAATAACAGCCAAATAGATCTCGCTGTACTAATATTTTTATTTTATATTTTATAGAATAATAGTGACCACATTAAAACTGCTTTTTCATCAGTTCGATGGAGTTTATTCCACTTTTAATGTAAATCAAACCAAATCTATATCGTACACAAAGTATATTTATTTCGGAATGTGAACTAAAAACAGAAGGCCCACAAATGAAATTCAGTTGTCAAAATGTAATTAAATTAAATTTATGTGAAAACATCGATGGATCGAAAGCAGTCGCTTTTGGAACATCCACGTAAATATTTAAGGCTATACAGAATTTGTTTTGAAAAATCCTACTTAACAATAAACCACTGATCGACAGCAGAATTTTATAGAAAAGCTGTGGAATAGAATCTTAATGCTTGGGCGTATATTTCGGTTGGTTATGCTTTATTGTATTTTCGTAAAAGTTCTAAATGGATACATTAACTTATTGAAAGGTGTGCATTCGTTATTTCAGTGGTTTGATCGAAATTCGGTAGCAGAAAACTTTTTAAACTGGTACCTATTGCAGCTTAAAGTATTTGTTCAAAACAAATGCCTTATACACCATTTTGTCTCATTTCAGAGCCTTTCGTTATTTTTAATAACTAATTTGATATTTGTGAAAAAATGTGCCACTGAAATGACGAAAAAATCATACTTCAAAAATTTACCCTCGTATGACATATGATGATAAAATTAAGTGCTGTGTTTTAATTTAAGGATTTCTATTCGTTTAACTAAAACTAAAATTATATTATGTGGGCTGCTGTTTATAAATCCGGAACTGGCCATTTACAAAAAAATTAGAATCTTTTTCTGTTGAAAACAAAACAATGAAAAAATCAATCGACACGAGCCTTTTTTCGATCAATTGTCAAGTTGTGTAAAATCCAAAGGAACAAATTTTTTTTACAGCCAAATGTTCTTGAAGTATCTTATGTATTCTCGTCATAGTTATGCCCAGAGACGCCTCTATCTCACGTCGTAACGTGACAATCTTGTATTATGAGTTTCCGCACTACATCGATATTTATATCGCTGATTACCGCCTACAATTAAACTCACTGGACCAGTGATACACTGATCGAGGCACTGTTTTTAAGTTAGCCTACGTCGAAAATATTCACGAGTCAAATCCATGGCGATGAAGACACGCAATTTTGAAAATGACGCCACAATGGAAAAACAATTAACGGTTATACGAAACAAACTGTATTCTAATAACTTTTTGGACGATTTTCGGAAATGGCCAGTTCCGGATTCATAAATGCAGCCTTTGTAGAATCGAAATATTCATTTACATACATACAGAGCATGTACTTTTGAAAATGGTTTAATCACACTAAAGTTTTTTGGA
The DNA here is from genome assembly GCA_949709985.1 of Luffia ferchaultella. Classification (NCBI taxonomy): domain Eukaryota; kingdom Metazoa; phylum Arthropoda; class Insecta; order Lepidoptera; family Psychidae; genus Luffia; species Luffia ferchaultella. Next base: position 9,127,918 of record OX453249.1, on the reverse strand, counting down.
AATTTCACCCCTAAGATACAGGGGGTAAGTTTGTATGTAAATCCATAATTTTTGAAGTCAAATGCCTGAAAATCGGTATTAAACCTCAGTGTTTAAAATGTTTTAGAAAATTATAACTTATTATCCAATTTAAATGTATGATAATTGGTATTGGCCTTTTGGGTCGTCGCCGAGTTGGCATCAGCGACCGCTGACCGCCGATCGCTGCTATCGAGTTCAACTCCAAGGTATGATTGACTCACTGGTCCTATATTTTTAGCTTACGTAAAACTAGCCCAAAAATATGTTTCATGAATTTGAATTTTCTTATAATCGTAGCCGAACCGCGCCCTAACACACCAGCAAATACGTGAATCAATACTGTGTATAGTCAAATCAATGAAGGTTTTCACCTCCGATTTCGTTGAATTTCCATCGATTTTCATGAAAATTGGTGAGTAGGTGGGGGATACCATAAGAAAAAAAACTGACATAGTGTCAACTTGCGCTTTTGCCCTGGGGATGGATGTTACCCCTTCTGGTGGGTGAAAATTATTTTAATAAAAGTAGCCACAGGAATCGATAAGAAAACAAATTATAAGCAAGATGTGTTATATAAAGCTTTTAGAATAAATCAATACTTTCTGAGTTATTCAAGATCAAAGATTGTGATTTTTCGTGATAAAAATACATGTTTTAAAGCGGTTTTTCATAAATAACTCAAAAACTATGAGTTTTTACAAAAATTGTGTTTTGACCAAAATTGAAGCTAATAAAAAAACTAACAAATCTCTACTTTTAAAAATCTTCTAATATTAATTCAAAGTGAGCTATAGGTAATTGTATGTATATTTTTTTTGCCGAGCATTTAAATCTAAGTATTCAAACTTAAATAACGGGAAACCGATGCATTATATGACAAATACTTTTTTGACACTTTTTAATGTACTCAGAAATATTTTTCTAATTAGCATTGTATAAAAGTTAACAGCATCAAAATTGAGCAAGTTATGATAAAAATAAAATTACACTTTCGAATTTTTTTGGACGAAACATAAATTAAAACCTTCACCATTTCCACAAAAATTCAAATTTACGGTTATCCCTAAAGGACTTTCGTTTTTAATTTAATTATATTTAATATTAATTTAATTTAATTTTAATAAAATCGACATTTTTCGTAAATTTAATTTTCTTTTGAAAATAACTTCAAAAATATTAGATATTCGTAAAAAATCAAGAAAACGAAATTTGAGTTCTTTTTTAATAAACATTTTAGTTTTCTTTTTATTTTTAAAGGATGAAAAATAACCGAGATAAAGACGTTTAAAACCTAACTTTTACTGCTAGAGCCTTTAACCCTTTATTTTTTTAAAACGAAGGGCATTAAAAAAAATTATTTAAAACGATCTTATAGCTCTTGAAATTACCTTTCAAATGGTTTTTAGATGAACCTAATATTTTAAAAACAGTATTTTAAGTTTCTGGCACAGAAGTTCGTCATAGCGACCCAACGCGGTAATGCCGTGGCCGTTATGGGGACCTTTACGCCGGGTCCGAGGCCGGCTAATGGTTATTTTAGCTATTTAGATAGTATATATATTTTTTGTTTTAATATCACTATTGTATTATATTTATTGTCTAGAATATCTGTTGAGATTTATATTTGTGACAAAAGCTAAAAATTGGTAATAGCCATTTATAACGGATTTTATAGTTTGAAGAGGATAAGAAGTAATGGACTTTATTCGTGATAAACAAAAAGCTTTGAATATAAGAGATAATATGAGTTGTGCTAAAGACGAAATACGCCTGTGAAGCCGCAGCAGCGAGTCCGTATTTATTTTTCGATAGAATAAATATGAATAGAACAGAGAAATCAAAAACTTTATTAAAATTACAAAGAAATAAAAAATTAAAATAAAGGAGATCAAGCGAGTGTAAAACGACGTGAAAAGTAACCCAACACAAAATCTTTGTCTATGCCACTACGATCATTATAATTATGTAATTGCACACGTCTGCACCCGCTTTGTGAACTCATTTTGTGATCGGTTCGAGTGTGATGCTTTTTCTGGAATTTAAAATATGGAACCTTGAAATCCTTCCAGACGTCTTGAAATAGACCTTGGTTACCTACTTTTATTTTTATGGCGTTGACTGACTTACTAGTTTCTTGTCTCATAAGATTTCTATGTCGTGTTTGGCTTGTAACTACACCCGTTGGGTTTTTCAGTTTGGATCCAAGTCTCCAATTTATACGAATAATCCTAACCAATATATAAATGCGAATGTGAGTTTGTTTGTTTGTTACGCTTTCACGCCTAAACCGATTTTAATGGAATTCGGTACATATATGATTAGACATTGGAAAAGAACATAGGTAATTTCTTGTCTCTGTTTGTTTGTCTGTTTGTCCGTCCGGGCTGATCTCCGAAATGACTGAACCGATTTCAATAAAACTTTACAGGCATAAAAAGAACGTTGTCAGGAGTGAGCTTTTTAACACTGAAAATGTTTATCTGATCGTTTTCGTAGTGGAATGTAATTCGGATATATTTCCGAAATTTATGATGGTAGACAAAAGACGGTGGTGTTAAAAAATGCAGAGGTTTGCGATGCATCGTTTGATATCAAATTTTCTAAAATTGGTTTGTAACTTTATTCGGAAAATTGAAATAGGTGAAAAAAAGACAAAAATTTCTAATGTTTCGGAATTAAATTAATATTTCAAAAATAAAAGCCAATTTCAAATAAATGATAAAGGTCCCGTTTGTCTACCGTTTGGCAAAAGAAATTTTGCAATCGGTCGGAAACTGTGGGCTGGGTAGGTGTCCTTTTCGTTGAATGACTATCAGATCAGTTACCCCAGAGACTGAGCTTCGGCTATATTTCAGAAAGTTATAAAGGTAGACGAAAGGCAGTAGTGTCAAAAGATGCAGGAGCTCGCGGGGCATCGTATGGTACCAATTTTTTTAAAATTTCTCTGTAACTTTTTTCGAAAAATTTAATAAATATGTTTGACAAAAATAATAATAATAATAATACATGGGACTTCCCACACAGCGCCATCTAGTCCCAAAGTAAGCAAGTATTATGCTTGTGTTATGGGTTACTAGACGACTCCTATACATACTTAAATATTCTTTATGATATATACATATATAAATATTTTTGCGAAGACAGCACAAACATATAACAACCAAGACCCGGTACCAGTATCAATATTCATCATATAAATACTGACCCGACCTGGGATTCGAACCCGGGACCTCCAGCTTCTTAGGCAGCTTCGCTACCCACTAGGCTAAGCGGTCGTCATGTCGTGTCATGTCGTCAAAAATGTGTTATAAGTTTTTATATTTGATGTTAATTTTCAATGTCTTTTGATGTTGCGAGAAGCAAGATAGAGAAGAAGGGCAGGATAATTGAACAAGCAACTTATATTGTAGCCACAGCGCTTGCCCACTGCCCGTTTAGTCTTTTGGAAAATTTAATAAATTCTGACATCTGTACATGTAATAATTAGCTCCAAATAACTATGTAATGAAAATCGTATATTAAGGTTCGGTTTTCTCTCGGGAACTTGGTAGGAATTTGAGGAAATAACGTCGAGTATCATAGTTAAAATTTAATACTATACCAGCTTTTACCTGCGACTTTGTTCGTGTTATTTTGCCATTTTCAATTATTTAATTTAAACTGTATATTTCTTTATAATAAAATATTTCTTTCGAAGGGAAAGCTTTTAATCCCTTTTAAAGGCACCCATATTCCGCATAGTTACAATTTATGTGAAGTAAGAGAGCAGGAAGCTAAAACATATAATTATACAGGTTGAGTTTTTGAGATGGGACTGTATAGCCAAATCCTAAACTATGGAAGCGTAAAGTGTTCAAAGGAATCATGACCTTGATTTTTGAGAAAACAAAAACTGCGTAAGAATTCACGTTTAAAAAAAATTATTACTTTAACAAGAAACTAAACCATTTGATTTGATAATCTTCTATGTATTAATACGTAAAAAGAAAACTGTGTACTCGTTTTAAAGCATATTGCGGATACAGAGATTTGGCTTAGTTAAAGTTTGTATGAAAAGTAGTGCCAAAAGTAAAAATTTGATATTGACAGCATGTACATATTAATATTACGTACCATAATTTTATCTTAATCAACATCAACTAATATGGTCATATGGTATTACCAGTTATCGTCATATGAAGTATTTTATCTCTTTTTCATCATAAAACGATTAGTATAATACATAGTAAATCACCAGTTTTGACGACCGCTTAGCCTAGTGGGCTGCGACCCTGCCTGCGAAGCTGGAGGTCCCGTTCGAATCCCAGGTCGGGTCAGTATTTATATGACGAATATTAATACAGGCACCGGGTCTTGGTTGTTATATGTATGTGGTGTCTTCGCTTGGTACCCAAAATACAAGCTAATGCTTAGTTTGGGGCCTAGACGTTGTTGTGATTGTATGTATTATTATTATTATTATTCATTGGCCGTAGAGCAATTAATTCTAAAGAAACAATACATCGGAAAACACACAAAATTATTGAAATTCTCCTACATGTAAATCGAGTTTTTTTTACATAAATTGTATTAAAATTGTTACTAAAATGGATATAGTCAAAGCCGGTGAGATAAAGAACCCGTATTTTAAGGAAAGTCTTTTATCCGTAGGTACTTTTTGAGAAATATTTACATACAATTAGAATAATTAGCAGTGGGTGGTTAACAGTCAACCATTTACAGGTTCCCTTTAATAAAAATCACATGAAAAACCTCAGCACCTCCCTCCAACACATTCATAACATATGTATGTAGAAATATATGCATACTTATAAGTCAAACCTCCAATCTAAGAGTCTTGCCGACAAAGAATTCATTGCTGAGCAGACGCCTCACCTGTGAAACACTGGTATTAAACAGATCTATCTGTTGGGGAATTGACCCTTTAAGGCCACGTCGTCGTCGGTTACTGTATTTTTGAAACGATGGCTTGGTTCGTTTCAACCTCGACCGAAAGCGATGTGAGAAAAACGCTAAAACATATAGCAGAAAAAAAGGGAAAAGAGAAAGGACTTACCACGGGAGGAGCTGCCAGGTCTCACTCTACTGCGGGCGCGCCCTGCCTTTTCTTTCCTTAGTTTTCTCACTTAGTTGTTAGTAGTGTAAAATTGGGGAGTCTGGCTCACATTTTGTATGGTATATAATTGGGGAGTCTGGCTCACTTTTTCGTTATTTGCTGAAAACCGTGGTCCGTTTTAAAAGTCTCGCTTCGCTCTCACGGACCACGGTTTTCAGCAAATAACGAAAAAGTGAGCCAGACTCCCCAATTATATACCATACAAAATGTGAGCCAGACTCCCCAATTTTTTTTCTCGGAAAACACGATCTCTCATTTTGAGGTGAAAGAAATTTTATAAAACACTCACCGTTACGACAACCGATAACTTTAAACACATGACAAATTTCAACACCAACAAAATTTTTACTCTTAAATATTTTACTATAAGTCACAACACGACAACACGAGTTGATTGCAGGACGTCGATTTACTAAATGGTAAATCAAGTATGTCCCTACTCTACACCTAATCCCAATTAAAAAACCGGATAAGTCCGTTTAGCATATATTATTGAATTTTACTTAATAAGTAGATGAAAAGAAATATACTTCTCACTAGAACTATAATAATTTTTTTATAACAACTTTGTCACCTAAGATTAACTAAATTATTTAAAAACTTATGCATTAATTATTACGCTGTTTTTTTTTTATTCGATTGTATTTATTTCATTAGAACTACAATAATTTTTTACAACCTTTTTTCTCGTATAAATTGCTTAATTAATTAAAACTATAAAATGTTTTCTTACTTAATATTATTGCTGTAATATCGTATTCAATTTAACTTTAAAAAAATATTTTGAAATACAGATTTAGACCCTTTCGGAAACAGAATACTTACACACTTCCATTAAAAGTAATAAGGACTTTTGTTCCAAATTATGAATGAATTATTGTTTTGACAAAGACACGTGTATGGTACAGTTAACAATACGTTTTATCAGCGTTTGAGAAGTTACAATTTTATTATTTAAAAGAGTCTATTTATGAAATAATATAATAAACTTTAATAGAATAAACATAAATGACGATCAAGTAATTGTTCACGACTTTATTAATAAATACTAACTGACTGAAAAAAAAAAGGCTGATGACATATTTTGCAAATTTACAAAAAAAATTAAAATATTATAAAATATTTGTATGTATAGAAACTTAAAAAGTTTTTTTTTTGATGTTGTGTAATGATTAAATAATTTAAATTAAAAAATATTTTTTATATTTCTCGTTGATTGTATACATCACACATCAAATGTTTCATTAACAAGTGTTTCACTGTGTCAAGACTTTGGTTTCAAATTATGAATGAATTATTGTTTTGACAAAGACACGTGTATGGTACAGTTAACAATACGTTTTACCTGCGTTTGAGAAGTTACCATTTTATTATTTAAAAGAGTCTATTTATGAAATAATATAATAAACTTTAATAGAATAAACATAAATGACGATCAAGTAATTGTTCACGACTTTATTAATAAATACTAACTGACTGAAAAAAAAAAGCTAATGTCATATTTTGCAAATTTACAAAAAAATTAAAATATTATAAAATATTTGTATGTACAGAAACTTAAGAAGTTTTTTTGATGTTGTGTAATGATTTAATAGTTAAAATTAAAAAATATTTTTTTATATTTCTCGTTGACTGTATACATCTAACATAAATGTTAAGAATGTTTCATTGTTTTAACTATGACACGTGTAAGTTTTTCGTATCTTTAACCCTGAACGAACAAAAATGCTTTGTACATGCAAAGTGCTAAAAATGGCTTTAGGAAATAAGTTTCTCATGTTTTATGATTTTCAAGTCTCGACTTGCGTTTATAAAACGGAACTGGGTTACGATAATTTTTTTCTATCATGTTTTTATAGTTTTGTTTTTAAACCTTGAAGACAGTTCACACGTGTATCGAAGCGTATATAAACCATACTCCAAGCTTATTCGACACCAGTCTACGATAGGCGAAGTTCCTAGTAGTAACAAAAATACAAAGTGTTCTTGCAAAAACCAAGCACCAAGTAATACTTCAGTGGTACCATGGCTGAAATGTGAGTATAAAAATGTAGGTATATTACATTATTTTCAAACTTTTATAAATATTCATTATATTTTTTATAAAATAATCAATTGTTATTTCATGTTTTTTATAGCATTAATTTTTTACTGATTATACTACGTTGAAAATTGTGTTTAAAAATTTGATTACGATATTAACATTCTATATAAATTATGGTTGTGATTTTTACGTAGGTGAAAGCATGTATGATTATAATAGAAGCGCAAAAATATGTGTGTTTTTTTTTTTTCTTTTATAAATACACATTATATTTTTATGAAAATGCTCATTTGTTACTTTATGTTTTACGTTAATTTGAACTGATTATATTACATCGATTATTGTGTTAAATTAATTACGATATTAGATTTTCTATAAAAACTACGACTTTGATTTTTAGGTAAAAGTCTCCACGATTGTAATAGATATTTCATGTTTTTATAGCACTAATTTTTTACTGATTATACTACGTTGAAAATTGTGTTTAAAATTTGATTGCGATATTAACATTCTATATAAATTACGGTTTTGATTTTACGTAGGTAAAAGCATGCATGATTATAATAGAAGTGGAAAAATATGTGTTTTTTTTTTCTTTTATAAATACACATTATATTTTTATGAAAATGCTCATTTGTTATTTTGTGTTTTACGTTAATTTTAACTGATTACATTACATCGATTATTGTGTTAAATTAATTTTCTATAAAAACTACGACTTCGATTTTTAGGTAAAAGCCTCTACGATTGTAATAGAACTGGGAAAAAAAATTGTATATTGCGTAATTATTTTAAGTGGTCTTGTTTTTTATTTGTTATAGAAACCTTCCAACTATATTCGATTCTGATGAGGGTTTATCGTCGATATCACCTAGTACATCTAAAAATTTAAAACGCAAATCATCTAAGAAATGTTCAAAGAAAACACGCACCGATTTCATGAAGGATCTTTTCGGAGACGAAAGTGATACTGAAATATGTGTGAAGAAAACTGAATTATCGGGTATTTTATGGAAGCGAGTTGCTAATGGAATGACAAAACAGACTGAAAACAATGCGAATGGGGAATTCTTTTTGGAATTAAAACTTTACTATACGTCCGAAATCGAGAAATTACCAGATGATACTCGTTGGAAATTCGCTTTGATAAATACGAAAATTAAATTACAAAGAGAGTCTGATGACTTTAAATATTTGCAACGTCTTTTATTGAACATAAAAGAGAAATTTGCAAAATCTGAAGCACAATTTATTCCTGAAAAGAAAAAGTAAAATATTATTTTCTTAAACTTACCGATTTAAATAACGTGTTATTTTCATACTTTATGTATTTCGTGTAATAGAATATAAGCCTACATTGTAATCAGTGTATTTTTTAATTAAAGGTAAAAATTAGATTTTCTCTGAATTATCGGGTATTTTATGGAAGCGAGTTGCTAATGGAATGACAAAACAGTCTGAAAACAATGCGAATGGAGAATTCTTTTTGGAATTAAAACTTTACTATACGTCCGAAATCGAGAAATTACCAGATGATACTCGTTGGAAATTCGCTTTGATAAATACGAAAATTAAATTACAAAGAGAGTCTGATGACTTTAAATATTTGCAACGTTTTTATTGAACATAAAAGAGAAATTTGCAAAATCTGAAGCACAATTTATTCCTGAAAAGAAAAAGTAAAATATTATTTTCTTAAACTTACTGATTTAAATAACGTGTTATTTTCATACTTTATGTATTTCGTGTAATAGAATATAAGCCTACATTGTAATCAGTGTATTTTTTAATTAAAGATAAAAATTAGATTTTCTAGGTTTAAGTATAAATTAACAAGCAATGCTTACAAAGTAAATAGTAGATAACTTGGTTTACATATGGTATTGTATTACCTATTTTTTTTTTTTACTTTGGATGCAATCTGATAAAACTACATATTTTGATTTTATTATTGTGCACTACGATATTTTATTAATATGACGAATAAAATATATTGTAATATTTGTGGTATAAATGTTACAAAGAAAATATACTATGCTCATCTTAGAACAAACTTACATAAAAAAAATTGTTTGTTACAAAGCCACATTGATAATGTACGGCTTATAAATTCGGCATTTAAAAACAGACTACTTTCTTTTAGAATAGATGGTATTCATGATAGGTATTTACTTCCAGAAGATTTTTTAAATGATGTACGAGTTTCGGTGAATAAGTTAATTAAATATATTCTTCATCAACATAATAGCTGTAAAATAAATTTTGAATTGTTTTGTTATTATTCTTTACCACACCAAATAAAGACCGAGTTGAAATCATTTACAGTGAAGTATAAGAAATTTTATCACAATACTGATATCAATGAATATTATAACCATGTTAAAGCTACACTCATTCGGAAATGTAGCGAATTTCAATTAAAAGATTCGGGTTGGTTTATTTCCAGTGTATCTCATCTTGAAATGAATATAAATAAATACACACCATTACGAGGGGGTTCTTACATACCATTACCTAAAAATATTCAGAGTACGAAAAGTTGTTTAAACATTAAAAACACTGACTCTCATTGTTTTTTATGGTGTGCAGTTGCATCTTTATTTCCAGTGAAAAAAAATGGTACACGCACTGCATCATATCCAGATTACAAACAAATATTTAAAATAGATGGGATGAATTTTCCTCCTACTAATAGAGATATAAAGATATTCGAAATGAATAATCCAACATTTACAGTAAATATTTACGGATTAGATTCAAAAAATCAACTTGTAGGCCCGCTCTACAAGACAGAATATCGTAGTATAAACCATATTAATTTATTATATATAGAAAATTCTCAACATGGGCATTATTGTTTAATAAAAGATTTTGAACGGCTTATTAGACACCAAGTAACGAGGCATAAAGGCAAAATATATTTTTGTGATGAGTGTATGTTATTTTTTTCCTCATATGATAGTATGGAGATGCATAATTGTGCTCGAATTAAAACGGTATTGCCCAGACCTGGTACAATCTTACAATTCACTCACTACGAGAGATTGCAACGTATTCCTTTCGTTATCTATGGTGATTTCGAAACTATGTTATTACCTCTTAATAACAACCAGAACTGTGAAACTAAATACACAAAATTAACAAAAAGACACGTACCAATAGCATTTGCTTATTATATATGTTGTGCATATGATTCGAGTTTAAATAAATTCATTTCATATCGAGGAAAAGATTGCGTTCATATATTTGTAAAGTCATTAACGGAACATGTTAACGAAATTCATAGAATTAATACGACTGAAAAGAAAAAAATGATTCCGTTATCATTGCAACAACAAATTGAATACAATAGCGCCACTCACTGTTATATATGTAATAATTTACTATTGGGTGATGTAGTTCGCGATCACTGTCACAGAACAGGCGTATACAGAGGCGCAGTACACTCACATTGTAACTTGCTTTTAAAGACTTGTACGTTCATTCCATTTTTCTTTCATAACTTAGCGGGGTATGATTGTCATTTATTTATAAAAGAGCTTAGTGAATCTGATGGCAGGATAGAGGTGATACCTAAAGGGAAAGAAAAATATATTTCTTTTACTAAATTCATAAAAAATGTATACGATGTTCGTGAGTCATATATTCCTCTCAGATTTGTTGATTCTTGTCATTTTCTCAACACGAGTTTAGATAAATTATCTAAAACATTAGAGTATGATAAATTCTTGAATCTCAGACGCTTTTTCTCTGATAAAAATAAATTTCGATTAGCATGCCGTAAGGGAGTGTATCCGTACGAATATATGGATAGTTTAGATAAATATAATGAAACAGTATTGCCACCGAAACAAAGTTTTTATAATACTTTAACATCAAATCATATTTCAGACGATGATTATAAACATGCTTTTGATGTATGGGAAAAATTTTCCATATGCAATTTAGGACAATATACTGATTTATATTTAATGATCGATGTTCTATTATTATGTGATGTATTTGAAAATTTTCGTACTGTTTGCCAAAAAAATTATAAACTAGATGCAGCTTTTTATGTAACCGCTCCTAGTCTTAGCTGGGACGCAATGCTTTTAAATACTGGTGTAAAATTAGAATTAATTTCTGACATTGAAATATATCAAATGCTTGAACAAGGCATCCGAGGCGGATTATCACAGTGTTCTTTACGATATGCAAAAGCTAATAATATTTATACTGAAGACTACAGGGAAGATAGACCAAATACTTATCTTTTATATTTAGATTGTAATAATTTATATGGATACGTGATGATGAAAAACTTACCGATTTCAGAATTCAAACTTTTACAAAGTGATGAATTATTATCTTTCGACATAGATTCATGTCATGAAAATTCAGACATTGGATTTATATTAGAGGTTGATTTAATCTATAACGAGGACTTACATGACTCTCACAAAGATTTACCATTTGCACCAGAAAAAATGAAACCTCCTGGAGGAAAGACTTATAAATTGATCGCAAATCTGTACAATAAATATCACTATGTTATTCATTATATGCATTTAAAACAGTGTTTAAATCATGGTTTGATATTGAATAAAATTCATAAAATTCTTTCATTTAAACAAAGTAATTATTTAAAACAATATATAGATTTGAATACAAGTTTGCGTCAATCCTCACAATCTACGTTTGAACAAGATTTTTTTAAATTGTTCAATAATTCAATATTTGGAAAAACTTTAGAAAACAAGCGGAAGCAAATATCTGTAAAATTAGTTGATCGATGGAGTGATGAAAAAAATTACACAAATAAATACATAGGTGCTGAAAAATTGATTGCTCAACCAAATTTTCATAATGTATCAATTTTTTCTGAAAATTTCGCAGCAGTTCAGATGGACAAGTCGGAAATTTTACTTGACCGTCCTATATACATAGGATTTACTGTACTAGAATTAAGTAAATCCCATCTTTATAGCTTTCACTATTCTTTTATTAAACCAAAATATGGGGATAGAGCACAACTGTGCTACACCGACACTGACAGTTTATTATATTACATAATACCTACAAATGATTGTATTTATAAAGATCTAAAAGAAAATCTTGAATTATTTGATACAAGCAATTTTAGTAGGAACAATATTTATGATTTACCACTAGTAAATAAAAAGGTACCAGGTCTGTTTAAAGATGAATTAGGAGGGACAATCGTTGATGAATTTGTAGGTTTAAGATCTAAACTATATTGTATAAAAACCGAAAACGATGAAATCAAAAAGGCAAAGGGAGTTAGCAAAGCAGTGTTAAATCTTTTAACTACAGACGAATACAAATCTACTCTTAAAACTAACAATACATTGCGCTCATGTATGAATGTATTTAAATCAATCAAACACACGATATTCTCGCAAGAAGTAAATAAATCCGTGTTGAATGCTAATGATGATAAAAGATTAATAATTGATAAATATAACACATTGCCTTGGGGACATTACAAATTATTTTAAGTATGCTATGTACAAATATATCTGATATTTTTTATAACCAAAGTGTACATCTATAAAAATATGTATGTATTTTTACCATTAAATTAAGTATATTACTGAGTTCATCTCTGTTTTTATTTCATAACCCTATAATTCTTTAAGAGACTACAACGTTTATGCTGAATAATGATTCACCATAATAATAATAATAATAATAAATATTATTATCGAAAGAGAAAAAAAGGTTTTGGATTTTTCAATGATATGCTGAATAAATTACCGTTTGAGCTACATGTACCCGGTTATCAGTTTTGCGGTCCTGGAACTAAACTCAAAGATCGATTAGCACGAGGTGATATGGGTATTAATCCACTTGATTCAGCTTGTCGCGAACATGATATAGCGTATTCGAAAAACAGAGATAATGTTCATATGAGAAATCAGGCTGATCGTATGCTAGCATCAAAAGCGATGAAACGAGTATTTAATAGAGATGCATCAATGAGTGAAAGAGCAGTTGCGTTAGGCATTGCGTCCGCGATGGGTGCCAAGTCAAAATTAGGTCTTGGTATCACAAATAAAAATAAAACAAAGAAAAAAATTAAAAGATCAAAGAAACCTTTCAAGCATGTTATTAAAATAGCTAAATCATCTATGTCTAAAGGATCTGATCCTATAAAATCTGCACTGAATGGTGTTCGTAAAGTGATTCGTCAAGTAGGAGGGAAAAAAAATATCAATTGTCCTAGAATTTTACCTCTGCCACAAAAAATTGGTGGAGTACTTCCTTTTTTAATACCACTTTTTGCTGGATTAAGTGCAACAGGTGCTTTGGCTGGTGGAGCTGCTGGAATCGCGAAAGCAGTCAACAATGCTAAAAATGCTGTAGAACAACTTAAAGAACAAAAAAGACATAATGAAAAAATGGAAGCGATATCTTTAGGAAAAGGAATGTTTCTTAAACCTTATAAGAAAGGTTTAGGTATTTATATAAAACCTTCAAAAAACTATTAACACTACCAAACAGAGCTCTTACAAATATTGATTTAACAAAATATGCTAGAATTTTAAATATTCCTAACTTTAGAGGTGTTTTTATGAGAAATGATTTACCTAACTCACCTCCTTGGACACATGAATCTGGTATAATAAACTTAGATAGTAAAGATGGTCCTGGAACTCACTGGGTAGCTTATAAGAAAAAAAACAATTGTGTCTTTTATTTTGATAGTTTTGGAAATTTACCACCTCCATCAAATTTATTATCATATTTAAAAGTGCAAAATGTAAAATACAATTATAAAAAATATCAAAGCTTCAATACATTCAATTGTGGACATTTGTGTCTTAAATTTCTTAGTGATAATTTAACTTAAATATATATCAGAACGTCAACTCATTATAGATTCAGTCATGAGTGAATCATGGACATTAACGTTAAGCGGTGTTGGACCCGTTTTAGAAGCACAATATTTTCCTCCTATTGAATTATCATCAAAAAACTATGTGCTTGGTTTAGTAGAATTCTTGACTTTTAATTCCATTCCCAATATCGATGAAAGAAATAACAAATTCTATATCGATGACAAAGTTATTGTAATTCCACCAGGTAGTTACGAAATCGAAAACATTGAAAAATATTTAACTGATGCATTAGATAAATTTAATATTTTCATATCGATAAAGCCTGATGAAAATCAATTGCGATGTAAAGTGAGATGTAGTAAAAAAGTTGATTTTACCCATAAAGATTCTTTGGGAAATTTGTTAGGATATTCTCCTAGAATTCTAGATCCAAACGTTGATTATTTATCAGATATACCTGTTTCCATAATCAAAGTAAACGCTTTGCGAGTAGAATGTAACATAACAGGAGGGGCGTATATTAATTCTAATCAAGCTCACATTATTCACGAATTTTTCCCCACGGTTCCACCTGGATATAAAATAGTAGAAGTACCATCGCAAGTCATTTATCTTCCTGTTATGGTTAAGGCAATACATAATATTCAGTTGAAAATAGTCGATCAAGACGGAGATCTAGTAAATTTCCGAGGAGAAATTATAACAGTGCGATTACATCTTAAGTCAATAGCATAGAATGGGTGTGGTTTATAACAGTAAAACCTATTCATATAATAACAACAGAAAATGGGTTTATCCACCCACTCGAGTTCGACCATTGAATCGGTTAACACATCGGAACATACAATTTCTAAAAGGGCTTGGCTTAAGACTTGTTTCAAACTCAATAAAAACAAAATAAAACTTAAATTTTTCTGTTTAATCTGCATTTTACCATGGAAGAACAAGAAGAAATTTTAAATATACAAAAAAGTGTATTATTCGATGAATCAATAGAACATTACGAGTTTCATGCTCATCGTCCATATGCATTAACCACTTTCAACAACAATGATGAAATTCGCATTACTGTTCAACATCAAGATGCTTGTATACTACCCAGCAAAAGCTTTCTACATCTTACCGGAAAACTTATGAAGAGCAATGGTGAGGTTAGCGTTAACACGAATCTCGTAAATATGGGATTATGCTTTTTGTTTGAAGAATTACGTTATGAGTTAAATGCTGTTGAAATTGATCGCAATACGTTGGTTTAACAAGCCTTATAAAAACATTCATTTCCGCTAGCCCAAATCAAACTACATATCTTGATAATGCTGGATGGAACACAAATACAACTAAGGACATTGTTGATACCAAAGGATATAGTGAATGCAAAACATGAACTTATTCTTACCAGAGCTAATACAGACGTAAATGCGATCGTACAATCAGAAAAAAATGTTGATAAAGATGTAAAAATATCCATTTCCAAAATAGAATGGTTAATGCCATATGTTAAATTGTCCGACTTTGCAAAAGTAAATTTACTTAATTATATCGTCAAAGATCCTCCTATACAAATAAGTTTTCGGACTTGGGAACTATATGAATATCCATTATTACCTACGACTACAAACCATGTATGGGTTGTAAAAACATCTACACAACTAGAGAAACCTCGATACGTTATCTTAGGATTCCAAACGGGTCGAAAGAATATACACACAAAAGATGCAAGTTTCTTCGATCATTGTGACATTCGTGACGTTAAATTGTATTTAAATTCTCAAACATACCCTTACGTTAACCTTAATATTGATTTCGAACGAAACCAATATTCACTGTTGTATGATATGTATGCTCAATTTCAAAGCTCTTACTTTGACAAGAACAGGTGTAAACCATTATTGTCAAAAAAGGAATTCAAGGAAATGGCTCCACTTGTTGTATTAGATTGTTCCAAACAAAATGAAACATTAAAAACAGGACCTGTAGACATACGTATAGAATTTGAATCAGAAAAACAATTTCCTCTGCAAACATCTGCTTATTGTTTAATCATACACGATAGAATAATTGAGTACAATCCAATCAGCAGCGCAGTACGCAAATTGTTGTAAAGTAGAGTGGTTGTGTGTTATTTTATATTAAATCAAAATGGAAATATTCAATTTATGTGAGAAAGACATTGAAAAAATACCTATAGATATATTAATCAAACGTTATGGTCACTACATTCATTTATTGTATCATAATGATCGACTACCCAAATCAGTGTTGGATAATGATGATGTGAAGCCTTATTATACTCCTTGCACTATTCATTCTTACGGTGATAATACATCAAACGATCAAGATGAACTCGATAGTCCACTTTTCATGCAAGCGTATTGTAAATTGTGTACGAAGAAAAAAGTATTCAAAACCGATTGATAATTTTTATTTTCTAATTTTGTTAACAATTACCTAATAAATTTTTTACCCATATTTTATGTTTTTTATTTTATATACATAAACTATATACAAATGATTTCTTATTCAGTTTGCTACATCATGAGGTTCATAAAGCAACAAACCGTATTACCTGTAGAGAACCTTGATAATCTTATTGTACCTACCACATCAGAAAAAAACCGTCGACATGGTAAACTATTACCTAATAGCATAAGATCGATTTTTTGCGGTCCCTCCAACTGTGGGAAAACAAATGCTTTGTTAGCGATTATTACACACATGAATGGATTAAGATTTTCGAATATTTACATTTATTCAAAATCCATACATCAATTAAAATACGAACTTCTTAAGAAAGTAATTGCTACTGTTAGTGATATTGGTTACTATATTTTTCAAGAAAATGATGAAATAGTGAAACCTAAAGATATTCTCCCTGGTTCCATCATTATTTTTGATGATATTGTTTGTGAAAAACAGAATAATGTAAAGGAATACTTTTGCATGGGGAGACATCAAGATGTTGATTGTTTTTATCTTTCACAAACTTACTGTTGTGTTCCTAAGCATTTGATTCGTGACAATACTAATTTATTAGTAATATTTAAACAAGATGATTTAAATTTAAAACACATTTACGATGAGCATGTAAATAGTGACATGACTTTTAAAGAATTTAAGAAACTATGTTTTAAATGTTGGAACGTAAAATATAGCTTTGTTGTCATTGATAAGGAGAGTTCTTTAGAAAACGGTCGATATAGGAAAGGGTTTGACACCTTTATAAATATAAAGAGTCCACATTAGTTATAACCAGTTGCAGTTTGTCGTACTAAACACAAACACCATGGAAGTTCAAAGTATTAAAAAACAACAGGACACTTTACGTAAAATCAGAAAGCTTGGCAATGTGATAAGAAAAAAGCATAAATTATTGAAATTGCATAGAAAAAACACAGAAAACACTTTAAACGAAGTCTTTAGACCTTTGACTACTTCTTTAAAGAAAATTAGTGTCACTACACCGAATATTGCACCTAAGAAGGAAGAAGAGCATAAAGAAAATAATAAATATGATGAGCACTATGTAACACATAAAAAAGAAACAGAATCCATGAATACAACTTCAAAAGATGAAAAAACTACTAATATCGATGGTGATGATGATGATTCATTCTTTGACGTAGAAGAACATGAAGAAGAAGAAGAAAACGATTCTTTACAAAAACCAAATCACAGTATTTTATCATATTTATCTTTATTAAAATCTAAAAATCATAAAGATTTAGATCAAATTTATGGTGTGAGACAATTAAAGGGAAAACGCTTAATGTTAGGAAATACACCTATCTATTTTGAAAAAGACAAAATTCTAATAGCAAACAAAAATTATCCCGCTACAGTTGGTTTATTAGAATTGATTTTCAAAAAAGTACCTAACAATAATGCTATAATAGATAGTGATATTGAAAATTACGCAGAAATCATTACAGCTACTAATGCGCATCGTAAACATTTTAAAGATGATGGTGCTCTCCGTATAAACAATACCCCAAAATATATTAACATAATTTCGAGGTTCGCTAATGAAAAGATAGGTAGTGGGGTTTCTAACAATAATACCTTATTACCCACCAATATGTCAACTCCTAGAGTTGGTTTGAATTTCAATTATGTGTATTGGGATAATCCTAATGAGTTGGTAGATCGTTTACGACTTCTATTAGCATCAAGAGCGGCTAGCGGTTATGTCACCCATTCCAATGAAATAATTTCAATCCTAGAGGAATTGCGTGAAGCTAACATTATTTATTAACAAGATTTATCAACTATTTAATCATTCTCTCGAAGTATCTTGAGGAAGTACAATGAGTGTAGACGTATTTGGACGTCAATTATCTAAATCTTCAACAGGACGCCGTGGACCACAAGGAGAAGGATTTAAAATTAATATTGAGGGGAATTATGATATTGAAAATAAACGATTGTGCAATGTGGGAGATGCTTTAGGAGACAGTGATGGTGTATCTTTAAAAATTGTGACAGGATTATTGTCCAATGAAATAAATATTATAAGACGTGAATATAATGAAAGATTTGATCAGTTGACTATCGATAATAATGAAATGAAACAAATATACTATTATTTAAAAACTCACTTAGACACAGTAAAAGAGAATTTAGAAAAAGACATTACCATCAATCATAACCTTTCTAAAACACATTCTAATACATTAACAAACATAGATCAAAGATTAACAGCATTGGAAAATACAAATAAATTATGAATAACTCCTACAAGACTTTAATTGCTGAAGAATTACATCGTGCTGCTCGTAGAAATTATCAACGACGTCACGTTGATATACGGGGATTAGATGAGACATGGCAAGCTGATATTGTTGATATGCAATCATATGCTTCTGTAAACGATAATTATAAATACATTCTAACGGTAATCGATAATTTTTCAAAATTTGGTTGGGCTGTGCCTTTAAAAACAAAAAATAGTAATAATGTTACCCAAGCAATGTTATCAATATTTACTACATCTGGTAGAATACCAAAAAATCTTCAAGTTGATAATGGTACCGAATTCTACAATTCTTTATTCAAAACACTTATGAATAGATATTCCATCAATATGTATTCTACTTATAGTAATTTAAAGGCTTCAATCTGTGAACGTTTTAATCGAACCTTAAAAAACAAAATGTGGAAGCGATTTACAGCGAGAGGTAGTTATCGATGGATAGATATTTTAAATGAATTATTAGATTCCTACAACAACAGTACACATAGAACTATAGCACTGAAACCAATAAATGTAAATAGATCGAACGAGAAATCAATATTAAGAAATATTTATAATAACAACGATAAGATGATGTTTAAAAAGTCTCAAAAATTAAAAATAGGCGATAAAGTGAGAATAAGTAAATATAAACATGTTTTTGAAAAAGGTTATACACCTAACTGGACTACTGAAATTTTTACTATAACCAAAGTTAATAATACTAGACCTGTTACTTATCAACTAAAAGATTATTTAAATTCACCAGTTCAAGGTTGCTTTTACAAAGAAGAGCTTTCAAAAACGAAATATCCTGATATTTATCTAATTGAAAGAGTTATAAAAAAAAGAGGAAATAAAATATTAGTAAAATGGTTGGGATTTGATGGTACACACAATTCATGGATAAATATAGATGATTTGTAAATTATACTTGTCTAAACTTGTTTCAACGCTGAAATTACGTAATTTTATTGCGAGAGTAGGTTAGTCATTCTGCTGGCTAGTCGCTCACGAGCACTTGAATAATCTACACGTATTCGAATATTTAAGAAATCTCAAACAATTATGGAACTTATTATGGATATACAATGTTTTGTAAATGGAAAAAATGAATTGATCGTGAAAGAACTAGCGGTTGCATCTGTTGAAGACAAAGAAGACAAAGAATATTGTATACTATTTAAACCACCATATCCTTGGTATAATTTGTCTGCAAAATGTCGATCCACGAATTCATGGCTAACAAGAAACTATCATGGTATTTCGTGGGACTCTGGAGAAATAGATTATACACAACTCAACACAATAATAAATAACCTAATAAAAGAAGCTACATGTATATATGTTAAAGGCTTACAAAAAAAAATATGGTTTGAAGACTATATCAAGCAACTCGAAGACAAACGAATTGTAAATATAGAAGACATAGGATGTCCACCTTTACGAGAACTTCGTACGGACGTTTATGGACATCATCAGGCTTGTCACAGATACATTAATCAAGTAAATATTAATTGTGCGTTACAAAATGTAATAGAAATTAAGAAATGGTATAATTCTTTTTATAAAAATGAAAAATAAACCTATTTTACATTCAATAATTTGTTTTATTTCTTGTAAACCTTCTCTACATAGTTTCAATTAATTATGTATTTTTTATTCGTAAATATCAAAATATGAATTATGTTTGTATTATAGTCAAGAAATGAAATGCGTTTGTAGGTTGATGGAGCATAAATTTTACACGTTTAGAAATTATCTGTCTAGTTCATTTGTCGTTTTTTTTTTTTTTTTTTTTACTGAGATCGTGTTTTCCGAGAAAAATTATTGAGAACTCTGGTTCATTTAGCATTTGCAGAAAAACCGTTGTCCGTGAGAGCGAAGCGAGACTTTTAAAACGGACAACGGTTTTTGTAGTATATAATTGGGGAATCTGGATCACTTTGTATGGCTATAAAATTGGGGAGTCTGGCTCACTTTTTCGTTATTTGCTGAAAATCGTGGTCCGTGAGAGCGAAGCGAGACTTTTAAAACGGACAACGATTTTCTGCAAATAACGAAAAAGTGAGCCAGGAAAAATTATTGAGAACTCTGGTTCATTTAGCATTTGCAGAAAAACCGTTGTCCGTGAGAGCGAAGCGAGACTTTTAAAACGGACAACGGTTTTTGTAGTATATAATTGGGGAATCTGGATCACTTTGTATGGCTATAAAATTGGGGAGTCTGGCTCACTTTTTCGTTATTTGCTGAAAATCGTGGTCCGTGAGAGCGAAGCGAGACTTTTAAAACGGACAACGATTTTCTGCAAATAACGAAAAAGTGAGCCAGACTCCCCAATTTTATAGCCATACAAAGTGAGCCAGACTCCCCAATTATATACTACTACAAATACCAAAAAAAATCAATCAATTAGTAAACAATAAATTTTTGATTCGGCCAGATTATAACAAATAAATGGACAGGAATTTATAACGGTTTCTATTAGATAAGACACCATAAATATGCTATAAAGCGTTCTGGCCATCAA